>OY744521.1:156209867-156247367 GCA_963556195.1 Sepiola atlantica | reverse complement strand
AGCAATCCTCTAGAGTCAATTTTTAAAATTGATGAAATACATGATCTTAGTTCTGACCAAAGACTCCTTTATGAATACACAGTAGGTATTTCTAGAGGTAAGGTTGACTCTAGATATGCCTCCTGGAAAATTGGTCCTTTAAACCAAGCAAGATGGTTAACTTTGGCCATCAGGCTTATGTGTTTATGGACTCGTGGTGCATACCCACAAAGGCACACAACAAAACTACACTATGTAGTAAATTTTATTGTAAATGTGTATGCCACTTTTTGGTTTGAAATTAAAAGAAATAGTAAATTCCACAATCAG
The DNA here is from genome assembly GCA_963556195.1 of Sepiola atlantica. Lineage (NCBI taxonomy): Eukaryota > Metazoa > Mollusca > Cephalopoda > Sepiida > Sepiolidae > Sepiola > Sepiola atlantica. The sequence continues at coordinate 156,247,058 of OY744521.1, read as the reverse complement.
TAAGTGCACATTTTTAATATGACCCAGAGGATTAAGGAGAAGCCTCAGGAAATCCAAGATATCACATTTAGAAATATACAAGGTAATACATTTTGTTTACTGCCTGAAAACTTTCTATATTCCATGGTTAAATCTGAGGAGATTGAAGTAAGGGAAGAAGCTTTAAAAAGAATTTTGGCCATTAGGTAAGTAATATTTATTCATATATCTCTGACTCAATTATTTATTCCAATTTATAGAATGATTTTTAAAGATTTTATCTAATTTCACCATAATTATTAAAGCAGTACACATTGGAATTTTTTAATAATTCAATTAATTAATTTGTTCTTTCAGGAGTGAGGAGTCAACCAGAAAAAGATTAAAAAGAATACTACCTATTAATTTTAATGCCACACATTGGACACAATTAATAGATTTAAAATTATGCGGCATTTTTGAACCACCAATGACGGAAGATTTTACTGAATCTGAACTTCGAGAATCGTTGATGAATGGAACCAAGCTTGACTTGCCAGATTTGCCCTCACATTCTCAGGGTGTGGAACGGGCAGTTAAGTTAATAACAGAAGCTTCACAAACTGTATATGGTTTTGAAGCAAGGCATCAACACATTACAGCCAAAGTTTTGAGTCAGAAATTGAGACCAGCATTTTTGTCTAAGGGGTCTTATATGGAGCAATTTGACTCTCTATATTAAGCTTCATTAAAATAGTGTTAGGTTTTTCCTTATTTCTTTGCTTGTTATATTTTCACTAATAACAGAAAAAATCATTTTTTTAGGTATTCAAATATTACTGTTTAATTCATAACGTTAAAAGGTAGTTTACAAAAGCAGATACTGAAAATGAGGGGGGGGCAAATTTTCAATTTGAAGATTTCTTTAATTCATATCATTTTTATAAAATAAAAGGACATTCCCTGCTTTTAAATGCTAAAATTATTTGGTTTTCACACCAATATTCAAGCAAATCTTGCAAAAACGAGGAATTTTCAGAATATTCTTGTCTACGATCTTTGATACCAAACGCTCAAAAAACCGCTGAAGTTTTTGATCTAATTTTTTGCATGAGTATTTAATAGGTCTATATACAACTTTCGGAACATGCCTTTTTTTAATATTTAAAAAAAAGTGTAAAATCGACCTACCCTAATGTATATATATATGTGTATATGTGTATATATATGTGTATATGTATATATATATGTGTATATGTATATGTATATATATGTATAGATATATGTGTATATATGTATACATGTATATGTGTATATATATGTATGTGTGTATATGTATATATATATGTGTATATATATTTATATGTGTATATGTATATATATATGTGTATATATGTTTATATATGTATATGTGTATATATGTATATATATGTATATATATATGTGTGTGTATATGTATATATATATATGTATGTGTATGTATGTGTATATATATATGTGTGTGTATATGTATGTGTATATGTATATACATATATGTATGTATATATATATATGTATATATATATATATGTATATATATGTATGTATATATATATATGTATATATATGTATGTGTATATATATGTATGTATATATATATGTATATATATGTATGTATATATATATGTATATATATGTATGTGTATATATATATGTATATATATGTATGTGTATATATATGTATATATTAATATAGATATATATATATATGTATATATAAATATAGATATATATATATATGTATAGGTATATGTATATGTATATATAAATGTATAGGTATATGTATATGTATATATAAATGTAGATATATATGTATATGTATATATAAATGTAGATATATATGTATATGTATATATAAATGTAGATATATATGTATATGTATATATAAATGTAGATATATATGTATATATATATATAAATGTAGATATATGTATGTATATGTATATATAAAGGTAGATATATATGTATATATATAAATGTAGATATATGTATGTATATATAAATGTAGATATATATGTATATATATATATAAATGTAGATATATGTATGTATATGTAGATATATATGTATATATATATGTATGTATATGTAGATATATATGTAGATATATATGTATATATCAATGTAGATATATATATTTGTATATATATATATACGTATATATATGCATATATATGATTTATATATATATATTTTATCAGTATATGATATATATATTATTATTTCATGTATCTACATCAAATTTTATAAAGAGATATAATTTTTTATGTATCAGTTTTCAGTATTTACTTTAACAGTGCTCGATACGTAAGTAAAGCTAGGTAGTAAATTATTAACATATGTATGGCAATTAACATTAACAGAGGGTTACATTTTTTTATCCCAGAGGGAGGGAACTTCAGGATAAAATGCGGTGAGTTAGTTTCGCCGGGTGTTTTTATATACACGGCTAGGTAGTTAACCAATTAGATTGTGTGTTGTTCTTTCAGCAAATCGTTGGGCTTTTCACAATCAAAGGTCCAGTTGGTTTTACTAATTATTTCCTTTTCTCTTGTTCTCTTTACTATAGAGGGGCCGATATCCTGTTTCTTTTTTTGGTCAATATCATGGGTTAACTAATTTTTACACGTGGTTCCTCGTATTTCGACTTTAGGTTTTAGTTTTTAAGTTGTTAGGTTCTCGTTCTGTTTTTTTTACTTATTTGTTTGTTTATTTATTTATTTATGTATTTTTAGCCTAAGGTATTTTTTCTGTGCAGGCAGTTGTTTGCAATCTCACTGCTATAATTCAATAGATTTTGGGGGTCTTTAATGTTTAGGATTTCAAATTCATCATTCAGACATAATCTACACGGGTCGTCTTAATTTTTACATGTACTGGCCTGTCGTAATATTTTCAATGCAATTATTATGAGCTCCTAATAGTGGTTTGCTATTGCTGTTTTAATTCGACGTTTTCGGTGTTTAAATGTGATTTTGTGGTCATTATATCTGCTTTTAAGTTCTAGGGAAGTCATACCCATGTAGTATTTCTTGTTATTTGGTATTTCCTTAGCAAATATTGTTGCTGGGTATACAATACTTTTGGTTAGGCATTTATATTGTAGTGGACAAAGTTCACGATTTATGCAGTCACATATTTATCTTCATTGCTAACTATTTCATTTCTATTCGGGTGGTTACTATAAGGGAGTTGTTTATTTCTATTTGTTGTGTTTATATTTTTGTTCTTCTCAATGTAATTTTTGCTATATAAGTCACTTTTTATGTGATTTGTTATTTTTTCTTCCTTTCTGCTTTTCTCTTTTAATATTGTGTTATCGTCTGCCTAAATTATGATTTCTACGTTTTCACAGCAGCTGTAGGACAGTTTTAGGTTATTTTTATTGCATATTTTATGCAGGGGATTGGTTACGGGGGAGTGTTTTTTAAGTGTTTTTTGCCCAGTTTAGTGTTTAGTATCTGGTTATAAAGCGGTGTATAATAGATCATATTTCTTTTAATTTTATTTTTGATTTTATTATAATTATATTATATATATATATATATGTAATAATAATATATAATAATATATATATATGTAATAATAATATATAATAATAATATATAATAATATATATATATATATATAATAATATATAATAATATATATATATATATATATATAATAATATATATATAATAATATATATATAATAATATATATATATATATAATAATATATATATATAATAATATATATATATAATAATATATATATATAATAATATATATATATAATAATATATATATATATATATATATATATATATATATATATATATATATATGAGATTTACATTTTAGACACAATTTTTGTATGTTAAAAAAACTTTGTTTCGGAATTTTTTTAATGTTTGATAATGTGTATTATTTGGATTATTCGGACTACTGTTCCCATCTTGGATGTAATTTCCACAACATTTCTACCGGTCTTACTTCCGACCTTATTCACGTGCGTTTTGTGGTACTCGAGAATCGGCAGAAATTTCGAACGGAACTCTTTATTCCATACACGGGGGTATGTTTCTCCCGTTACGTCAGCCATGCCCGAGAGTAAGTCTTAAGTAATTCGTAATCGTATTCTTAGTATCGCCCGTACTGAGGACTGGATCTACACACCCAGACGAGTGCCACGTAAAGCGTATTATTAACTAGCAGTTTTCTCCGTTGCGCCACACAGATTCCCGCGTTCGACATCAAGATGACCCTGAATATTGCTGAAGATTACATTGTCCGAAATATTGTGAGCCATTGTTTTTTTCTATAAAGTTTCTTGTATCTAACTTTTCTAAAAGTTTTATTTTGACAACCCGTAAATGGAATATTTTTTGGGCATCTTTTACGAGACTCAGCAGAGTAAAAACGCTAAAAGAACAAATATACAACAAATAAAAGTAACTGTAAGCTGTAAAAGTTAGTTTCAAACTTGCATGTGCTATTTGTTTGTATTTTAACCCGTTTGAAGTGCTATTTATTAGAAATTTATGTTCGACAGACGGTTTTCGAAGAATTCAAAATGGCCGCTCTACGTAATAATATAGAGGGACTGGCCGCTATTTTTCTTTGAGAAACTAGATGTTTTAAAAAACAAGAAATGTTTTTTTAACATCTAATAAAAAGCCATTTATACTACGTAAAAATACAAACAAATTACATAGGTAAGTAGAAAAATGTCTATTCTAGACATAAGTCAACTTTACTTGTTGCAAATTTATGTTTTTAAACTATTTCTCGTTCTTTTTTTGGACCCCGTTCGCGCCTCTGCTGAGCGTCGTAACATATACCCTATTTTTTTTTAAATGTATGTATCTATGTTGCTCACTGTGTTGCCGAGATATATATGACTGGTTCAATCGTTTAGCAACGTATGTAGAATGTGGATGCCGATCTACTCAAAATGGGAACAGAGGATTTTGGGTGACACATGATTTTCCTGTCATGTGTTAATTGTATTTAATATTTTGTTGTGTAATTATTCAAGCTTAAATTAATGAGGTACTATTATTCTAATAATACATAGATTGTCCGGACTAAAGAAAGATCTGAAGGACTTCTGTGTTGATAATTTCAGCAAAAAACCTTTGAAATTGGAATTCCATGGACTCTTGCACTTGGCTGAGTATGATATTACAGACGAGTAAGGTAAGAAAAATGCAATATTCTATATCTAATACCTTTTAATTACTAAAATTAAAAATAAAATATGGTGCTTGTGAATAATAGACATCCAAGAATTTAGGAAAAGGTCCAAGTTCTGGCCACAAATTCCCGGACAAGATATGCAGATGATAAATTGCAGAGACAAATATTTGGAAGAACTCGACCCTTTTCGCAGATTTCTGATTTGTACCGGTTTTCAGATAAAGAACATCATCCACCTTCTTTTTCTTCGGCAAAATTGCTTCCTACTGCGTCTCTGTCTTTTTCCTCTTCTGATATTTTGCAAATATGTTTAATTGCAAATTGCCGGCGTCTATTCTCTGTTTATTGTCTTATTTCTTCCACAAAAATGCACTGGAACCTTTACCCAACTCTAACGTTTAGTTTGCAACAGCCACTCCCGCCAAAAAGCCCGAAAAATAATTAATTATTTTTTTTGGATGTACCTGCACCCGTCCTCCATCGCTTCTTAAAAAGAAACATAAGAAAAATGGGAAGAAAAAAAAATACAATACAAAAATTGCTCTGTTCTGGTCAGTCAAGAAAAACGACACAAATTCGGGCAAAAAAATGCTGACATTATCTGGGTGTCTTTACTGCACAAGCACGTAGAATGCAACGGAATAAAGTGCTTTTTAACCATGTTTGTCTGGTTTATCGGTTGTTCTCATGACTCTAAAAAAGTATCCAACCAATAGTATTAATCATTAGTATGAATTTGTACATGTACCGAAGTCTGTATTATTTTTGATTTTGCAAGCACATTTCCAATAATTGTTTACTAAGCTTGTTTCAATGTCCATACATTTATTTATTCATTTTCCTTTCATATTAGAGTTAAAATGACGGGTAAAATGGCATAACGATCGAGATTTGCCACTTCCGGTTAAGAATTTGTTCAGACATTAGCGGTTAATTGTGAAAGTCTGTTTCGTGTGTATTTTACACATGAGAAAATCTAGGTCAACACATAAGAAATTGTGAATAATTATTTCGTTTATTGAACATTTTGAATTTTATTTTTATAACAATTATATTTATAACAATTGGAATGTTTTCTTTTTTTTACAAATACTCAAAAGAAATATTTTACAAAGCCCCCTCTCCTTGTAAAAACTAGTTTTCTAAATATTAACGTTAATATTTTAAAATCCATTCTTAACATTGGGAGGGGGCCTTGTTAAGTATTCTGTACTTTCATCTGATAATTTAATCTACAAAAGAAAATGTGTTTTAAACAAAGCCCTTTACAGGAACATAATATAGCGCTGACTGCAAATATTTTCAAATTATCAATTTTAGTAAACTCTAATTGAACCTCTGTTTCTGTAATATCAGTAAGCGGTAAAAGTGCAGAATGCTTAACAGACGAGAAATCATAAAAACAACACAATTTATACCAAGCACAGTAGAATTTAATTATCTATTTACTTTTACCGAGTGAAATACCCCTCTCACTGACTTAGGGTTAGTGGTAAGATAAATATTTATTTTTACTATATTTTCAGCGTGAACAAACGTATATAGGCCATCTATCTGTTGTCGTGTGTCCCAAAAACAGCGTTGAACCAAATCGAATTTTAAAATAAATATAAAAATTAAACAGTTTTAGAACGTTAAAATATGCAGGCTAGTAGATAATTAAATCATACTGCGTTCGGTTGAAGTTATTCGTTGTTGTGTTCGTTTGTTTACGATTTCTCGTCTGTTAACTATTCTTCATTTTTACCCAGTAGTTTTCTAAGTGAATTAAATGTAAATAGCTCTCTCTCTTTCCCTCGATAGAACCTACGTAATTCATCCTGACTGAGGAACCAGTTGCTTCGTATTACTAAGACATAATATATGTAAATAAGAAGCGGATATGCAAATACGTAGCATTGGCTACATATATGAACTTCTAATATTACTAATAATAGTAATTCAAATGTGTTCGAGGGAAGGGGGTTGGTTTCTACGGAAAACGTATGTTGAAATTGAACTTTATCTGAATACGTTATTAAAAAAGTGATAAAAATATTTAAAAATGTGCTAAGAATCTGAAGTAACATTTACTTTGTTTACTACATGAGTTAATGTATGTCCTAGATTTATAAAATAGCAGCATTCCTTTTAATTAAGTACGAAGCAAACTTACGTGGTAATCTAGAACCTCATCTGAAGAAGCGCCTAATCTTTCAAATCCTGTACATATACACCGGTAAGTGATTTTTAAATATCATTTATCTCTTCCTTTTTGCGTTCTTCAATTTGTTATATTTTTGTTTTTGTTACGGATGGAAGATCCTACCAGATGCACCGCAATTTTTTCGATCTCTTTTGCACTTGGTTCACCGCGTATATTTGCCAAGTAGTTATAGAAATTATTTTTCATGAGCCCGGTTGTTTATATGATTACAAGAATGATGGGGATCTTCCTAAGATTCAAATTTCTTTTCATGTGTTTTTTTTAATATATGTAATCTCCGAGCATTTATGTATATAGAAATATAAAAAGATTTGATAATTTACACAACTTAACTGGGGGGGGGCTATTTCACTTATTTCCACGAAGTTTTCTAATATATAATGCATTAGACATAACATTTAATGAAAGATTAATTCAGAAATTGTGATTTTTGTCTTCATTTTTTTTTTTAATTAGTTGTCATATTTTGATGCCAGCTAACACTAGACGGCGTTGCCCAGGGGTTTCAACTTTTATTTTTATCGTTTTTTTTCTCTAAGTATTCTTACGGAATACATTAAGTACATTTAAAGAATTCGTACCAATCTGTTATTTTTACTCTAACCCTACTCTAACCTTAACCCAAGTTTTAGGTTTAGTTCGGCTAAAGTAGGTTCGGTTCAAATTCTGTAGAAGCACCAATAATTATGTCTATTAACCTGACTCCCCAAAGAAGGTAACGTGTGATATAAGATCGGTTTTTATGTGAGAGATATCCAGCTCCCTCAAAAGAGGGTACTCTTAATGGTACACAAATAAACATTGCTCAAGTCTACGATGTCTCTTGCCCTCACCGAAGACAAACCAGATACAAGTTTGACTTACTTATTCGCAAACAGAACTTGATTCCAGCCCGAAGCGAAGCAATTGTGGTTTACTGCAAAATGCTCAAAAGGAAGAAACCATTTAAAATGTAATTGTTTAATTCGTGAGTGAATTGACGTTATATATATATATATATATATATATATATATATATATTATACTTGTTCCCCTTGAAAGTATAGAGTAATATATTTTTTTTCGAAAATGGCGGGTGTCCGTACGTTTTTCAAAGGGGTTAGAGAAAATGAATGTACCGCTCGGACAACACGTGAACGCTGAACAAGAATTTCCCATTCCGTGCCTGTAACATTTACGCAACTTCCACTTTCGTTACCTTTCTGGTATGTTCAAGCGGCCATTTACTTATATGGATTCTTCATGATCGCTTCGTTTAACACATGGTTCAATATGATATTGCCGTAACTTCATATTTAACACCTTTTAACAGCGGTAAACATTTTTTAATTGGATATGAATACAGCTGTTTCGGATTATTTTTTTAGATTACGGTTTATAATGTGGATTATTTGAATTATTTCGACTACTATTCACGTCTTGAATGTATTTCTGTCAAGGCTTCAGCCGATGCAGCCTCTAACTTTCTATTTGCCAAACTCTGGAATCTATATGAAATTTCGATCAGAACTCTTTATTTAATCCACAGGAATCTACTTTCTCGCTCCGGTTTAAGATTTTAAGTAATTTTTATTTAATTCTTAATATCTGCTGTAGTGAAGATTGAACCTTCAACCTCTAGACGAGTGTCACTGAGAACTGATTGCACTTAACACCTTTATCCGTTGGGCTACGTGCCAATAGTTTCAAATAATACAAATGAATTCATCTTTTCCGCTTGAATAAAAAGGCAAGAAATAAATGATTCTACTGTATGCACTATCTATTGTATATTTCTGCCGTTCTAAAACATGTTTTCTAGTATACGGACGTCCGGCGCGAACGAAGACCCCCACACTATTATTGTACTATCTTTAGAGAGAACAGATATTACACATTCTACCTTACCCGAAAAAAGTTTCACCTCTAACAAAAAAGCGGCATCAGATGCGATGAAAAACAACTTTTTAAGTGCATCTCCGGCGATCGGGCGATCCCATCTTTTAAATAGAAGTGATAGGTGTTAACGTACGTACTTACATGAAATATATAAGCGTATTATCATATAGATATTAAACATGTTTTCTTATTTGTATCAAATTTAGAGGTTTTACTTTTAGGACTAAAAATTGTACGTAAAATAAATTATCTCTTAAACATGCATGGTTTAACATCGCTCCTAATTTGCAATTGTATACAAAGCGAAAACTGCGTCAATCTCTGCCATGTACTTAATTTGTTCTTATATTAAATTAAAATCAGTACAAATGTGGGCAAGCCGGAATATTAACCAACCTAAATTGCGGAGACACGCAGCGATTACCGGAAGAGTCACCTTATATTTCAGGTAAAGAAATAATGAAATAAAGAAAATCAGGAAACGTTTTTTACAAACTTTTATTTTAAACAATTTATTTTACAAAATTAAGTAATCAAATAGGGTGTTTGATTTTTTGTTGTACTTCTGTGGTTTACGGACCGTGCTGAAATAATAACGTTATTATTTAGAAAGCCATTCTTAAATGGGAGTTTTTTTAAAAAACTATTATGTACTTTTATCTCACAATTTAATTAATAAATTTAGGAAACTGAAACTCTCGTCGGAAGTTATATTATTGAGGCAATTTAATAACGACGACTACATCTGAGCCAACACCGTATGCTGCTGACTTACTTCTAAACTGAGTCGGTTAATATTCCGGTTTGTCATAATGTACAATGTATTTTGTAAGCGTCATTTTTTTTTTAAGCTAAAATAAACTTAGAAAATTAATTACCAAATCCCATGAAAGCCGATTCTATTTCCCCTTCACTTCGAGATGAGATGGAAGAAAACATGACAATATATTGATTTCAAAATCTGCGGAATACCTGCTAATTTGGATTTCATTTGCAAACCGAGTTAATAAAGATGTCTAGAGTGATGACGTCCGTGCAAAACATTAAACCAGTGGTCATATTTTTATGAGGTTCAATTATTTGCCAAAATTGCGATTTTCAGATTTACATCAGCATTTCGAATAGGATTCTTTCGGATGAATGCAAGCTGGTGGATGTCGATGTGAGATAATGATGTTCACGGGGTTTTAATGTGGACATAAATCACAGATTCTGGAATCAACACATTTCTTACGATCCGGTTGGCGTAGAGGAAATCAATGAGATGAGTCGAAAATCCTTCAACGGTCACATCCAAGTGTGTTTCGTTACGTTTTGTTGCTTCCTTTTGACGTGTCGTTTTGTTTCCTTTAACTCTTTTGTTTCAACTTTTTTATAATGGCTAACCAGTATTATACACCTTTAAGTATATTTGCCACTTGATATCTCCCTTTAGCTTTTGTACTTACCTGTCTAGCTTTCTGTCTATTTGTGTATTTCACTCTATCTTAGTATTAAGATAGAACTATATTCCATTTATATTTATGTCCCTTCCTCTTTGCCATCCCCCTTTTCCTTTTTCCTCTCTTTCTATGTTTCCCCTTTTTTCTCATTTACTCGTTTTTCTCCTTTCTCCCTTTTCCATCTTTATTCTTTTTCCTCATTTTCCCCTTTTCCTCCTTTCTCCCCTTTACTCCCTTTTTTATTCTTTACTCCCTCTCTCGCATTTCTCCTTTTTTTATCCTTTCTCTCTTTTTTTCCTTTCTCTCTCTTTTTCTCCTTTACACCCTTTTCTTTATTTACCTCTTCCTATGTGCTCTATAACCCTCTTCTGCCTTTTCTATTTTTCTCTTCATATTGATTGATACTAATTGTTTGTGTTCCTGTCTGTAACATCAGCTAAATTGAGCGTTTTGTAATTGTGAATTCAGACTTGTATTGAAATATGATTTTCTGGCCCTTCTGCCAAGACTCACGCTATATTATCTTCTACTCTTCTGCCTTGTTCTCATATTTCAATCCAATGTGTCTATTTTTCGACATGTAATAATGATGATGGAGTCCATAATTCCACTATTATTTAGAAAAGAGGTTGTAGGTCCATCGAATGATTTTGTTATGCGAAAACTGGCCAGTAATTTGTAACCTTATCGACGAAGATCTTAACATGGTTTCTCTATAACTAGCTTTTTAAAAAGCCTATTCGCGTACTTAAATTTATGGTGAAATTTCATTTGCGTAATACTCTACTCTTATTCTATTAGCACGTGGCCGGTGATTTCATTTAATGACAAACACTAATTATGTGACTCCGATTTCTAATAGTTAAACAATGACAGAAGATAAGGAACCATAACCGGACAGAAGTAGCTATGGCTAAATAATATCCACGCATGGACTGATGGAAATTTCTGCAGAAACTGTCACTGGAAACAAATCGCAATAGCTGAAGAGAGGGGTAAATAATTAATCAGGCGGGTTTTACACGACTTTGTTTGGAGTAAAAAATATGATGATCATTTTATATAAAACAGTCACCACTTACGAATGACAAACACCATCCGAGGATGAAGATTAATAAGATTGCCATTTGATGAAGAATTATATGAGAACATTTAAAAAGACGAACGAAAAGACAACATTTGGTAACTTGAGACGATAGCTCGATAATTATTTGTTTATATTGGACTTTAAGACGACCATGTTGTAGTCTGCAGGGAAGTAACTCCGTGTTTGTTCCACAGACTGTAAGTTCTTGAATAGAAACATTTGTTTTCCGTAGGTAAAATAAACGTTATTAGCAGTGGTAGTTGAGACAAAGGTGATGCTTTGGTTGAATGTAATATTGCTGGTTTGAAAATATTAAGTCATTGTAAATGATTCCACCATTAGATTTATTGCATTACTTTTTTAATTAGGTTCATCAAAGAACCATTATGCTAAAAGTTAATTTAGTGCATCTTATCAAAGCATATGTGGTAGAAAGTAAATGAATATCCTTTGTTGAAATCTCAAACATTATACAATTTATACTGGAATATTTTGTAAGTTATCAGAAGTCGCACATTCATCACATGATCAACTCCCCCATCTTCACTAATGTTATAAATTTTTGCTTCAGCCTGGAGAGTTTACAAAAATATTTCTTCCGGCGATTTTTAATTTCAAGATATTTAATATTTCAAAAGAGTGGTCTGAAAGTCTTGTTACCGCTACCAAAAGTAACAATAGATGAACAAGTTACCCAGCAATATAAACCATAATCATTTATTTACTGTAATAATAGAAACGGAAAATAAGAAGACTAGAAAACGTAATTAAGAATAAGGCAAATTGGGTTCAGTGTATTCACTTTCATTGACATTGTTGCACATGGAGGAGTTCTGTTTCAACAGAAATGTCCTTTTCCGTGACAATTGTAGCGCCATTCCTCTGTGATAATTAACGAACCTCTGCCTTAATGATTATTCCTCTATTTTCACTTTTTTAGTAGAAGTAAAAAAAACTTCAGGACCACCGTGTAGATTTAAAGAATATTTATAAAACCAAGACCAATGATCCAAGAGTTCAGTAATTATCTTATATCTAATATCTACTACTCGTTCCTCTCAACTAACTCTCATTCATTAGCTCTTACTGATTCAATACTTATACTTCTTTAGACTTATGGCAAAAGGGCCCTGCTCTGTTATCTTTTCAACCAACATTTCTTTTTGATAGGCCAATCTGCTGTCTTTCAGAAACTCAACCGAAAATGCAATGTTTTAGTGTAGGGTATCCTATATATAACACCTTTACACAAAAAATAAATTTAATGATTTAGTATTGATTTTAAAAATAATCAACTTATTTTTCTCAAGATTAAGAACGTTATTGAAAATGTATGTCTATACGGGCCTCTCGAGTTTGTCATCACCAGAAACGAGTGAATGTGTAGAATATGTCTTATTATAGCAATTACGTAAAGCAAATAGTTTTCCAATCTAATGTTATGTTCACGTTAAATTCTAACTAAAAAGAATTTAAAAAAAAGAAAATAAATTAAGAAAAAAGCCTACTTTGATTCGTTTTTCTCTAGACGACTGTTATTTATTTGTTTTAATTTTATTCATGAAATGTTGGTAACATATATTCAAAGACAAATAATTGACTGCAAAATATAAGTACAAAGCAACTGGCTTGGTAAATGGTTCATCGTATTAAGACTATTTGAAATATTAAACCAGCAGTAACAACGAAGGCGCAAACGGTGGATTAAGCAAAAATATATCTAAATAAGAGTTCGCTGAGACTGTTGTCCATAAATACGTTAGATAGAAAATAAATAACTGTGAGTGTTTAAAAATAGGCCGTAGATAATTATTGAAAAGAAAAAGGTTCGGAAATGAAAGAGTGAAATAAAACATGAAGAGAGCGGGGGGTATTTGTAAACTATTCTATTCCTTTACCCTTTTTTCTTTAGGTTTTCTTAAACGAAAAGGATATTTACGTAATCCTGTGGTGCGTTATTGGCTTAATGAATATCGTCGTAGTTTATGAAATCGGCTATCCTGATTTCAAATACAATCGGACCTATTGCAGTCATTTAAGCATTAATACCTTTGGGAAAGGTATTAATCCGCACACACCCTTCTGATTTTAGTAATATAACAACACATATCTAATGAATAGTGTAGAAATCGGCGTTCTTCTATACCATATTCAAATGATATCCAGCATTGTTAATCATGACTATGGCAGAATTCAAAGTACAACTTTAAACATGCTATAAGATATTACAGATTTCTGTTTTCGGGGATGCAATTGAAAACAAAGACCTCTGCCAAGATAAAATATAACATTACTTTAGTAGAATTTTACAGAAGATCCTGCGGTGATATCAATTGGTTTTTTTTTATAATATCGTGAGGTTTGTGCAAACACAACGTTTTATTTATAACTTAATATTTTTAAGTGGTAATATACGTGGTAACGTGGAGTTGAGAACAGAAGTAGACAAGTAGCGCCGTGAGGACTTGCTAATGACTAATTATCAGAAGAATGTGCGCTGATCATTTCTATATTAGTAAAATAATGAAGCAATTATACGTATTTTTCGCATAAACGTAACTTTCTTAATTACATATTGATGTTTTTTATTTAAAATTAATCGAATATTTATTAAAAAAGGCAACAGCGAAAAATAAAACGAAATTATTAAATCCTATCTAAAAACATAATTACGAAATTTAATCTACCGGAATACATTTGTAACCAAGTTATTTAAATCATGTATTTATAGTTTAAAAAAAAAAAACAATTAGTTTTTGACACTTAGAAATCTGAACGGAATTTGGAAGCATTTACATTGTCGGATAGAGAGCCATTGTGACGATAGAATTCTTACAAAATCCCCAGATTTCGAAACTATTTACATTTAATACTTTTTATAAATCGAGATTATTTGCTGAAGATATATATCGGCTCGAATGATCCGATTAAAACATTGTCTTAACCAAAATTATAGTTTTATAACAATTTGAGGTGCTGCTTTAGCTGGAGATACATATCGACCCACATGTTCTGATAGCGATTTACGGAGCAGACAGGATATGACCGAGCCGTCGCCGAACAGTCAATTAGAATCAACATTAAGTAGAAACAACTTATTCATTTCCCCCCTCATTTAAAGTTAGGGTAAATTAACTCACCCCTCCGTGTTAAGAATCGAGTAAGTGGTACAATGACTGTTTTGGTCAGAATGTAATTAGTTCTTCGTGAGACTGAACAGTTGCTGTAACCGCGGTTGAATTCATTTGGATTTTGCAGTCGTCTGCTTTTTTACATTGCGCACGGCTTTTAAATCGTAAACCGGTCCGGCAATTTCTGGTTTGTTCAATAAACCGCACTCGGAAAACATCGGGGCGATATGCATCCCCAGCTAAAGAAGTACCGTATTTAGTTGAATTAATTATTTACTGGCCAAACACTGACGTAATAACTACGAAATGTTAATTTCAAAATACCGGTAACAAAAAAGCAAAGTTAAAAAAAAGAAAAGAAAGTGAAACGGAAATGAAAGGAATGTTTCGCCGGTAGACACGGCGAGTTTTCTATAAAGTGCTGGAGTCGTTCAATGCGAATTTAAACCAAATAAAAAGAGGTAATAACATCATGCCGATGCATTAATAAATGTGTTCGCGAAAAAAGGCATCGCTCTACTCATGACAGCTTCTAACGAAATGTAACAAATTGCAAGATTATAAAGTCATATCTTATGAATTTCTCAACCGTTAAACGAGTCTATTTCAAGAATGTAATATATTCGGAAACAAACACGCATTCATACACTCATTACCCATGCGTGACGATTATATGTATTTTTTGCACATGTTAGAAATGACATCGCTGGAAAGTTTAATAGAGAAGCTATTTTCGAAATAGCTAAATAATTTGATGTGGAAGAGTGTGCATATATAGTTATCCACCTACTCTCTTTCGCTATATTACCGCTTTCACCAATGCGCTTTATGACCTACGAGTTGATAGTCGACGACTGTAGCCAATTAGCTCTGGTGCAGACTATTTTTTGCAAGATACATCTCCCTGCCTTATATAAACATTGACAACTACTAGAGAATGCTTCATTTGTTTGAAAGGAGATTTGCATTGTGGCTAATAGTAGTTGGCGATGTCACTTACAACAGTACTCAACCCGAGAAATAGGGGCTTATATAGTCATCAACAGATACTGTATCACAGATCTTCAGTACGGCTAGATGTAACTTGAAGGAATTAAAACAGAGTTCTTAATTAAGTAAATAAGAGTCTAATTTGTGCTTATTTGAGAATTACAAAACTTGATAGTTGGAGTTTCATACCCAGGCTTTTGTAGGCAGCAACAATTGAGAGAAACTTACACGTTTTGAAGTTGGCTTGACCCTTCTCAATTGTTGCTGCTTACAAAACCTGAATATGAAAATCCAATTCGTCAAAGTTGTACAATTCTCATATATATATATATATATATATATTTGTTACACCGGCCGTTCTAACAGAAGAGAAACTACACCGGTTCTCACTATAAATTGTGCGAGTAGGCAATCACCAGGGAAGAAAAGGACAGTATTGTAACTGTCTAGCTGAGTGCCAGTCAGTTTCCTTACCTTTTATGTTAATACAGTTGTTATCTTAACCCAACCTCGACTTGACGTCTTCTTTTTAGTGTTGGACTACTTCACAACATATATATATATATATATATATATGTATTAGTAGCAAAATCTACACGCCTTCTGGGCAGCAATTGGGGTAGGGGAGTTTATAGTTAACTAATATATTTTAACATTAACCCTAAGTAGGACTGGCGAGGTTGTTAAACCCACGTAATTGCCTAAAAGAGTGGAACCCCCCAAGACAAATAACGCACATTTTATGTTAAATATATATGAAACTAATCCATCACTCTAAATTCTCAAATATGTTTTCGTTTCCGTTTCCCACGTTGTTCACACATAATCGCTTAAAAATGCAGCCTATATTATTATTATTTTTTTTTGGGGGGGGGGGTTAGCGGAGTGTTAATCTGCTGATTTACCAATAATTTTTTTTTAAACTTTATATTTTTTTTACTATACGTCCCTTTTTCGTTTTAATCTTAAGCCAATCAATTTAGTTGTTTATTTTCCCCTAAAAATTAAATAAATACCTCTGTAATATTATCTAAATAGTTAAATATATTATTTTTGCATGTATATATAAAATGTATTGAAGTTTTGGCATTATTGTAGATTAACACACACAGCTGCCACCTCCCCCACCAAAAAAATGTTTTTAGGCGATTACGTGTGAATACTCTGAACATTCTGATGGCAATAGAAAACAACAATATTATTTAGAATTTAGAGTAGGGAATCAGTGTCGCATATACATTTACTGTAAAAAGATCCTTCATATCCGGGTCATTCTAGGGTTTTATGGCAGTTAACCATTATTTTTGCTATAAGAGATAAATTCTGAGCGTTTTTTTTGGGGGGGTGCGAAGGTCCACTCGTTTAGGTGACTACCTGTGGTTTTACGACCTTTCCAATCAGACTTAGGATTAGTGATAAGGGGGTGTAGAAAGTTAAACTTAAGTTAACTTCTGGCAGCCTTATAACTCTCGCTTCCCTTATTTTGTCCTTTAGTCCTCACATTCCATGAACGATTTTTCTGACAAAGGGGGAATAATTGCTATTTACTGGGTCGGAATCTATCCATCTAGCACGTATCGTTGTCAAGTATTTTACCTTGAAGTAGTATTTTTCAGGTTCTACTATCAAGTTGGTGTATGCCTTGTCTGGAGCGACTTCCATAATATATATTTATATTTATATATATATATATATATATATATATATATATATATATATTTGTTTACTATCTTCATAAGTTAAAGTGACCTTAAAACGTAGAATCACATTTAAATGGGGGATATTGAGGGTTTTCATCTACAAATTTACCAACATTTGTTGTTATAATTTTATACGTTTCTGAATAAAAACATAGTTTAACTATACCCCCCCCCCCAACTAATTAGTGTTTTTTATATAAATATAGTTTGGATAAATGGAAAAATATTTCGCATTTATTCATTTAGAACACAGATGAATAAACAACCTAATTAAGTTTTTTTTTTAAATATAAAACTACTTGTTTTCTTTTTTAGTTTAAAAGCTGAGGGGGTTGAAACTTTTATCTTGTTTTATTATTGCAAATATAATCATATTAAAAGCACAACAAATTTAGTGTTAAATATAAAATATATATCTACAGAAAAACTTTGTTAGTTATTACGTTTAATACGGAGTTTATCTTTTTAAATAAATCATTCCAGGTAATCTAAATGGTTGGTTGTGTAAACATACGCATACTTAAACGTGACTGGAAGGTATTCGAATTTCAAAATAATCAATTTGAATGTTAAATTTCTTAAATAAAATCGTAAGTAATGATAACGTTAATATGAACTAAACTATTGAATATATTTAAGAAAAGTTTAGAACAAAAAAAATGAAATGATTTGTGCAAAATATTAATTTATTAGAGTGTTTATAAAATTATTATGCTAATGAAGCTTCGGGATGAATGTGTTTACGGAGTGTTCTATTGGGTATATATAATGTATTTGAAAATACTGAAATGTATAATTCAATATAAGCGTAATGTGTTTTGATATAAATATAGTTAGACTAAATTGAAAAATAGTTCACATTTATTCATTTATATATATATAATTATACAAAGATTTTTGGTTACATATATGCACACATGTTGGGCTACGACCTTATTTAAAGTCTAGCCTCCTTAAGCATCGGCGAAGATACTCAAAAGACATATCCGATTCGTATTTTTAGTATCTTCCCACTGGTCTAAATAATTCTAGACTTTAAATAAAAGTGGGTATCTGAAACGTGTATGCACATAGGCTGCCAAAATCTTTGTATAAATATAAAGTTGTTTTTTTTAAATACAGCTCTACTTGTTATTGGGCACTGTTCTATACACACACACACAGAACTTCATAGGATAATAAATTATGACATATAAACCCTACAACAACCCTATATATTTGCATAAAATTTAAAAACAGATATTTCATGGCATTTTTATATTAAGTGTTATAATTCTATAAAAGTAAACATTCACTTTTCAAAATAATCCCAGTCCTGTAACAAAGAGAGCGAGAGTCTTTGATATATTTGTCTATTTATTGCCCCCTTTCAATCTTCAACGTCTACAGGTTTGTAGGTTGTGTTCGAATTTTTTATTGTATCGACATTTGCCGAGCTCCTTATTTGAACACAAACACACACATTTAGCTTGGACAAAATTTAATTAGACTTTTCAATGTATATGTTTCAGTAAATCAGCTTATACAGTACGAAAAACCATATTTAAAATTGACATTCGAAACGATTATGTTGTAATTAAATGTAATTTGAAAACAGAACATCGAAGTCCTTGTTACTTCTAAAAATCTTATGAACTTAGAGATAAATACTTTACATATTAAGTGTACATCCGGTGTGATCAGTATTTTGTTTACGTAGCCCGACAAGCAAAGTTATTTTATTTAATGTTTACCAGGGCAAGGACCAGCCTGACTAGGTACGTAAATTTTATTTTAGTGTTCAAACTAGCAATTGTGGGAGCATGTTCGTCAAGCTAAAATGTAACTCGGTTAAGCTTATTTCAGAAAATACTTTTTCAGGCTATTATTGCGTTCTCGACCTTGTGTCACACATGCTGCAACAAACTTGCCGTAATCGTTACAGAAACATTGCACGTTAAACAATAGTTATTCATACCTTTGTTGCCGGTCGTTTTTCTTGTAAGCGCCTCATAAGTGATCCTTCCAGACAGGGAATGCTGTCCTGTAATTAAAACGTTTTATTCATAATTTGCAAGAAATAACTCCGGCCTTTTGGCTAAGATCAAAGTGTAGTATCTGTTCCGATGGATACTGCACCCCATACTGTTGCTGTTTTGGCCTTCGGGTCTTGATTTACACCGGTCAATGGGTTTGTCCTGTGCAGTTCTGGGAGGTCCACCTTCCCAGGCTTTGCCTCCCCTCTTTGGGGAGGAGTAAGTTTATTGTTTACTGCCTGAGGCACCCCTACCGGGGAATGCCAACGGGGCTGCCCAGGCAATTTGTAAACCCCAATTTCCCGACCCGACCTTGGGTCACATCTTACTTGTGAGAGTAAGATGAAAACTGGCCTTGTGCCTAACTCCTGGAGAGGAGTAAATCAAAACTTCGCACAAAACTGCTGGAAGACAGCGTTTAATTATTCTACGTGATATTCGTTCCAAATCACTGACCAGTTAAGGGGGGTAGCGAAAGATCGAAATCGATAATTAGTTATATATTGTCAACCCTTGCCATTACACATTCGAAACAGACCCTCTTTTCTATCGTCCTCTCCCCTTTGGGCATGTAACGTCATATCTGTTTTTAATACATTCTCATATCCTAAATAATTTTTAACTTGGGATCAGCAAATTGACCTCTACTAACCGCCTCAGCGATTCCATTTTCTGTTATTCGCAACTAAATTATATACTAGGAATGTACCTGCTCAATCCATAACACTGGGAACGTTTGTTTGAGTAGAGATATTTCCCATTTATGCCCTAAACGTTCCAGCCGCTTACGAAATTTGTAAAAGGAAATTTCTACATTGCTATATTCGTTTAGAATACATAATAAACTCTTTTTTAACGTTTTCTACACAAATATCAAGATAGTATTTATAATTACATATCCATGCAGTATTAGAAACAATCAGTCTTTCATCCTGTATAATCGATTCTGAATGATGCGAATGAACATTTTAGGTATTAGTTTATTTCCTACTTCCTAAACACATTAATTTTTAAAATGTTTTCTTTTGCTTTCTTTACAATTAATAACAACGGGCTTTACATTTTAGTTTACACTAGCGGGGCTACCCGGCGTTGCTCGGGGTCATAAAGACATAATTGAAGAAAAATCGTGTGTGTAACATCTTTATATTCAAACTTCTATTTCTCCCCCTCCTCTGTAGCCGTCTCTTTATCTTTCTACCTTTCTCTTCCCTGGTCGCCCCATTTCACCGCTACTTTCTAATTTTGCCTTTTGCGAAAGCTGTTCTTTCCCCACAATTTCTCCTACGTTGCGCAGGGCAATAGTATGACATATTTCTATAAAAAGTACCACATCTATCTGCGATTTCTATATAGGTATTTATGTCCGCCCCGGTGTTAATCTTTATACATATCTATCGCCACCCCGGTGCACATACAATATACGTACCTATCGCCGCCCCAGGCAGATACTATATAAGTACCTATTGCCGCCCCTATATGCATACTAAATAAGTACCTATCACCGCCCCAGTGCGAATGCTACATACGTACCTATTGCCGCCCCGGTGCAAATGCTAAATACGTCACTATTGCTGGCCTGATGCGAATGCTAAATATGTTCCAATCGCCGCTCCGGTGCGCGTGCTAAATACGTACCTATCGTCGCCCTGGTGTGCGTGCTATACACGTACTGATCGCCGCCCCGGAGCGCATGCTAAATATATACCTATAACCGCCCTGGTGCGCATTCTATATACATACTTACTGCCATTCCTGTGCACATGCTATATAGTACCTATCGCCACCTCTATGCACTACTATACACGAACCTATTGCCACCCTGGTTCACATACTATATATATACCTATCGCCGCCCCGGTGCGCATACTATATTCATATCTATCGCCGCCCCGGTGTGCATACTATATATTTTCCTACGAAACATTTTAAGTTAAAAAAACACAAACTTTCGCCCGACCCCCTAAAAAGTTCGGCCCAACCCCATACAATTTTCCTCGACCCCTAATATCTCAAGCCGCACCCTCCAATTTTGTTTTAGAAATATTTTGAGTTCAAAACAAAAAAAATTAAAAAAACTAATTTGACCCCTAAAAAGTTCGGTCTGACCCCTAAAATTTTCCGTGACCCCTCAACCTCTCCAGCACCCCATATCCTAATTTGTTTTTCACTCTCCCCAACCCTGAGAAATATTTTGAGTTCAAAACATAAAAAAATAAAACAATTTAGCCTGACGATTAAAAGGTTCGGCCTGACCCTTAAAATTTTCCCCGACCCCTCAATCTCTCCAGCCCCCTAATTTTTCACTCTCCCCCAACCCTGAGAAATATTTTGACTTACAAAACCAAAAAAAAACCAAAAAATTTGGCCTGACCCCTAAAATGTTCCCCGACCCCTCATTCTCTCAAGCCCCCCAACCCAACTAATTTTTAACTCTCCCCCAACCATGAGAAATATTTTCAGTTCAAAACAAAAAAAAAAGAAAAAAAATGGCCTGACCCCTAAAAAGTTCGGCCTGACCCCTAAAATTTTCCCCGACCCCTCAATCTCTCAAGCCCCCTAATGTTTAACTCTCCCCCAACCCTGAGAAATATTTTGAGTTCAAAAAAAAAAGAAAAAAATTTGGCCTGACCCCTAAAAAGTTCGGCCTGACCCCTAAAATTTTCCCGAACCCTTAATCTCTCCAGCCCCCAAAATTTTCACTCTCCCCCAACCCTGAGAAATATTTTGAGTTCAAAACAACAAAAAAAACAAAAAGATTTGGCCTGACCCCTAAAAAGTTAGGCCTGACCACTAAAATTTACCCCGACCCCTCACTCTTTCCAGCCCCTAATTTTTAACTCACCCCCAACCCTGAGAAATATTTTGACTTCAAAACAAAAAAAACAAAAAAAAAATTTGGCCTGACCCCTAAAAAGTCTGGCCTGACACCTAAAATTTTCACTCTTCTTCAACCCTGAGAAATATTTTGAGTTCAAAACAAAAAATATATATAGATTGGTTCTGACTCAACGGGTCACTGTAAACGTGTACTTGTTAAATTCTTCTTCTTTTCTTTTTTTGTACATATATAGAGTGGTTATGACCCAACGGGTCACTGAAAACGTGTACTTGTTAAATTATTCTTTTTTTCTTTTTTTATATATATATAGAGTGGTTATGACCCAACGGGTCACTGTAAACGTGTACTTGTTAAATTCTTTTTTTTCTTTTTTTATACATATATAGAGTGGTTATGACCCAACGGGTCACTGTAAACGTGTACTTGTTAAAGTGTTCTTTTTTTCTTTTTTTATACATATATAGAGTGGTTCTGACTCAACGGGTCACTGTCAACGTGTACTTGTTAAATTCTTCTTTTTTTCTTTTTTTATACATATATAGAGTGGTTATGACCCAACGGGTCACTTTAAACGTGTACTTGTTAAATTCTTCTTTTTTTTCTTTTTTTATACATATATAGAGTGGTTATGACCCAACGGGTTACTGTAAACGTGTACTTGTTAAATTCTTCTTTTTTCTTTTTTTATACATATATAGAGTGGTTATGACCCAACGGGTCACTGTAAACGTGTACTTGTTAAATTCTTCTTTTTTTCTTTTTTTATACATATATAGAGTGATTATGACCCAACGGGTCACTTTAAACGTGTTATTGTTAAATTCTTCTTTTTTTCTTTTTTTATACATATATAGAGTGGTTATGACCCAACGGGTCACTGTAAACGTGTACTTGTTAAATTCTTTTTTTCTTTTTTTATACATATATAGAGTGGTTATGACTCAACGGGTCACTGTAAACGTGTACTTGTTAAATTCTTCTTTTTTCT
The DNA here is from genome assembly GCA_963556195.1 of Sepiola atlantica. NCBI lineage: Eukaryota > Metazoa > Mollusca > Cephalopoda > Sepiida > Sepiolidae > Sepiola > Sepiola atlantica. The sequence goes on along the minus strand of OY744521.1, from coordinate 156,223,599 downwards.
TTTTTTTATACATATATAGAGTGGTTATGACTCAACGGGTCACTGTAAACGTGTTCTTGTTAAATTCTTCATTTTTTATTTTTTCTATACATATATGGAGTGGTTATGACTAAACGGGTCATTGTAAACGTGTACTTGTTAAATTCTTTTTTTCTTTTTTTTATACATATATAGAGTGGTTATGACTCAACGGGTCACTGTAAACGTGTACTTGTTAAATTCTTCATTTTTTCTTTTTTCTATACATATATGGAGTGGTTATGACTCAGAGGGTCACTGTAAACGTGTACTTGTTAAATTCTTTTTTTCTTTTTTTATACATATATAGAGTGGTTATGACTCAACGGGTCATTGTAAACGTGTACTTGTTAAATATTTCTTTTTTTACTTTTTTATACATATATAGAGTGGTTATGACTCAACGGGTCATTGTAAACGTGTACTTGTTAAATTTTTCTTTTTTTTTTTTATACGTATATAGAGTGGTTATGACTCAACGGGTTACTGTAAACGTGTACTTGTTAAATTCTTCTTTTTTTCTTTTTTTATACATATATAGAGTGGTTATGACTCAACGGGTCACTGTAAACGTGTACTTGTTAAATTATTCTTTTTTCTTTTTTTATACATATATAGAGTGGTTATGACTCAACGGGTCACTGTAAACGTGTTCTTGTTAAATTCTTCATTTTTTATTTTTTCTATACATATATGGAGTGGTTATGACTCAACGGGTCATTGTAAACGTGTACTTGTTAAATTCTTTTTTTCTTTTTTTATACATATATAGAGTGGTTATGACTCAACGGGTCACTGTAAACGTGTACTTGTTAAATTCTTTTTTTCTTTTTTTATACATATATAGAGTGGTTCTGACTCAACGGGTCACTGTCAACGTGTACTTGTTAAATTCTTCTTTTTTTCTTTTTTTATACATATATAGAGTGGTTATGACCCAACGGGTCACTGTAAACGTGTACTTGTTAAATTCTTTTTTTCTTTTTTTATACATATATAGAGTGGTTATGACTCAACGGGTCACTGTAAACGTGTACTTGTTAAATTCTTCTTTTTTCTTTTTTTATACATATATAGAGTGGTTATGACTCAACGGGTCACTGTAAACGTGTTCTTGTTAAATTCTTCATTTTTTATTTTTTCTATACATATATGGAGTGGTTATGACTAAACGGGTCATTGTAAACGTGTACTTGTTAAATTCTTTTTTTCTTTTTTTTATACATATATAGAGTGGTTATGACTCAACGGGTCACTGTAAACGTGTACTTGTTAAATTCTTCATTTTTTCTTTTTTCTATACATATATGGAGTGGTTATGACTCAGAGGGTCACTGTAAACGTGTACTTGTTAAATTCTTTTTTTCTTTTTTTATACATATATAGAGTGGTTATGACTCAACGGGTCATTGTAAACGTGTACTTGTTAAATATTTCTTTTTTTACTTTTTTATACGTATATAGAGTGGTTATGACTCAACGGGTCACTGTAAACGTGTACTTGTTAAATTCTTCTTTTTTCTTTTTTTATACATATATAGAGTGGTTATGACTCAACGGGTCACTGTAAACGTGTTCTTGTTAAATTCATTTTTTCTTTTTTTATACATATATAGAGTGGTTATGACTCAACGGGTCACTGTAAACGTGTACTTGTTAAATTTTTTTTTTTCTTTTTTTATACATATATATAGTGGTTATGACTCAACGGGTCACTGTAAACGTGTACTTGTTAAATTCTTCTTTTTTCTTTTTTATACATATATAGAGTGGTTATGACTCAACGGGTCACTGTAAACGTGTTCTTGTTAAATTCTTCATTTTTTATTTTTTCTATACATATATTGAGTGGTTATGACTCAACGGGTCATTGTAAACGTGTACTTGTTAAATTCTTTTTTTCTTTTTTTATACATATATAGAGTGGTTATGACTCAACGGGTCACTGTCAACGTGTACTTGTTAAATTCTTCTTTTTTCTTTTTTTATACATATATAGAGTGGTTATGACTCAACGGGTCATTGTAAACGTGTACTTGTTAAATTTTTCTTTTTTTTTTTTATACGTATATAGAGTGGTTATGACTCAACGGGTTACTGTAAACGTGTACTTGTTAAATTCTTCTTTTTTCTTTTTTTATACATATATAGAGTGGTTATGACTCAACGGGTCACTGTAAACGTGTACTTGTTAAATTATTCTTTTTTCTTTTTTTATACATATATAGAGTGGTTATGACTCAACGGGTCACTGTAAACGTGTTCTTGTTAAATTCTTCATTTTTTATTTTTTCTATACATATATGGAGTGGTTATGACTCAACGGGTCATTGTAAACGTGTACTTGTTAAATTCTTTTTTTCTTTTTTTTATACATATATAGAGTGGTTATGACTCAACGGGTCACTGTAAACGTGTACTTGTTAAATTCTTTTTTTCTTTTTTTATACATATATAGAGTGGTTATGACTCAACGGGTCATTGTAAACGTGTACTTGTTAAATTCTTCTTTTTTTCTTTTTTATACATATATAGAGTGGTTATGACCCAACGGGTCACTGTAAACGTGAACTTGTTAAATTCTTCTTTTTTTCTTTTTTATACATATATAGAGTGGTTATGACCCAACGGGTCACTGTAAACGTGTACTTGTTAAATTCTTTTTTTCTTTTTTATACATATATAAAGTGGTTATGACTCAACGGGTCACTGTAAACGTGTACTTGTTAAATTCTTTTTTCTTTTCTTTATTCTATACATATATGGAGTGGTTATGACTCAACGGGTCACTGTAAACGTGTACTTGTTAAATTCTTCTTTGTTTCTTTTTTTATACATATATAGAGTGGTTATGACTCAACGGGTCATTGTAAACGTGTACTTGTTAAATTTTGCTTTTTCCTTTTTTATACGTATATAGAGTGGTTATGACCCAACGGGTCACTGTAAACGTGTTCTTGTTAAATCCTTTTTTTTTTTCTTTTTTTATACATATATAGAGTGGTTATGACTCAACGGGTCATTGTAAACGTGTACTTGTTAAATTCTTCTTTTTTCTTTTTTTATACATATATAGAGTGGTTATGACTCAACGGGTCACTGTAAACGTGTACCTGTTAAATTATTCTTTTTTCTTTTTTTATACATATATAGAGTGGTTATGACTCAACGGGTCACTGTAAACGTGTACTTGTTAAATTCTTTCTTTTTTTTTTATACATATATAGAGTGGTTATGACTCGACGGGTCACTGTAAACGTGTTCTTGTTAAATTCTTCATTTTTTCTTTTTTCTATACATATATGGAGTTGTTATGACTCAACGGGTCACTGTAAACGTGTACTTGTTAAATTCTTCTTTTTTCTTTTTTTATACATATATAGAGTGGTTATGACTCAACGGGTCATTGTAAACGTGTACTTGTTAAATTCTGTATTTTTTCTTTTTTTTTACATATATTGAGTGGTTATGACTCAACGGGTCACTGTAAACGTGTACTTGTTAAATTCTTCTTTTTTCTTTTTTTATACATATATAGAGTGGTTATGACTCAACGGGTCATTGTAAACGTGTACTTGTAAAATTATTCATTTTTTCTTTTTTATACATATATAGAGTGGTTATGACTCAACGGTTCACTGTAAACGTGTTCTTGTTAAATTCTTCATTTTTTATTTTTTCTATACATATATGGAGTGGTTATGACTCAACGGGTCATTGTAAACGTGTACTTGTTAAATTCTTCTTTTTTCTTTTTTTATACAAATATAGAGTGGTTATGACTACACGGGTCATTGTAAACGTGTACTTGTTAAATTCTTTTTTTCTTTTTTTATACGTATATAGAGTGTTTATGACTCAACGGGTCACTGTAAACGTGTACTTGTTAAATTCTTCTTTTTTTCTTTTTTTATACATATATAGAGTGGTTATGACTCAACGGGTCATTGTAAACGTGTACTTGTTAAATTATTCTTTTTTCTTTTTTATACATATATAGAGTGGTTATGACTCAACGGGTCACTGTAAACGTGTACTTGTTAAATTATTCTTTTTTCTTTTTTATACATATATAGAGTGGTTATGACTCAACGGGTCACTGTAAACGTGTTCTCGTTAAATTCTTCATTTTTTATTTTTTCTATACATATATGGAGTGGGTGTGACTCAACGGGTCATTGTAAACGTGTACTTGTTGAATTCTTTTTCTTTTTTTATACATATATAGAGTTGTTATGACTCAACGGGTCACTGTAAACGTGTAATTGTTAAATTCTTCTTTTTTCTTTTTTTAAACATATATAGAGTGGTTATGACCCAACGGGTCACTGTAAACGTGTACTTGTTAAATTCTTCGTTTTTCTTTTTTTATACATATATAGAGTGGTTATGACTCAACGGGTCATTGTAAACGTGTACTTGTTAAATTCTTCATTTTTTCTTTTTTCTATATATATATGGAGTGGTTATGACTCAACGGGTCACTGTAAACGTGTACTTGTTAAATTCTTTTTTCTTTTTTATACATATATAGAGTGGTTATGACTCAACGGGTCATTGTAAACGTGTACTTGTTAAATTCTTCATTTTTTCTTTTTTCTATACATATATGGAGTGGTTATGACTCAACGGGTCATTGTAAACGTGTACTTGTTGAATTCTTCTTTTTTCTTTTTTTATACATATATAGAGTGGTTATGACCTAACGGGTCACTGTAAACGTGTACTTGTTAAATTCTTCTTTTTTTTCTTTTTTTATACATATATAGAGTGGTTATGACTCAACGGGTCACTGTAAACGTGTACTTGTTAAATTCTTCTTTTTTTCTTTTTTTATACATATATAGAGTGGTTATGACTCAACGGGTCATTGTAAACGTGTACTTGTTAAATTCTTCTTTTTTCTTTTTTTATACATATATAGAGTGGTTATGACTCAACGGGTCACTGTAAACGTGTACTTGTTAAATTATTCTTTTTTCTTTTTTTATACATATATAGAGTGGTTATGACTCAACGGGTCAGTATAAACGTGTACTTGTTAAGTTTTTCTGTTTTCTTTTTTTATACATATATAGAGTGGTTATGACTCAACGGGTCACTGTAAACGTGTACTTGTTAAATTCTTTTTTTTTTTTTTTTATACATATATAAAGTGGTTATGACTCAACGGGTCACTGTAAACGTGTACTTGTTAAATTCTTCTTTTTTCTTTTTTATACATATATAGAGTGGTTATGACTCAACGGGTCACTGTAAACGTGTACTTGTTAAATTATTCTTTTTTCTTTTTTTATACCTATATAGAGTGGTTATGACTCAACGGGTCAGTGTAAACGTGTACTTGTTAAATTCTTTTTTTATACATATATAGAGTGGTTATGACTCAACGGGTCACTGTAAACGTGTACTTGTGAAATTATTCTTTTTTTATACATATATAGAGAAGTTCTGACCCAACGGGTCACTGTAAACGTGTACTTGTCAAATTTTTATTTTTTCTTGTTTCATTACTATAAAATATAATGAAAAATAACTGAAAAGCCTCCCCCCCCCCTCGATGAAATATGCTTCATGGACATCTAAGAGGTGGGTTTATAGATTCGGGAATACTCTCATCATCTTACTCTATGAATTTTACATCAGAATACACTTTTATATGTTATGTATAGAAATATGTTGACGTAAAATAAGTTTTGAAGAGAAAAAAATGTAAAAACCTATAACGATGACGTCATATACCTATTACTGTGACGTCACGTGCACAAGAATAAGTTGGTTGAAAACAAAATTATTATTACATAATTACATTGGCTGATTTCCAAATTACTACTGAATAACATTAGAAAAGTTTGAAAAAACCAGACCCGCTGCCGAAGACTGGCCCCGTTGACACCCAGCAACATTTTTTTTTGTTGTAATTTTGAGATATTATGATCCCAGGTGTTGTACGGTGCTGAAGATATAAACTTTTTGACATGTCGTCGCGTAGTTTTATAGGAGAAGCTTCACATACATACATACATACATACATACAGACAGGTGACGTTTATATATTGAGATTATTCTCTCAGCGACAAGACATATGCTATCCTAGTTCGAATACTTCTTTACTTTGGAAAAGAACAATTTTTCGATTGTACGATTCTACATGACGCAAGCGGCCTATTTTCAGGTTTTCTTTTGTGTTGTTTTTGATTTACGTAACGCATCTGTTCCTACTTTTTCTGTTTCTTTATTTACTATTAATAACAACATTCTTTAAAATAAATAAACTAAAGATAAGCATCGCTTAACAGCAAACAATGCGTCATTATTTTCCAACTCCGTGTGCAAATGTTTATCCACGTAGGGAAAATGTGCTTTCTCCATAACAAGACATAACTTGACAGATGATGCAAGCGGCATTTTTTCTAAGCGAGATACATGTTTCTTTTTTTAGCTATAGAATGTACTATAAAATTGATCGTAGGTGGGGTTGTATTAAGGTTTAAAGAATTAACAGACATGCTGCATCATATACTTTACCGGAGGTAAGCAGCGTCACGCACCTATTCATAATATATGTGTTCTCTGTCTATTTTTAATTAATATAAATATAGTTTTATTCTCTTAGAAACAAACTAACTATGCAGGGTTTTATTAATTATTAATGATTTAGTAATCTATATTGAACAGAACATGTAATATTCTTATGTCGAAGTATATATATATATATATATATATATATTTATATATATATATATATGTTTCTATTCTCGTTAATTCAGCCTTGGTAAATAAAGGACATAACATAATAACATGAAAAGCATGACATTGATATATTTGTAAACTAAGTGACTTTTCTTTTGATACTCTACAAGAAAGTAAACATAGACTGTATTTAGCATTTTGGTACTTTCCTGTCCTACCACTATTATTTTCTTGTTATTGCACCACCACTAATATTATTTTCTTTTTATTGCCCTACCACTATTATTTTCTAGTTATTGCACCACCACTAATATAACTTTCCTGCTATTGCCCTACCACTATTATTTTCTTGTTATTGCACCACCACTAATATTATTTTCTTGTTATTGCCCTACCACTATTATTTTCTTGTTATTGCACCACCACTAATATTATTTATTTGTTATTGCCCTACCACTATTATTTTCTAGTTATTGCACCACGACTAATATTATTTTCTTGTTATTGCACCCCACTAATATTATTTTCTTGTTATTGCCCTACCACTATTATTTTCTTGTTATTGCACCACGACTAATATTATTTTCTTGTTATTGCACCCCACTAATATTATTTTCTTGTTATTGCCCTACCACTATTATTTTCTAGTTATTGCACCACGACTAATATTATTTTCTTGTTATTGCACCCCACTAATATTATTTTCTTGTTATTGCCCTACCACTATTATTTTCTAGTTATTGCACCACCACTAATATTATTTTCTTGTTATTGCACCACCACTAATATTATTTTCTCGTTATTGCACGACCACTAATATTATTTTCTAGTTATTGTACGACCACTAATATTATTTTCTTGTTATTGCCCTACCACTATTAGTTTCTAGTTATTGCACCACCACTAATATTATTTTCTAGTTATTGCACCACCACTAATATTATTTTCTAGTTATTGCACCACCACTAATATTATTTTCTTGTTATTGCCCTACCACTATTATTTTTTGTTATTGCACCACCACTAATATTATTTATTTGTTATTGCACTACCACTATTATTTTCTAGTTATTGCATCACCACAATTATTTTCTTGTTATTGCACCACCACTAATATTATTTTCCTGTTATTGCCCTACCACTATTATTTTCTTGTTATTGCACCACCACTAATATTATTTTCTTGTTATTGCCCTACCACTATTATTTTTTGTTATTGCACCACCACTAATATTATTTATTTGTTATTGCACTACCACTATTATTTTCTAGTTATTGCATCACCACAATTATTTTCTTGTTATTGCACCACCACTAATATTATTTTCCTGTTATTGCCCTACCACTATTATTTTCTAGTTATTGCACCACCACTAATATTATTTTCTTGTTATTGCCCTACCACTATTATTTTCTTGTTATTGCACCACCACTAATATTATTTTCTTGTTATTGCCCTACCACTATTATTTTCTTGTTATTTCCCTACCACTATTATTTTCTTGTTATTACACCACCACTAATATTATTTTCTTGTTATTGCCCTACCACTATTATTTTCTTGTTATTGCACCACCACTAATATTATTTTCTTGTTATTGCCCTACCACTATTATTTTCTAGTTATTGCACCACCACTAATATTATTTTCTTGTTATTGCACCACCACTAATATTATTTTCTTGTTATTGCCCTACCACTATTATTTTCTAGTTATTGCACCACCACTAATATTACTTTCCTGTTATTGCCCTACCACTATTATTTTCTTGTTATTGCACCACCACTAATATTATTTACTTGTTATTGCCCTACCACTATTATTTTCTAGTTATTGCACTACCACTATTATTTTCTTGTTATTGCACCACCACTAATATTATTTTCTTTTTATTGCCCTTCCACTATTATTTTCTTGTTATTGCCCTACCACTATTATTTTCTTGTTATTGCACCACCACTAATATTATTTTCTTGTTATTGCACCACCACTAATATTATTTACTTGTTATTGACCTACCACTATTATTTTCTTGTTATTGCACCACCACTAATATTATTTTCTTGTTATTGCCCTACCACTATTAGTTTCTTGTTATTGCACAACCACTTCGAAAACTAACGAAACAATGTATTCAAACAACATAAATATATTGAAAACATGAACACCTTTTATACTAAAAAATATTTGATCTGTAGGCGGATAAAATTCAATTATATCTGAAAGAATTCATTTAAATATATTACCACCAAATGTAAGTGAAGAAGACTGACACAAAAGAAACTCGGCTAAATATTCAGGTAGCATTTCTCGATTAGATCCATATTGCCTCTGTTGTCTGACCTTTAACCCTCTTCTATTTAGTTAAGTAGTTAACCGAACCCTAATCTTTAAATAAAAAAAGACGAAAAACAAAAAGAAATAATGTTAATACCAGGAAATTTGTGGTGGGACAATAACAGAAAGTACCAACATTTGTAAAAAACGAATTCATTTTGCTTAAAATATAATTCTTAATGAAATAAACTAACACGTAAACTAGCTATCATAGTTATTCTCTCTCGCTATCTCTCTCTCTCTCTCTCTCTCTCTCTCTCTTTCTCTCTCTCTCTCTCTCTCTCTCTCTCTCTCTCTCGGTCCTGGGTATGACCTTAAAAGACATCCAGTGGTGAGATTCCTTTTTGGAGCTTTGGGGAATGTGGAGCTGCTCCTTAATTGCCATTGCTCCCAGGTCCACTCTGGCCCGGAGTGGTAGTACCTGTAAGAGACCCATTTATGGGTTAAATAGAATCTGCTGGTACTACGAGTTCAGGCTGTCTATTACTGACTTTCCTGATTCAAAACATACCAAACATTGATGTTTTTGTTTTACCTTTCTCTTTGCAAAACTTAATCATCTTCTGCAAAGCATAAATCAAAAACTACAGCCCCTCTCCCCAAAATGGGGCTACCTGTTGGCCGTGGGTGGCGACCCGTGTCGTCTTAGGACGGGATCCTGGTAGCTGAGCAAGCCATGACCTGGTAACACAAATGATCATTCGCCTTGCAACACTCTGCTTTTGCCCTTACTTCGGCTAGACGGGAGGTCGGTGAGGCCCGATCCGATCAATCGGCTAGTCATGTCAAGCCCTAACTCTTACACCCATAAATGTCATCCATACCATCAAGGATCAAGACGTAGAAACGTTACACTACATTACTTTTATAAAATACAAGTAAACACGTAAGAGTTAGAAAGCGATGGCAAGGTACAATCAATTTTTTTTCAAATAATATCACATTTCATTTACTCTTCTAATTTAAAAAAAAAACTGGGAAACAAAACAAAGGAAAATCTGTAAATGACGATAAAAACAAAAAAAAGGATTGAGTATACCTCTTTTTTACCCTTGGGATGAAAGGGCGAATGGGTTTCCCCCCCTAACATCTCCCACTTTAGGGCTCCGAGGAGGGTGAGGAACAAAAGAGATGAATAAAAACCCACATATTCCATGGATAACACAATTTAAAATATCCCAGAAACACTAAAAGAAACTATTTTGAAATAGCCGACTACTCAAGCTCAGATAGCGAGTGGGAAGCTAATCTAGAAAAAAAACAGAATTGAATTAAATAATAGAATAAACTTTCCAAAATTTCTAGTAATAGAAACCCTCGAGGGAAAAACAATAAGTGAATTATCTCCTTTTCTAATCGAAAAAATTCTATCACCAAATAATCCAAAATCAATTTAAAAAATGAAAAATTGAAACCTACTTGTAGAAGTAGAGAACTTTAAACATGATCAAAATCTTTTGGGAATGAGAAACTTTCATAACTATAAATGCAAAGTATTTGCGCATGATAAACTCAACATTCCTAAAGGAGTCGTAAGGAGTCATGAGCAAACCTTGGCAACTACTGAAGAAATCAAAACTGCATTTAAAAAACAAGGAATAATAGATCATGTCCAAATTATCATAAAAAAGGGAAATCCATACCCACCAACACCTATATACTTACTTTAGACACCCCTATCATACCAAAAGACATCAAGATTGGATATTTGATTGAGAAAGTAGAGCAATATATACCAACCCCATTGAGATGCTTCAAGTGCCAAATATTTGGTCACCACATGGAATCCTGCAGAGGGCACAAAGTTTGTGTGGAAATGTGGTGAAAACGAACCCAATCACACAGAGGAAGAATGCTCAAATGTTCAAATTGCCATGAAAATATACCTGCATACTCAAAAAATGTAAAATCTTTAAATTTCAAAAAGAAATTACAGAAATAAAACATATCCTTCCCAGAGGTAAGGAAAATTGTAGAATCCCATCAAAAAGCAAATACATATGCAGAAATTACTAAAAAATCAAATCAAACTAACCAAACAAATAACCAAGACCTATACAAACTAATTACTGAACTTAAAGACTTAATACAAACTTTACTAACAATACAAAAAGAAAATAACAAAGACCAAACAATAACTAAAATCAAAACAAGTAACAAAAATCAGGAACAAATCATTAAAAGTAAATCAAAATCGAACCAACAAAATAATAATATAGACAAAGTTACCTCCCAAACAACCCCATAGCTAACGAAATCTACAAAAGGAAAATTAACCCAAATGAAGCTGAATCCTCTACTAAACATAAATCCCAACAAACAACAGTGATAACTAGTAACAGATTCCAATCTCTTGACATGATGGAAGTTGAAAATATAATTCCCGAAATAAATAAAGAAACCAATATTAAACCAAAAACAATAAATGATTAACCCAAACAAACATCACGAACTAGATCGACACCTACACCTGAACCAAAAACACCAACAAAATCCAGATGTAGATCTGGACCTGGATCAAAAGAAAGAAGAAAATCATCTAACTCTCAGTCAGAAACACAAAGCCAGGCGAAAAACAAAGCTACATCCCCCTCTAGAATGGAGGTGGAGGAAAAAGAATCAGAAAAAAAAAACAAATCACAAACATGACAATTTAGCCACTCTACAATGGAATATCAGAGGAATAAAACCAAACCTAGAAGAACCTAAACGGTTTATTATAGACTACAATCCGAATATCATATGCCCACAAGAAACGCTATTAAAATATAATGATAACGTATCCTTTAAACTTATGACATGTATAACAAAATCAACTTATCTCAAACTGACCACAGACCCATAGGTGGCACAACCATACTAATCCAAAAAACTATACCACATGAAAAAATTAATTTAAACACAGAACTCCAAGCCATCGCAATAAGAGCCACCCTACATCAAACCATATCAATCTGTTACATTTACATACCACCAAAGTATAAATTCAAAAAGGTAGAATTCGAACAAATAATCCAGCAACTTCCAACACCATTCCTCATCCTAGAAGATGTCAATGCTCATAGCGATCTATGGGAAAACAAACACACAAATAATAATGGAAAAATTATAGAATCCATCATAAACACAACAGACCTATATATGCTGAATAATGGTGATCACACCTATCTACACCCTTCCACTGGAACAACCTCTGTCCTCGATCTAACACTCAGCACCCCCACAATATTTATGGACTTTGGTCATCATGTACTGTCCAATCAATGTGGCAGTGATCACTACCCAATCTTCATCAAAACAAACTCATATCTGAAAACAGTACTAAAATATGGCAGTTGAAAAGAGCCGACTGGCCAACACTCAAAACTCTCTGCAAAATCCACATAAATGACGAAATTCTAAATGAACCAGAGCCAATAACAACCTTCGCTCAAAGATTAATACAAATAGCCGAAAAAACTATTCCCAAAACAACCAAAAAGAACAGTAAATACAAACCATGGTTTACAAAGGCATTAAACAAATTCAGACTAAACCCAACTTCAATAAATCTACGAATCTACCGCCCAACCTCGTGCAAAAGCACGACAAACTACTAAAAGAGCCAAACAAGAAACATGACAAAACACCCACTAAAAATGTCTGGGACATGGTTAGGAACATTAATGGTAAACAAACACAACACCCTATCACCCACCTAAAAAAATAAATGGCGAAAAATGTACAACAAAAAAAGACATTACAAATATATTTGCTGAAGAATTCAGTAAAAACTCTTCACCTCAACACCATAGCTCTACTTTCAAAAACTTAAACAGAAAAAGAAAAACTTAACTTCACCTCTAATAATTCAGAGAAATATAACACACAATTTATTATATCTGAACTCAAAAGAGCCCTAAATAAAAGTAAGGACACGGCCACCGGTCCTGATGAAATACACTATCAATTCCTTAAACAGCTCCCAGAAACTGCGCTAAATTCTCTACCTAACATGTTGAACAATATATGGCTCAAGGAAAACTTCCCCAACTCCTGGCGAGAGTCCATTATCCTACCTATACCTAAACCAAATAAAGACCCCTCAAATCCATCAAACTACCGTCCCATCTCATTAACCAGCTGCATTTGTAAAACTATGGAGAGGCTAGTAAACAACTGACTCGTATGGATACTGGAGAAGAATAAGATTCTGGACAAGCACCAATGTGGATATAGAAAAAAGAGAAACACTATCGACCAACTTGTCAAAATGGAAACCTTCATTTGCGACGGTTTCATCAGAGGGCACCATGTGGTGTCGGTTTTTTTCGATCTAGAAAAAGCATACGACACCACATGGAAATACGGCATCTTAAAAGACCTACATAACTTAGGTATCAGAGGCAGAATGCCTATATTTATACAAAATTTCCTTAAGAATCGAACTTTTAGAGTGCACATTGGAGGGGAAAAGTCATGTTTATATAAACAAGAAATGGGTGTACCCCAGGGCAGCATTTTATCAGTCAGACTCTTCCTCCTAAAAATAAACGGCATCAGCAAAGTGATAACTCCAAATATCGACAAAGCTCTCTTTGTTGATGATCTTTCAATAAGCTGATCATCCGCTAACATGACAACAATTAAAAAAATGCAAGAATGCCTCAATATAATCGAAAAATGAACTAATTAAAATGGGTT
>OY744521.1:156190668-156203168 GCA_963556195.1 Sepiola atlantica | reverse complement strand
GAATTTTCTCTATCGTTAATCACATTTCAATTCCGTAGTCAGCGAGTATTTTTCAGGCAAACAGAAATCGATTAAGCTCCTTAGATCTCCATGTTTACCCGCTTCCTTTTAGTCCGATCACCTTGTTCATCAAAACGTATACGTTGAGCAGCCATAACTTGTTTACATAAATCTGATCAATTTTCAAGCGTGTTTTACACATGAAGTAATCGAATCCCGTCGAGAACCAATAACAAACTCGCGTTGTAGAGGAATAAACACGAATGTTAATCCCTTTAGATGAAAAAAAGAAAAAATACTATAAAAAAGCTGTGCATCGATTGCGGTCATAATATAAAGCTGACAAGATCATATCTTTAGACGCATTTTTTTCTCTGCAATATTGTAAAACTGAACTATGGGAGCCATGACTCTAATTTGAGAAATTTTGCAGGCCGATATATCATTACCTATATACACTTATCTAATAATACACATCTCACCTCGATGCAAATAAAACGGGTAGTCTATTCTTCTTAAGTTCAATGTTAAAGTTCTAACACTTTAAGGGATCAATTGCTAAATGCGGCTGTTTTTTTAAACCGGCGACAGACTAGCGTCCTATCACTTGAATGGTTCAGCCTATCCATTCCGCTTAACGTTATGAGGCAAAGATTCTCACTCGGAATGAGAAAGTCACTACTACTACAACCACTATTGCTACCAACACTGTAACTACTATTAATAAGTCTATTCCCCTTTTTTTAGAACAATGATTTTGTGTTTCTTACTTTTCATACGTATACACTTCTCTTTTAGAGGTAAGGTTAAAAAAAATAAACGACCAATATTTTATATATATATATATATCACATTATCATCACAATTGAGCAGACGGCTGTTGAAATGCCAGTAGTTACACTCAGGCAAAGTTTAATATTTTACGTGTAAGTATAAAACACATTGAGATTATATTAAAAACAATCAAATATTCGTGTTTATTGGAGTGAGATTTTACTTGCTCATGACTAAATAAGTACCTAGTAAAAGATTGCTCTTAAGGATAATATTTTACAGTTATTTCCCCTTTTCGTTTGTTTGACCGCAATAAAACTAAACGGGGATATAAAAACATTCTCAAGTTTTATTTCCCATTCTCTTTCTCGTCAATTTATTATTTTCTTTTATTTTACTTACCTTTTTGTTCTATCAGTAAACAATGCTAACACACCCGATAAGAAATAAAAGGAAATTAACAGGATGTTAATCTCTTCAGAGTAAAAAAAAGAATAACTATGAAAAACAAAGTTGTCCATTGATTCCGGTATTAATATGAAGTTGCAACATCATATCTACAGTAATTTCTTTCTCTGCAATAAGATAAAACAGCACTTTTGGGGCTATGCTTATAATTCGTAAAATTTGTATAACCGATATTTCATTATATTCATATATAAAAATAAATAACACGGGGTGTCTATTTTGTAAAATTTAATGTCTCATTTTTGACACTTTACGTGATTACTGAAGGCAGTTATGTTTTTCAAAATCAGCGACACACTAGCGTCCTGTCCAGAGAATGATTCAAATCGTTTGTTCCGCTGAAAACTATTAAACAGATATTATCACCAGGACCGAGAAAGAAACTGCTACTACCACCACTTCTACTAGCACTATTATAACGACTGTTAATACTACTGTAGCAGTTACCTCCTCCTTTCAAAACGTAACTACACCGTTTTGCCGGTAGGTGTCGCTTTTTCACCAACAGGTGGCGCTGTAAAGCGACACCAGAGTTATCTGCCCTTCGGACTATAAAACCCGGGGCAAAACGGAAATTCTCTCTCTTCCTCACCGACCTGCCTCGGCAGACAGACGCTGACACTAGCGTTCCGTTTCACTCTTCTCTGGTCGATAGGACGACGCTAATACACTAGCGTTTCGTCTCACGCTTTTCTCTTGAACTTGTCTCAGCAAAACAACTACCAACGCACTTTTCTTCCGTCAACATGTGGGCAAACAACGGTAAGAGTTCTCAACTCGTTTTCTTTGTGTTCGGCTTTCAAAGACTTTTCCTACGCCGGATTCATTTCTTATACCTTTTCAAGAACTGTTTTTCCATCGACACACATGCATACATCACACACTTCACCATTCCACGTACACACACGTTCAATAAACCTTATTTGAACTACTTCATTTTTGTTTATTAATTATTACTCCGTCTTTGCATGCAACATCGCTTGATTTACTGAACACGTCTATAATCCGGGGAACACGACCACTCGGTCCCGAACATTGGTGACCCGACGTGCAAGCTTTGTTGTATCTGACGAAGTAATTAATTTCGTACTAGAACAAAAAAAAAAAAATATATATCATTTCTCGTTTTTTTTTTCTTTCGTGGTGAAACGAATTACGCACCCATCTTTTTCCTTTTTTTTTCTACCCACGTGGTAGAAATATACAAACAAACAAAAGAAAAGAAGCTGCCATCTTTATTTTTTTTTCCTGGCCACGCGGAAATACCCAAACAAAACAAAACAAAAACATCCCTCGGCTTTTCTCCGAGTATAAAACAAATTACAATTTCATTTTTTTTTCTTCTTCTCTTTCTCCACCCGGAAAAATATATACAAAGAAAAAGACAAACTTTTGCCAATCCTTTTTTTTTCTTTTTCGACGAACAAAAGGACCTTACAAGACGCCACTTCCTTTGTTTTGAACACGTGGAGATAAAAAGAAAACAAACGCTCACGCTGCCCATCTTTTTCGTGACCACATGTTGATAAAAAATTTTTTAAATTGCCGCCATCTTTTTTCCGGACCACGTGTTGATAAAAAAATTCAAAAAAAAACAACAAAAAAAACGCCATTTTTATCTCTCGGAAATTCAAAAAAAAAAAAAAAATACGAATTTTTTTTTCTTTCTTTTCGACAACAAAGAAAAGAGAAGCCGCCATTCTTTCTCTACGTGGAAACTAACATTCAAAAAAACTAAAACGAAAACAAAAAACGTCATTCCTCGTGTGAAACAAATTACGACTCCATTTTTTTTTTCTTTTTCCTTTCTACCCACGTGTTGGAAATATATACATAAAAGAAAAGAAAACTACAAAACAGACAACACGATGTCAAACACGAACAAATCACCAAGCCTCAAGACTTAATACTGGTTGTAAAAAGTCAGGCTCAGCAAGCACCAACATCACCCTTCAAGGGCTACCAACCCTCTTTAACAACTGGACGTTCATTGATAAACAGGAGGACACATCAACTTGAACAACCAACTCTTCCCGGACATTCATCAAACATTTCCGGACATCACTGACATCACTATGGAAGAAATCACACCAGTTCAAAATGAGTACAACTGTACAAGCACGACTAAATACTCAACAACTGGACGTTCGTTGATCAACTGGGGACACATCAACTCGAACGACGCGCACCAACACCAGTACAGACCCACTTGTACCTGGACCTGCTAACTCACTTGCAGACATTTGTGCATCTGATTTTGACCATAGTGTACCACCAATCTCAACAACTAGATGTTTGTTCATCAGCTCCACAACACGGACTAATTAACATGAACAACATCAACACCTGCACAGACTGACTTGTGCTCATTCATCAACACCGCACAGACTCACTTGTGCTCATTCATCAACACTGCACAGACTCACTTGTGCTCACTCATCAACACTGCACAGATTCACTTGTGCTCACTCATCAACACTGCACAGACTCACTTGTGCTCACGCATCAATACTGCACAGATTCACTTGTGCTCATTCATCAACAACTGCACAGACTCACTTGTGCTCATTCATCAACACTGCACAGATTCACTTGTGCTCACTCATCAACACTGCACAGATTCACTTGTGCTCATTCATCAACAACTGCACAGATTCACTTGTGCTCATTCATCAACAACTGCACAGACTCACTTGTGCTCACTCATCAATACCGCACAGATTCACTTGTGCTCACTTATCAACAACCGCGCAGACCCAAACATTCACTGACAATTCAACGTTCATTCATCAGCTCCGCATCACGCAGACTAATCAACATGAACAACGCCACCAACAAGTGCAAATTCACTTGCACTCAACATTTTTCGACCGCAAACTCACTTGCGCTCAAACTTGATGCAGACCCAAATAACACGCAGATCCACATGCGTTACAAACACTCAATTCCGCAGACGCACTTGCGATCAATCATTCAATACAGATGCAGAAACAGAAATAAGTAGCGTGCACACTACTTTTTTCTAATCTTCAACAGCAAAACAGACATACCCACAAAGAATGCTTCTCATCTACAACTGTCCATATTGAATAATATTTTCAATATTTTTCAATCTGGGGGGGAGTCCTTGTAGCAGTTACCTCCTCCTTTCAAAACGTAACTACACCGTTTTGCCGGTAGGTGTCGCTTTTTCACCAACAGGTGGCGCTGTAAAGCGACACCAGAGTTATCTGCCCTTCGGACTATAAAACCCGGGGCAAAACGGAAATTCTCTCTCTTCCTCACCGACCTGCCTCGGCAGACAGACGCTGACACTAGCGTTCCGTTTCACTCTTCTCTGGTCGATAGGACGACGCTAATACACTAGCGTTTCGTCTCACGCTTTTCTCTTGAACTTGTCTCAGCAAAACAACTACCAACGCACTTTTCTTCCGTCAACATGTGGGCAAACAACGGTAAGAGTTCTCAACTCGTTTTCTTTGTGTTCGGCTTTCAAAGACTTTTCCTACGCCGGATTCATTTCTTATACCTTTTCAAGAACTGTTTTTCCATCGACACACATGCATACATCACACACTTCACCATTCCACGTACACACACGTTCAATAAACCTTATTTGAACTACTTCATTTTTGTTTATTAATTATTACTCCGTCTTTGCATGCAACATCGCTTGATTTACTGAACACGTAAATAATCGGGGGACACGACCCTCGATCCTAACACTACAACATACTCAGTTTTAAGAAAAATGCTAATCTATTATCTTTAATATGTGTAGAATTCTCTGTAGGCTTGATTTATGGTTAGGTTTTTATATCTATCCTCAGAAATAAGAAGACATCTTTTTCGAAACACATGGCGATGAGCAAAGTGCAGTATATGTTCTCATAACAGACTTCATCTTTTCTGTGCTTAACCCCTTTACGAGAGATCCTTCTAGACTGAGGCAAGTAACATTTTTGTCTCAATGCAGAGTGCTCTTCTTTAGGGGAGCTGTATTTTCAACACACTAAACAACGTTTTGTGTATAACACTGCCGCGTGGAGAGGCAAGTAAATAGTGGACGTCATGTTTTATAGCTTACGTGTAAGTATAAAACACCTATTGAAATTATATGTTTAAAAAGCGCTCATTTATTTCTATGTTTATCGGAGTAAGATTTTACCTGTTTATAGCTATATTAGTACTATGTAAAACAGATTGATCTGTAAAATTATATTTTTCAACGAGTTTTTTCCCCTTTATTGGCAGATGATTGGTAGTATGTTGTCTTTTTCATGGCATTCGCAATAAAATAAACAGGAACATAAACATATTTTCAACTATTATTTTATTTTCCATGTTTATTTATTTTACTCTCTTTTTTTGAAAAACGCTCAAGGATTTTTTTCATTCTGCATGATTTTATTAACCTTTGTTTCTATTCTTTTTTTCTTGAACTACTTCTCCGCACGCACATTTGAAAAAAAATCAGATATCCGCCGCAGGAAGTACTGTTTTTTTTTCTGTGTTTACGCTTTCCTTTTTGTCAGAGATCTGTATGATTCGTCAGCTACGAATGTTTTTGCATTCATTAGTATCTTAGAATATATAAAACGTTCTTTCAACGTTGACAACTCGTTGTATTTTGCTTGCGGATATGGAACTTTGCTGAGAGATAATTGTGACATTGTAACCAATAATTAATCATTTCCTCTCAGTTTACCACGCGTTCCTAACTTTGTCATCTGTACGGACTAAGGCACTTCTGTTTCAGTTACCATTATATAGAAAGAATACTATGCCTTTTCATATTTTAATGATTGATATTTACTAATCTAGATGATGAATGTACATTCTAATATTCCCGTGGTATTTGCCACAGAACACCTGCAACTATTCTTACATTTTTTGACTTTGACTGGCCGTCTGAAAGTTCTAGCGAAAATAAATGGATTTGTTTTAATTGTGTTTATATTTTGTCTACATTGAACGAACGGACGGCAGAAATGAAACGGCATTCATCCTAGGCGGGTTATAACGGCTTCATTTCAAAGTAGGAAGTTTGTAGGGAATATCACATTGACAAGTGGTTCCCAGTCGCATGCATATTAAGCTCAGGGGAGATGATGACGTGAGGCTTTTGCAGTACTTGCAGGGAGGTGTATACGTCCTCCTACATACAGCACCTGGTATCCCAGAATAGTGACCCATATTGTACTGACCAGGCTCTACGTTGCTTAACTGCGGTGTGTCGACGTTAACCGGTGTGTCAACGGTAGTATGACCTATAGTGAACCGATCTACCTTAATTAATTTGTATTAATAAATCCTATTTATCATGTTGTGAGTAGCCTAAAAACAAACGCTTGAAGACGTCGCAGTTGCAAGGTTACCTAGTAACATTGTGCTTATTTTGGTGAATCTACAATAATCTACAATAAAAACGTCATGTTAAGGTTGTTGTTTTTTTCAACGTCAATGTAAAGTTGACAACAACGCTATTTCTTAAGGTAGGATATTTCTTCTGACATGGGGAAAAAGCAGATGAATCAAGTTGGGATAAAATGATGCAAGGAGGGGAAAGACATTTAATTCTATGTTGTCCATGATAAGTTCTTTTATATGTCAGAAAGTGCTGGATCCTTGAAAAAGCTTACAACATGATATATTAGAAAATGCATACGCAATACGAGCGAACGTAAAAAATATACGACCTTGTACAAGTTCCTCTCGTTTTGTTTCTTTGTTCGTTCGGCTTACCGTTTCCTATTCTTCTTTTTCGACTTCTATTTTGCTACCGTGCAGAAGTAATGGAAATTCACTAACACCCATTGCTTTCAGTTTGGCTCTCACTGACATAACAAGGCGTTCGTAAAATAAGAAAACATTATTTGACAAAGACATATAAACTCAACATTTTCATCCAGTCAAAATTATTTCTAGATCGCTTGAAACGATAAGGTTAAGAAGTCTATACGAAATGACAAACAATCTAATCAATACAGCTCTGCTTCTAATTTAAAAGGGTGACTTGAAAGGGGGACATAAATCAAACTTTTTGTCAAATCTTATTTTTACAAAAATGGAAGTTGGAAATAACCAATTTTAATACACGACTTGCACGCACAAACCACGTCATGTGCTGTTATGTGCTAACTTTTTAATACAAAACAAATAAAAAAAATTCAGACGTTACCTTAGCAAGCTCCATTCTCCCCAATGGTTCACCTCGGAATATGCAGTTGCCATTGCTGAGAGGCAGCAACCATTCCGTAAATTCGGCCGCCATAAGTCAGTTACTAATAGACAAAAAATTATAGAGTTAAGAAATAATTGTAAGGCCGTGATAGGCGAAGCAAAGGGAATGGTATAGTGAGTTAACAAAAATAAACGCATTCAATCACAGAAACTAGGTACTCGTGATTTCTGGAAAATCTACAATAGTCTAGTGAACAATGGTTAATCAACAAGTCCCTCACTATCAAACCAAAATGATGTCGTTTGCACGGCAACTGCTAAGGCTGAACTACTTGCCCAGCGTTTCGTTTCTGACTCCACTTTGGACTCAGAAAACCACCCCTGCCCGAATTCCCATTGCGGACCGACGCCAGACTTGGTAACCTGGTCATCACCCCATCTTAGGTCAGAGACATCATAAAAAAAACTTGACACATCGAAAGCTTGTGGGCCTAATCTTATACCTGTAATAGTAATAAAGAAATGCTCTGCTGAACTGACCCTTATCCTCGCCTAACTCTATAATAAATGCCCAGCTGAATCTTGCTTCCCTGATAGCTGAAAAATTGCTTGTGGTACCAGTCTACAAGAATTCTGGGAATACAACTGATCCTCAGAACTACCGCCCAATCAGTCTACTGCCGATCTTTGCTAAAATCTTTGAATCCTTTACCAATCTAGTGATAGTACGGCACTTAGTTAATGCTACATTTCTTTCTAACCGCCAGTATAGATTTAGACAAACACGATCTACTGCAGACATCCTAACGGCCATCTCTGAACGCATGTAGTATACATTCGACAAGGCAAGCGAAGCTAGGGTAGTAGTGCTTGATATATCCAAGGCCTTTGACAATAGATGACATAAATGTCTGCTCCTGAAAATACGCTCGTACGGTATTACTGGACAATTACTTAATATAATTAGATTCTTCCTAACCAAAACAAAGATCAAGCTTGTCCTCGATGGTCGTTCATCTAAGCAACATGATATAAATGCTGGTGTACCACAGGAATCTATTCTTGTACTTTTATTGTTCCTGATCTGTAAACGATCTCCCTGATGACATAGAGTCTGAGATTGTTTTATTTGCTGACGACACCACGCTTTACTTTCGTCATGTTGGCAAAACAGACGCGATCATATATGAGGAAATGTCTGAATCCTTGGAAAATTACATCCATGCTGTAATTGATCGGCGTCATAAATAGTTGTTTACTTGTAATACCGCAAATACAAAGCTCCTTTCCTTCAATAACTACAAGAATCTCTTCAACAACCGATCGTCATGACAAATAAAACCTTACCTGAGAGTTCATCATTCAAACTCCTCGGCCTAACCTTAACAGGTAACATGAATTGGAACAAATACATTGAAGACATTGCCAAGGCTGCAGCAAAGAAGGTGGGTTACTTCTACCGTGCTAGTAAACTCTTCACACCTGACAATCCTGTATCTCTACAAAGCCACCATCCGCCCATGCATGGAGTATTATTGCCACATCTGAGCTGATGCATAATCTATTAGTCTCTCCCTCCTTGACAAGGTCAAAAAAAGAGTCGCCAACCTAATAAGTCCCTCACTGTCAACCAAGTTCCAGTCCCTGTCCCATCGCCGCAATGTAGCATCCTTGTGCATGTTTTACAAATACTTCAATAGATTATGCTCCGATGAACTGGCTACACTTGTGCACTTTCGACGTAAATTCACTAGACCAACTCGACAATCAGCTAATTTCCATCCATTCACTGTGGAGGCCCCTAGATGCCGGAGAGCTTTCTACTCCAAAAGCTTCTTTCCTCGTGCTGCTGGCCTCTGGAACTCTCTCCCTGCCCCCTGTTTCCCGGGCAGTACTGACATGCAGAAATGTAAAACTAATTTAAACATACATCTTGCTGCGCAGCTCCCAATTTAGGTTAACACCACAACCTTCTCCCTTTTTTCTCAGTAGCCCCTTACGTCTACAGTGGCAGCCTGCCTTGTTTAGGGTGACCTATGTTAAAAAAAAATTCAGACGATACATTTAAATGAAATAGATTTGACATTAATAAACATCAAATAACAAATAAACCGTTTTTTTAATACATAATTGAAATGTAAGGAAGTTTAAATAACAAAATAATAAATACACATATTTCAATGAATAAAAAATACGTAATTAAATGAAGTATAGTTTAAATGAACGAAACATGTGAAAAAGAATGTTATACTGGGTACACTTCTGCGATCTTTGTGAAAATAATAAATCAGATTTGACAAAGCAGGTTGACTTATCCCCCCCCCCCTTTCAAGTCACTTTTTTAAATTAAAGACGTAACTATTTCATATGTACACCATATTGCAGAAGCACCAACACAGGAAAATCGGCAACCAAAAATCAGAGTTCCTCTGGGAGGCACAACTGTGTGTCATGACTCTCTGTAGAGATGAAAACAACAAACAAACCAAAAAGGTAAACACACACTAACACACACAATTTTTTTTTACGCTCGTAACTTTTTCTTATTCGAGAACATTCAACTTTCCCCAACGAATTCTACTCACTTAAAAGATGTTACATCACTATGAAATGATTGATATATAAATATGTTTTCTTGTTAACGCTGTTTTCTCTCTTTATTCAAAACACATTCTTGTCGAATTCAACACTTGCTGAATGGTGACTTTGCTTTTTGCAATATTCATAATATTCATCGCTTTATCAATTTTTCAAATTCCTCATTTATAACATTATATTAATTGCCAGCATTGTTCCTGCTACATTTTATATGACGTGATTGACTTTTTGTGTCGTCCATCAATAGATGATGAAACATTCTCGAGGTGTGTGCCTCATGATGCTCGGTTACTCATTTCGGTCAGAAGCTCGAATCTTAAGAGATCGATATACTTTTCCTAATGAGCCTTGATTAAAATACCAGGCCTTCCAGCCACTTGACATCCTATAACTATAGGATAATGAGTTTGCAGAGGGGTAGTATATTTTCGAAGTTAGCCTCCAGGGGTGTTCTGGACTGGTCTCCGTGAATCCCAGAATAATGTGATGCGTAAAATATAGTGAATGACCGTACGCGCGGTGTGAGGAGCCACGACCATCTCGGCGTTACACTGTTTATATGCATCGCATGGACGGAATACGGCGAATCTAGAGGAGTAAACGTTGAGTGTAAATCTTGCTATTCCACGGGTCGCGGTAGGACCAGTTGCACTCATCAACAAACTGGTTCTGAGAACAGCATGGCTTAGCAGATAGTCATTTATTTGACAAGTCCAATATAAACAAATACTTTCTGAGTTGTCCTCTTAAATAATCAAATTCTGCCAGTTTCAATCATCTTTACCAATTATTACGGTGTTGTCTCACCGCCTACCTGCAAACTCATAAACCCTCATCCTGGAGTGGCCTTAAGACATTGATAACAATAATAACTCGTTACTACGTAGTAGGAAGGCAATACTTTTCAAGTTTTTTGAGTACCATTGGTTATATGCTGGTTAAATGAGATGCATATACGATCAGCCTTCAAAAAACATAATGAGGTTCAAATAATAGCGAGCATATGTGATACATATGATTCACAAGTTATATAATAGCTCCAACGAACGTGTTATTAACAGTGCGTGCCAGTAATCATGTCATCATTCGCACTACCGCCTTCATTATAGTTATACAATCGAATATCATTGATTTAGAGCAAGAGGGTTATACAAAATAAAATAGAATATAATCATTCCAAGATAGAAACGACGTTGCTCATATCATAATGAAGGCCTGAGATCTAAAGCCAACAAAAGAAGAACCCAGAAGAATAACTTTGGGTTATTCAATTGACCATTATTTAGAGAAATGTCCGCCAGAACTAAGAACTCGAAGCTGCATTAACAAAAAAACAACAACTTGGATCTGGAAGTAAAACGGTTCTTTATTCAAACAGAGAAATGTATAAAAATTAGCAAAATCTCTACTGACAGGAAGCAGACAGTTATATATTTGTTGAGTCTTTCTATTAGTGGAAGTTCAGAATTCTTTAAGTGAATTTTTGATAATATGTCTGGAGACACTTTCTGTCCGCACCCTTCCTGAGAAGTGAAACCTTGAGGGAAAAAAGAGATTGTTTCCTGCCAGTGAAATAAATGTTGGACAGTTTTCTCATGTCGCTTTCACTCCGGGCGATTTGTCCTTCAAGATCCGACCACGCATCTCTGTGAGAAGTTAGGTACATCGGTCGATCCGTTTCTCAAGATGTGAGGATTAAAATAGCATATCCATCAATGAGCGCGCAGATTGAATAGAGGCATCCTTTAAATATAGGTCAGATCATCTCTATAACAGGCCAGTTGATCTGCTAAGCATAAGTTTGAAATCGCATTGCCTTTGATCTGTCACGTTCCATTTTAAAATAGCATTTTCATCGCGAAACGCAAGGATTCAATGGACGCATCTTTTAACGATACGTCCGATAATCTCTTTAACACGTTTAGTTCGTCGGCTGATTTTTAAGCTTAACTTTAAATCGCACTTTCTTTGGTCTCTCACATATCATATTGAACAAGCATTTTCTTCGCAAAACGCGGAGATTGGAGGACACATATTACATAAGGTGCAACTGATCATCTCTCTGGCGCCTTTTCCCTCGTTTCGTCTGTAACGCAATGGTTTGAAATAACATTTTTAGTGGGTTGTCAGGCGATAGTATAAAATAGTATTTTCTTTGGTCTGTCACGATTTAATGTACAATACAATATTGATTCATTTGTAAAGCTTAATGGCACTAATATAACTGTTAGGTGCGTCTATTCATCTTTATAAGACCACTTATCCTTCCGTCGGTCGATCGGTCACGTATTTCTTAAAATATAAAGTTTATCGCTAAGTGGGTCTATTACATGGACGTATTTTAAAATATACGCTTGTGTTTTTTTTTCAAATCTGAGTGCTTTTCATAAAAAGATCTCTAAACGTGATTTATTTCATTTATACCCAGACTAAAAGACTGACCAACTTCAGAGTCAGTCATATTTCCCGGCATTTTC
>OY744521.1:156151290-156158790 GCA_963556195.1 Sepiola atlantica | reverse complement strand
ATATATATATATGTGTGTATGTATATATATAGGTGTGTATATATGTGTGTATGTATATATAGGTGTGTATATATGTGTATATATATATGTATGTATATGTGTATATATATGGGTGTATATGTATGTGTATGTATATATATATGTGTGTATATGTATGTATATATGTGAGTATATATATATATGTATATATATATCTCTATATATATGTATGTGTATATATATAGATATATGTTTTTTATATATATGTTTGTATATGTATGTTTATATATATATTTGTATATGTATGTGTATATATATATGTGTATGTATATACATGTATAACGGTGTCTATATTCATAGATTTTTATATAGATATACATGTATGTATATATACATGTATATATATATATATATATATGTGTTTGTGTATATGTATATACATGCATATTTATATATAAATGTATATATATATATACAGGATAGCCGAAAAGTAAGTTTACAGTTATTTTTTATGAATATTTTACCTATTTAAATTTTTTCGAATAACCTAGTTGAAAATATTAAATTATAACTGTAAACCTTCTTTTGGGTAACCCTGTATATGCATGTATATATATATGCATATGTATATATATACATGTATATATGTATCCATGTGTATATATACATGTATATATGTATCCATGTGTATATATACATGTATATATGTATCCATGTGTGTATATATACATGTATATATGTATCCATGTGTATATATATACATGTATATATGTAGGCATGTGTATATATACATGTATATATGTAGGCATGTGTATATATACATGTATATATGTAGGCATGCGTATATATACATGTATATTTATATATGTATGCATGTGTATATATACATGTATATACGTATGCATGTGTATTAGGGGAGGTCGATTTTGAAACTGTAAATTATCGCACTCGAAGAAAGTTGCCAAATAATGTCAAAAGTTACCACAAGAAATATTTTTCTTCAAAATTTTGTATTTATTTGAGCATTGCAACTTTAAGATCAAATAAATCGAGATTTTTTATCACTGCCGAGATTTCACCGGCAGATGTGTCGCCTTAAATTAAACCCGGGTTTTAACAAAAAAAAGTAATACATTACTTTATAATAAATATTTTAAAGTTTATTATTATTTTTCTTAAGAAATTAAATGTACATATTCAAATTAAAAAGGAATAAAACACTATAATATTTAATGTTATATATAAATAATTATTTGTTTACATAGGCGTTTTATTTATTGGATATTTTTTATGGTATTCACCGGTTGGAAATTCATCGGGCGAATTTGAGTTCCCGTGTTGATTCTGTGTTTAATTATCACACATATATATTGAATTGTCGAGCGCTGGCTTATCTAATCCCACTTTCCCGACCTTTTGTCACACCTTACCTTGTGGGAGTTAGATAAATAAAAACTAGTTCAGCCAGGGGGTTTTACCCCACCAAATAAACCGGTATCGTCCGGGCCTTTGGGCCTGGATTCACGCCCGTCTATTGGGGCTTGTCCGTCCTGTGCAGTTCTAGGAGGTGCATCTCCCAGGTTTTGCCTTCCCTCTTTGGGGAGGAGTAAGTTTATTGCTTACTGTCTGAGGCGGCCCTACCAGGGAATGCCGACGAAGCTGCCCAGGCAATTTTTAAATGGCCAGAGTGCTCACCTCTCGAGCACTGGCTTTCTCATCCCACTTTCCTGACCTTGTGTCAATCTTACCTTGTTGTGGGTAGATAAATAAAATCTAGTTTAGCCAGGGGTTTTTACCCCACCAAATAAACCGGTATCGTCCGGGCCTTTGGGTCTGGATTTACGCCCGTCTATTGGGGCTTGTCCGTCCTGTGCAATTCTAGGAGGTGCACCCTCCCAGGCTTTGCCTTTCCTCTTTGGGGAGGAGTAAGTTTATTGCTAACTGTCTGAGGCGCCCCTACAGGGGAATGCCGACGGGGCTGCCCAGTCAATTGTTTCATGGCCAGAGTGCTCACCTCTATAGCGCAGGGTTATCTAATCCCACTTTCCTGAGCTTGTGTCACATCTTACCTTGTTGGAGGTAGATAAATAAAACTATTTCAGCCAGGAGTTTTTACCCCACCTAAAATATATGTATAGGAGTTGATGGGAGAATGGAAAAGGACACATTGATGTATAAGGAAATTGTGGATGAAAATAGACAGAGAATTATGAAAAAAACTAAGGGACCAGAACACCATTTAACTTTTACAAAAGAAACACCATGTGAAAGTAAATATCTGACACATAGAGTTCTTCCGAATAGTGGTGCAATAGGTGCTGTTCATGCAGATCAAGTGGTGGATGTTTTGCATGAATTCCACAGTGAGAACAGTATCAAGGCTATACTTGTTGACAACACTAATACCAACACAAGTTTCGATGGTAAAATGGTTGCAATTTTAGGAAAAAAACTTTTTTAAACTCTTCACACAACTGGTTGCTCTTTGCATCATAATGAACTACCTTTCAGAGCCCTTTTTAAAAACATAGATGGTTGCGCAAAGGGCCCTACAACATTCAGTAGCCCTCTGGGGAAATTATGCTCAAATGATTGATATGATTTACCCCAAATATCATTTTCCACTATTAGCAATCCTCTAGAGTCAATTTTTAAAATTGATGAAATACATGATCTTAGTTCTGACCAAAGACTCCTTTATGAATACACAGTAGGTATTTCTAGAGGTAAGGTTGACTCTAGATATGCCTCCTGGAAAATTGGTCCTTTAAACCAAGCAAGATGGTTAACTTTGGCCATCAGGCTTATATGTTTATGGACTCGTGGTGCATACCCACAAAGGCACACAACAAAACTACACTATGTAGTAAATTTTATTGTAAATGTGTATGCCACTTCTTGGTTTGAAATTAAAAGAAATAGTAAATTCCACAATCAGTAAGTGCACATTTTTAATATGATCCAGAGGATTAAGGAGCAGCCTCAGGAAATCCAAGATATCACATTTAGAAATATACAAGGTAATACATTTTGTTTACTGCCTGAAAACTTTCTATATTCCATGATTAAATCTGAGGAGATTGAAGTAAGAGAAGAAGCTTTAAAAAGAATTTTGGTCATTAGGTAAGTAATATTTATTCATATATCTCTGACTCAATTATTTATTCCAATTTATAGAATGATTTTTAAAGATTTTATCTAATTTCACCATAATTATTAAAGCAGTACAGATTGGAATTTTTTAATAATTCGAATTAATTAATGTGTTCTTTCAGGAGTGAGGAGTCAACCAGAAAAAGATTAAAAAGAATACTACCTATTAATTTTAATGCCACACATTGGACACAATTAATAGATTTAAAATTATGCGGCATTTTTGAACCACCAATGACGGAAGATTTTACTGAATCTGAACTTCGAGAATCGTTGATGAATGGAACCAAGCTTGACTTGCCAGATTTGCCCTCACATTCTCAGGGTGTGGAACGGGCAGTTAAGTTAATAACAGAAGCTTCACAAACTGTATATGGTTTTGAAGCAAGGCATCAACACATTACAGCCAAAGTTTTGAGTCAGAAATTGAGACCAGCATTTTTGTCTAAGGGGTCTTATATGGAGCAATTTGACTCTCTATATTAAGCTTCATTAAAATAGTGTTAGGTTTTTCCTTATTTCTTTGCTTGTTATATTTTCACTAATAACAGAAAAAATCATTTTTTTTAGGTATTCAAATATTACTGTTTAATTCATAACGTTAAAAGGTAGTTTACAAAAGCAGATACTGAAAATGAGGGGGGGGGGGGCAAATTTTCAATTTGAAGATTTCTTTAATTCATATCATTTTTATAAAATAAAAGGACATTCCCTGCTTTTAAATGCTAAAATTATTTGGTTTTCACACCAATATTCAAGCAAATCTTGCAAAAACGAGGAATTTTCAGTATATTCTTGTCTACGATCTTTGATACAAACGCTCAAAAAACCGCTGAAGTTTTTGATCTAATTTTTTGCACGAGTATTTAATAGGTCTATATACAACTTTCGGTACGTGCCTTTTTTTAATATTTAAAAAAAGTGTAAAATCGACCTACCCTAATGTGTATATATACATGTATATACGTATGCATGTGTATATATCATGTATATACGTATGCATGTGTATATATCATGTATATAAGTATGCATGTGTATATATATATGTGGGCATGTTTATATATACATGTATGTATGTGTATATATGTGTCCGTATATATACATGTATATATATATGTAAGCATGTGTATATATGTATACATGTAGGCATGTGTGTATATACATGTATATATGTGTGCATGTGTATACATGTATACATGTATATATGTAGGCATGTGTGTATATACATTTATATATGTAGGCATGGGTTTATATACATGTATATATGTAAGCATGTGTGTATATAGATGTATATATGTAGGCATGTGTGTATATAGATGTATATATGTAGGCATGTGTGTATATACATGTATATATGCAGGCATGTGTGTATATACATGTATATATGCAGGCATGTGTGTATATATACATGTATATATGTAGACATGTGTGTATATATACATGTATATATGTAGGCATGTGTAAATATACATGTATATGTGTAAGCATGTGTATACATACATGTATGTATGTATATGTGTATATATATGTATATGTATATATATACATGTATATGTGTATTGATAGAGTTATATAAATATATGGACATTTATATGTGTATTGAGACATGTATATATAGATATATATGGACGTGTATATGCGTATAGATTCATGTATATATATATGGACGTGTATATGCGTATAGATTTATGTATATATATATTGACGTGTATATGT
Source organism: Sepiola atlantica (assembly GCA_963556195.1). Taxonomy (NCBI): domain Eukaryota; kingdom Metazoa; phylum Mollusca; class Cephalopoda; order Sepiida; family Sepiolidae; genus Sepiola; species Sepiola atlantica. Next base: position 156,153,942 of record OY744521.1, on the reverse strand, counting down.
GTATAGATACATGTATATACATATGGACGTGTATTAATGTATATATACATGTATGTATATGCACGTGTATATGTGTATATATACATGTATGTGTATGCACGTGTATATGTGTATATACATGTATGTATATGCACGTGTATATGTGTATATACATGTATGTATATATGTGTATATATACATGTATGTATATGCACGTGTATATGTGTATATATACATGTATGTATATGCACGTGTATATGTGTATATATACATGTATGTATATGCACGTGTATATGTGTATATATACATGTATGTATATGCCTGTGTATATGTGTATATATACATGTATGTATATGCTCGTGTATATGTGTATATATACATGTATGTATATGCTCGTGTATATGTGTATATATACATGTATGTATATGCATGTGTGTATGTGTATTTATACATGTATGTATATGCACGTGTATATATTTATATATACATGTATGTATATGCACGTGTATATATATATGCATGTGTGTATATATATATATGTGTATATATATGCATGTGTGTATATATATATATATGTGTATATATATGCATTTGTATATATATATATATATATATATATATATATGTATGCATGGATATGTGTATATATACATTCATGTGTATATGCTTGTATCTATGTGTATATATACATGGGTGTATATATATGCATGTATACATATGCATGTTTATATTTATATATATATATGTGCAGGTATATATGCATGTTTATATGTGCATGTATATATGCATGTTTATACGTATATGTATATATATGCCTGCATATATGTGTATATATATATGCATACGTGTGTTTTTGTATATGTATATATATATCTATACATATATCTCGCGCCTTACCTGCCATATTGTTATTAAATATTTAATGAAAATTAATAAACAAGTTCAAATATGATAGAACTATTTATATTATTTTCATATGTCTTAAAAAATTATATGGCAATTTTGTGTTTATTAACATAAGCGAGTATAACTTTTTGGTGGTAACATTTTAAATTATAAAAAAATGACATGGAAAAACGAATTAATTCAACTGTATGTCTGTGGTGTTTTTTTGAAACGGTTACAGGCAGAGTTAACATGAAAAGTAATCACTTTTTGATTCAGTACAATATAATTATTTAAAGGGGTGTACCCTTTATCCGTACATCTACATGAATAAATACGATAGTTGGGCCGATTTCTCGCACGAACGGTAAAGTCAAAAAAGGAATGTTCCTAATCAATTCAACCTGTTTTATATACGCACCATTTGATTTATATACGGTTTATATAGGTGTGATATCGGATTTATACGTTTACCTAATTTGCGTATTTGTTTTGTTAATTCATTAATTAACTATTATTTGTCATTGTATATTCAATGATTTTTATTTGCATATAATAAATGCCCTGTTTGCAATTTTGTTTTCTTTTCTTGACAAATATTTAGTAGTTGTGTTAAAACGTTTTCTGACGTCGGTCAAATGTTTCAGAAAAATTGAGTCGGTCGCTCTTTCTTTAAATCGACCGACTCGATTTTGTTGAATTGGCAGTGAAATGACAAATTTGTTTCTTTCATTCTTTTCGTTCAGTCACATTTGAATATGTTTCGAAATTACCAAAATGTTAATGTTTTCTGTTTGAAAAAGTTTATTATTAGGGCTACCCGGTATTGCCCGGGTGAATAGTAATTTATTTTTTTATTAATTGATTTCTTAATGTTGTCACACGCGAGGTTAATCTCACTGTAAACCGTAACAAGGTGAAACTTACAAAAAAAAAATGAGTTACATCTTACGCAATGAAGATATATCTGAGTAATGTCAAAAAAAAAAAAAATTGCGAGATAAGTTTTACTTATAAAAAATAAACTAATCTCTCTCTTTCTCTTTCCTTATTTTCTCTCTCCGTTAACGACTCCGTATAATTGTTATTGTTTTTTTTTTTAATTTGTTGAAGCAATATTTTCATCGATAGTTAAAGAATACATAAGATGCTAAACTTTAAATTATTATTTACACAAAATATAAAAAGTCAAATAACGAAAATATTAGACACAAGGCCATCAAAAATATGGGGAAATGGAGGTCGCTGGTCATCCTTGGTCAAAAATTATAAAAATGTCTATCTTACTCTTAACTAGAATCATCTTAGTCACCACAATACCATATTTACTCTTACTTAAAATATCTCCAAATTTTTGAAAACATGTTTCCATAAATACATTTATTTCCAGAAATTCATTAGATTAAAATGGGAAGTGGGATCTTAAGGAAAAGGGCCAAAAAACTATGAAAAAAATTGTTTTTATGACTCTCTTTCCCAATAAAACTGAATGAATCTATTATTACTTTTTAATGGGAAAAAAGTTAGTGTAGTATCGGTTCTGTTGTTATAAGACCGTCCTCCCCGGAATTACCTCCTCCTTTTAAAGGGGATAGAGGAAATCCTCCCAGATCTCACATCCTACTGTTAGGGAAGCTATCTGTTCTTTTGTCATTATACCATCTTCCCAGGGACTACCCTCTTTTTTTTTGGGGGGGGGCAGGTGGTAGGGTAGTATCTTTTCTGTTGCTATGATACTATACACACAGGCATTACCTTCTGCTATTATGGTCAGATTCCCCAGGTATT
>OY744521.1:156128790-156143790 GCA_963556195.1 Sepiola atlantica | reverse complement strand
ATTTTGAGATATTCTACTTGTATAACTAACAATGATATGTCTCTTTACTTTGGCATTATTCTTATATTTTATTAACCTTAATATTATATAGAAATATTATTTTTTCATAATTTTTTCTAGCAAAGATATGCTTCCTCCGGTCGCATATGTTTTCGAGCCTTGAGTAGGGTATCATTACAAAGTATTGCACAAAGTATTATTGGTCCTATCATTGTAGCTGTTGGATTGTTCGAAAGTATTGAACACTAAACGAAGTTTGGTAAAAAGTAGATATTGTGGAACATGTTTCAGCAATCTATAATTATAAACAATGTGAAATAATTAACGATTGTTTAGCCTCGGACTTTTTTACTAAATATTTAAAGAACACAACATTCATGCTTGGTACTAGGATTGAGTTGTGTTTTTAAAAGTGTTTTGTTGACAGTCTGTAATTCATTTCTTAAACGTACTCTTAAATGTACTGATGTTTCGCAATATTTTTTTTCTGTTTCGATTCATCTTTCACCTCCACCCACCTCTCAAAAAGATTATCACTCAAGTCTGTAAAAAATGTATGATATTGAATTTTTGCCTGAACTATTTACGCGTTGGGCTCTTAATGTTATTACTTCCAAAATTATGAACTGAATTTTGAATGTCAACAATGAATTAATTACGAGATTAACCTATTCTTGCCCGTTTCATGAAATACATAAATAAATACAGCAAATTATTATTTATAGTATAGTTCGTTGAGGAACGCGTAATCATAGATACTATATAAAAAATTAGTTAATGGACTAGTAAATAAACAAGGACCATGCTAGTAAAAATAAGGACACACACCCATCATTAAAGCTGGCAAAGATATTTCGGTCGATTCGTTCGATCATATTTATTTAGTATCCACTTTTCTATTCTTAGATCTTTATCGTTCCTGCTTTATATTAAAACCCTCCCTCATAAAATTGTGTCTGATATTGGTGTATTTGCTGATGACACCACGCTCTATTCTTGACACGTGGGTTAGTCAAACGCGCACATATCTAAGGCAATAGATGAATCCTTAGAAAATGACCTCCAGTCTGTAGTTGAATAGGATCATAAATGGGTGGTAACATTTAATGCATCTAAGACAAAGCTCCTTTCCTTTAACAATTATAAGAAAGTTTTTCACTACCCGATTGCCATGGCTAGTAGCATTTTACCTAAGTGTCAAACATTCGAACTTCTCGACCTAACATTGACAGGAAGCATAAATTGGAACAAATACATAGAACATGTTGCTAATTAAGGAAAAGAAAACTGATCACACCTGCGAGTATCCTGTATTTTCTCAAAGCCACCATCAGCCTATGAATGAGGTATTGTTGTCACATATAGGCTGGTGCACAAATCACTAGTATCTCCCTTTTATACAGGGTCCAAATAGAGTTTCTAATCTAATATATCCCTCGCTGGCTATCAAGCTTAATCCCTGCCTCATTACCGAAATGTTGCATCCCTGTGCTTTTTTTACAAGTACTTACATAGAATGAGCTCCGACGAACTTTCTGCTATAATGCCCCCCCCCCTACGTAAATACACCCAACAAACCTGACAAACTCTTATCTCTTCAGTGTGAAGATCCCCATATGTTGGACCTTTTTTCCTCTAACTGTTGGTATTCAGAATTCTCTCCCTGCTACCTGTGTACTTGACTGTACCAACAGGAGAAATTTAAATTGAATGTGAACAAACATATCGCTACACAACTCCTCACTTTAGGTGCCCCCTAAAATCTGGCTCCTAATTCTAAGTAAACTCTTACGACTCGGTGGTCAATGGACATCGTTTGGGGTGAAATAATATTTAGTCAAAAAAACTAATTTTCCATTTTGTCTGAAATTTTTTCACATTTACTCCGTCATGAATCCTCATTATATATATATATATATATATATATATATATATATATATATATTATGTGACAATATAAAAAAATGTTTTTTTATATTGTTCAGATCGATTCTGATGAGAATCATGTTCCTAATGATAAATAAAGCTCAATATTCAATTTTATCTGAAGACGAGGTTGTACATGTGATAATTTGAATTTTGTTCAAGTAGGCTGTGAGTTTTCTCAAGAAACATCTGTAATTATTTTGCTCCGAAAATGACATTAAATCATAGTAGTATATAAATCGGTACTGTAGTAATAAATAATCGGTACTGTAGCGCTATTGGCGTGCACACAACAGAGCACTGTTATCTTCTTAATAATTCGTAGTAATAATAAAATTTGTCCGGGAGAGATGTAAGCCTTTGCATGATACTATAAAATATTAATTACAGTTAGCCTTAAAATGAGTTATGTTTTATAGCGAAACAACTGTTTTTGTGTAGCTTGCCTGTCATAAAAATATTTCATTAGTACTACGAACGTCTACTCATGTATTGAGCGAATACTGACACAAGTTCATAATATAGTAGTGTATAATAAAAAATATATAATATATACTTGTAATGTAAAAGATGTGTGTATACATCACACAAGTGACGAATTTCGCTCACGATCAATTTTTTTCTATTATTTGGCTTCTTTCCATGAAGATTAATATTTCCTTCTGTCTTTCTCTATGCAACTTGTGAATCGTTATGAAACTCGTTTAATCTATATAACTGCAAGAAATACTACGCATATATATATATATATATATATATATATATATATATATATATATATATACCATCCAATTCCTTTCTCTATGATAAGTGTTTAAAAGTAGTCGTTGATGGATAGAAGCCAGAAGCACATTGTATCAACGATGGCGTATCTCAAACATCCAATCTGAGCCAACCCCTCTTCCTGATATTCACAATGCTCTCCTAAATCACATTCTACGTTCATTCGTTTGCATCTATGCAGATAACACGACCATCTAAGGTAACACTCGGAAGCGCATTAATGATATAGATTATTTCTGATTCTCTCTTTTTGTTTTACCTGGAGCACGTTATTCAATGGGGAAATAACGTGGCTGGTTACTTTTTAATGTATCTAAAAGCAGCTACTCTGCTTTAACAACCAACGCTCAGATCTTTATGTTGCCCAGGTAAAATAGATGGAGCTCCTGTTTTGATAATCTTTTAGTAATGAATTTCACTCCTAATCTGAAGTAGATTACTTACATCAGATCTGTTGCTATGGTCGCTGGAAAAAATGGTTGGATTTTTCTACCGCACTAGTAAGTATCTCACTCCCGATGCAATCTTCCACCTGTATAAGAGCCAGATAGTTCTAAGATGAAGTTATGTTGTCACATCTGGGGAGGTGCCACTCAGAGTACTATCTCCTGCCTTGACAGAGTACAAAATTAATTTCAAAATCTAGTGGGATATTATCTATTCTCTTACTTGTAGCCTCTTTCTCACAGAAGAGGCGTTGCTAGTCTTTCTCTACTCTATCGTCATTTTCATGGTAGGTGATTGCCTGAGCTCAAATTTCTGGTCTCCCTCTGTAAAATATTCACATAAAAATCTTGTCTAGTTACAACTACAATAAAAAAAAACTGTTTTTTCTCTGTGTATCTAGAGCAAACCGGAACTTCCCTGAGCAGAGTTTGTTTCCAAGAACTGTCAATCTGTGGAACGCAATACCACAGGGCTGTTTCTCAGCTGATTACAGCATGGATATTTCCAAGTCAAATGTGAAAGAATTCTTGTTTCAGTCGTCCTCTTAAGTGATCCAATTCTGCTCATATCCAACCATCGTCTGCAATCTTCAAGGTGTGTCTCACCATCCACCTGACACAAACCCATTAACCTTTGCCCTCTCAGATTTTAACAAGTATAAGACATACATTAATAAATATTCTTCAAATGTATGTTTCTTTCGAGTATTATAAAGAGTTTTTAAGGGGGCATATTATGAGCACAACCTCTCGTTTGAAATACAGCTATTTTGACATTTTCATTAAATGTGAGCCATATTCTATTAGCCACCCATTAAGCAAGATTCTCTGGATTTTAATTTAAGTCCCCTTAAATGTAAGACAGTTTTAGAAAAGAAAATCATGTAATAAATTTTCATTGACATTAGAAAAAGAATTCAAGACATAAGGTTTGTAGGATTATATTGATTGTAATATTTGCAAGATAACATAAAGGATGTGTAAAAGTGTTCTGTATGAGAATAAATTTTCTCCGTCCTGGGATGAGTATTTTTCTCGTGTATATACATGTACATATGAGTTCGAAAGCTAACCACGATAAACGTTATTTACAAAAAGTGTTGCATTTTACGATTTACTAAACCTCTAAATAATATTTTGCATAATATGATTGAGGCATACTTTATTTTTGCCTTCAATTAAAATAAGCTTCAGTCAAAGTATAGGATTAATATATTCTTTCAATATTACTTAATGTTTCTATTCAAACAAATCGGATGTGTCGCCTTTTTCAGTCGAACGCTAATATATATATATATATATATAATCTGTGTGTGTTGTCAATACTATCCTTTTATGTTAATAAACAACTACTGCAATAGATATTAAATGAAACAAGCTCATTTTCCGAGTAATCTTCACGTAAGGATCGAACTTATTTCTCCCGCTAATCAACGTTTTACGGTGAGTGCTCTTCATATATATATATATATATATATATATATATATATATATATATATATATATATAATGTTATATATAATTGTGGTCAACAACTATTATTTTTTCAGAAGCTTCATATTGACTCTGCACATAACGAATTCTATTTTTGTTCTCATCCCTCTCTTCTAGGGGAAGTGCTAATACGATACATTTAATTCCTTTCCCTTTCACGAAAGGAATTGAAAATCTTTTTTTTCATCTCTTTCTGGTCAGATGAGGTAAAAAAAAATGTACGTTTTTTTTTCTTGCAACGTATTCCAATTCAGACGTGCGTATTTATTTGGAAAAAAAGAAAACTATTTCGTTTTTTTTATCTTTCATTGATGAATTTTTTTTTATTCGAGTATCTTCTAGATAATATTTCCCGAATGCGATACCTTCTCCCGGGTCAGCGTGTCCCTCGCATATATATTTCTGAAGATAACGATAGATTATAGTGGGAATGGTTTCATAGATATGAGTATATTAGGGAGGTGTAATTGATGGTGATATTTAAGGAAGGGTCTGCCTGGCATGGTAGGAAAGAATTCGCGCTTACTTGCACACATGTAGACGACTGAATATTATATAGGGTGCTCCCAATATTAGGATACCTCTATTGGAAACTGAAACTTCACTTATTGGTTTTATTTCATGAATGAAATGCAGAACATTTACGTAAATAGGTCGTGAGACTGCATACATCCACCTGACAATGTAAGGATGAGCCAAAGATTTATCTGGACTTTACTTCTCTATATTGTATGAAGTACTCCCGGGGTGTAAGCCATGGAAATGTTGATAACTCGACAACTATTTATCTGTTCAGATTGAATTTTTTCATTGTGGTTACTGTTGACAAAGAGCATAAGATCCATAATCAAATTTTGAAAGATCGGAAGTTGAAATCCCGTCAAAATTCCAAGTTTTCCCAAACATTTTGATGGTCAAGTCCAGCCATATAAGATGCGGTGCTTAATTGACTACACTATGGGCAAGTCTCTACGATAAACACAACCGAAGTTATGACCAAAAAAGTAACTTTCACCATTTCTGTTCCTTGTTCTTGACGTTTTACCTGATATCACAAAATTAAATTACTTGTAAGTTTGTTAGACCATGACCAATATTTTGACCACGTTTAGTGACGATCGGTCAAGCAATGTAGACACTTGATTGTATACAAACAGAACAAACTTGTCAGAAAAAAATTGCCCACTTTGTAGAGGTCATAAGCGCGGTTATTTTGAAGACTAAAGCTATGTTAAACATTGTCAAATAGACGCTGGTGTTGCTCGCCAGTTTGTTTGTTTGTTTGTTTGCTTGGCGAGTCATACTTCTGCATACAGCTTAAGATCCTGCATCAGTATTTTCTGATCTACATGACGGCGTCCTTGTTGGTCGTAGGTTAAGGTTAACATGCAGAATTGCAGGTGTTTGCTCCCAACTCTGAGAACAGGAAGATCCAACGGTGTAATGCGAAGTCGGGGAAGGTTTGATCTAAAACACACAAAAGAATAGAGCAGAAGCAACCTTGCTACTCGCACTCAATTGATTTACGATTCCACGCCTGGTATGCCTTTTCTTGCCACGCCTAGATACAGATGATCAGAAGGCGGCGGATCCTACTACCGACCTTTCCTGGATTTTCACCAGACTCCGGTTATCCGGGTAGCGTTGATACTATCACGTTGCCACTATCTCTACCATGGTGAGGGAGGCTTTGACTTTAAAGGCAGGGTGATGTGTCTAAATGCTTTGCTCGGCACAGGTTCTAATTTCTAGGATGGGAAGGGAACGCATGTAATATCGACCAAGTTCCTGTTATTTAAACTGACACATGTAAAGGATTATTGGGGGATTTTGCAGGGGAGGAGCTCCTATTACCTACAAAGTAATATAAGATGTAATAATAAAAGAAAATCTACTTTTGATATTCACGGTTGTACATTTTGACGATAGGCTGTGATAAACTTTAAAATAGACTTATAGCGTTCAGATGTTAATATTTGGAATAACATAGGAACACAATTCTTTGGGAAAATGATTCCTATTAATTAGTAGTATCGAACTCATCTATATATATATATATATATATATATATATATATATATATATATATATATACACTCAATGTGTCTGTGTGATTTTTGTGTATTTCCTATAGAAAAAGACGTTAGAAAATCTACATAAAATCTAAGTGTATTCTTATATTAAATCTAATGGGGAACACGATGAGACTAGTTCAGAATATCTTAGTTACCCTCTATTTGCTTAATATCTACGTGGTCTCACCTCTAGGTTGCCCATGAAGGTAGGATCCTCTTAAAACTACAAACACATATATCCGATTATAATCATATGTATAAGACACTAATTCAGAGTTTTCCAACATTTCAGCTTCTAACTATATTAGGGAACGAAATGGTAGAAGGGAGCCAGTAAAAACAAAGAAAGCAACATGGTATTATGAGCGTAGTGAAAAAATACATACTACTGATCCTCATTCAATCGCGAGCAACGTGGCGTGTTCCTTCAAGTATAATATATATATATATATACATATATATATATATATATGTGTGTGTGTGTGTCTTCGTGTTCCTTATGAGAAGAAAATGTTAGAGAAACCACATAAAATATAAAAGCGTATTCAAATGTAAACTGTTCATGAAAGGACAATGGAAGCAGTCCCGAATCTATAATTGCCCACTTAAAGAAGGTATGGGCTCCTCTTAAAAATTTAACTATATTCTGTTTTTATGAAATGTATATCATACGAGGCCTGTCTAAAAGGTATCCGACCTTAGACCAGAAAAATATTTCAAATGACTGCCGGGGTTGTGAATCTAATCCCCTTCAAAGTAGGGCCCTTGTGCTTGCACACACTTATCCCACCGATCCATCGACTGCCGGAAACATCTCTGGAAGTCTTCTGTTGAAATGGTGTTCATCTCCGCCGTCGCGTTCCGCATTATCTCTTCTCTAGTCTGAAAGTCTCAAAATGGGAACCTTTCAGTGGCGTCTTCAATTTCCAAAACAATCAGTAGTCGCAAGGAGCCATGTCTGCAGAGTAGGGAGGTTTGCGAACGACTGTAATTCCATGTTTGGCCAAGAAATGTTTGATCACATATTGATAGTACTCAATTGTCACCGTTTGTCCGTTCAGTGCGTATTCGTGATGCCTACTTCCACGCATATCAAAATAGAGTCAGAATCACCTTGATTTTGCTTCGTACCTGTCGCGTTTTTTTTGGCTTTGGATACTCGGGATGCTTCCATTGCAACAACTTTCTATTTTCTCTGGGACGTACCTGTACACCAATGACTCATCTCCAGTTATCACGGTGTTCAAAAACCTAAGATCACTGTTGGCGGTTTCCAGAAGGTCGTGTGCAACTTGAAAACGGAGGTCCTTTTGTCCTGCGACAACAAATTTCGCAGTCACTCTACATGTTCAAATCATCACCCAAAATAGCATGTGCGGAATTTTTACTCACTCTTATTTCTTGGGCGATCTCCCGCAAGGTTTTAACGACGATCTTCCTTCACCAAATGTCGCACCCGCTACACAACAACTGCACCCCGAGCAATTTGGAGCCTGCCAGAACTCTGGTCACGCATCGCTGGTGTTCGGTTATTTTTGAATCCGTTGAACCACTCCTTAATTTGTGTTACACCCATTGCATCTTCTCCAAACACCTGGGGAATTTTATTAATTGTTTTGCTTTGAGAATCACGAAGCGTTTGACAAAATTTGATACTGTACCTTTGCTCAACACGTTTAGTCATCTTGATAGAATCGGTAATCCGACGAATACGTTGTGTAGCACTTCAGTCAGCAACCGACAGGAAGTGACTAACGCGCAGTAATGCTGTGATAAAATTCCCACATGAGTATCAATGTGTCTTCATTCACTGTGTATAGTGGCGCCCCCTATCGTCTCTATTTCGCACGGAAAAATAAAGGTCGGATACTTTTTAGACCGGTCCCGTATGTATAAAATTCTCAGGAGAAGAAAATATAAATCGTCCTGATTCTCTACGTGCTTCGCTCTTTCAATTGAGATATGTGATAGAACAGCTCTTAAAAGTTAAAATATATTCTATTTGGATGAAATTTCAAATCATGTATAAAATGTGGGAAAGACAATAGAGGTTATCCTGAATCCCTACGTGCACCTAAGGGTATTGTATGTTAACTCTCCGGAGAAACGCTTGGTATCCCTCGAAGGTAATGAAATTACAGAATTTAACATGTGAAAATAGAAAGTAATATTGTTGTATTGGCAATAAGTAAGAGCACATAGTATTTTTTATTCAATTCGAGGCAACGCTGTGTCTTACTGTTAGTATGTAAGTCGGCTTATACAAGTGTTAAGTCTGTAATATTCGGTTTAATAATCATACGATTGAACCATATTAGAGAACGTATATTAGCACTCTCACAGGAAGGAGGGTATGCTTTTGTATTGTTAGCAGTGGGGGGTGATTGTGTGATTATATGAATTAGGATGTTTTACTTGAATTAAATTATTAATGTTGCATATATATGTATTTCTCTCGTGTATAAATGACGGCTAACATATATGAAGAAGAGTGTGGATAACATGATAGGACGTGATGTAAAATGAAAAAGGAAAGCCAAAAAGTGTATTGCTATTTTAGCTAGTAAATTTGTCGGGGTCTAAATATGCCACAACAAAGCTTGACTTGCAGTAGATGTGGCCATAAACACATAAATATAGTTTACTATATTGCGTTATGTATCACTTATTTGTTGGAACATTAAAGAAGTGAAAACTCAAAACATGCCGATGACAGTTTTGTCAATTAAAAAAGTTTGGAAAATAATGACTAATCTAATACACTTTGAATAATTTACGTGATTGAAATAAGATTTATAAAAAACGATTGTTTATTTGCTATTAAACAAAATAAACACAGTATTATTCGTGAGATAGTATTGACGACCAGCAATTTTTTAATACCCATTCATATTGAAAATTCCGTGATTGTCTGCCCTTGTCGCGGATGTAATTGTTCAAAAATGAAAACAAATAAAATCGCTAGTATTGCTAATCTGCAGTAGTGACAAAGTTTGTTAGTGTGTAAACTACGACGGCGTTCTAATAAAGATTTACTGTAAATCTGTTTAAATAAATTGTATTTCAGTATTCGTAAATATTTTGAATGTTTACACGTAATCGACTAGATATTATTATAGAATTTCCGTTTTGTGTATTTTATTTTTTGTTGGGGATGTTTTTTTGTTATACTAAAATGAAGTGAGGAAAAACATTTCTATTTTTTCTTTATATATTCTGTTAACCATACTACACATAAATGGCACTACTCTACCGATAACTCTGAGTCTGGGAGTGTTGTTAGTCGGACTTAGAGTTAGTGATGAATCATGTTAAACTGCGTTTAATGAATGAAACACCAATAGCAACTCATGGGTCGGCTATTTAGGATATTTTACTGTATTCGAAGGAGTGGATGTTGACGAAATCTTATATGTAAAAAAGTTATGAAACACTTTCAGACGTTTAAAAGTGTACAAGCCAGTAAAGAACATGTCATAGCGTTTTCTAGCCCTTATTTGTTGTAACATAAAAATAGAAGTGAAAATGCAAAAGAAGCTGTTGACATTTTTGTTTATATAGAAAAGTTTGGAAAATAATGCCGAAATCTACTTTACTCTGAATAATTTACGTGGCTGAAATAGAATTAAACAAAAGGAATTGTTAAACTGCAGTAGTGTCAAATTTTTATTTGGGTAAACTGTGAGTGTTTGATTTTAAAGATTTACTGTAAATGTATGTAAATAAATGGAATTTCAGTTTTCCGAAATATTTTGAATATTTACATGTAATCGCTTATAGAAGCAGAATCTTTAGGCTTACAAAAAATAAACCATGCCGAATTCTGCAAAAATCGGAAACGGTAATTTACTCCACTAATTAGACTAAATGTTAAAATTGTCTAAAAGTTTTGAGTAGTAAAAGATTCGTTGTTTATTTTTAAGACTCTTACTCTAAGTGACACAAATTACACCATTCGATGTTTTGAAAGCGTTAAAAGATAATTGGAAAAAGCAAAATGTCTTCTGTTTAATATTTTCTGTAATCAAAGAAGAAAGCATTATAATAAGTATTTGGACGGAGTAAATAAATATTAGTCTTAAGTGATCTTTAAAAAAATTGGAAAAAATCTTACGATCTATTTATTATTGTCGCTATTTTGTCAGAATGGATGATTTTTGTCAGTGTGTTCGTTTTTAAACTATTTATTTGTATTTTACTCTAGTAATAAAATAGAGTAAGAATGAACGAATACTATTCCGTTATTCTGTAATTTACTGGTGGTTTGTGAAAGTTTTGCCTATATAATGATATAACAGTGTCGTGGGTAGAAGGATTTGTAAAAAATTAGAGCAACTAAAAGAGCGAACTACCTCCTCTTTGTAAGTTATTTTTGTGCGAGTAGGTTTTCCCGGATTAAATGTAATAATTAGATAACGGATTTGTAGTAAGTTTATATGTTGTAGTAACACAGAGGGAACCAGGTAGTTTGTCCAGCAGATCAGTTTAGTATGTGATGCGTGTGGTCATTTTATTATTCTCGTCAAAGTTACAGGGAAAAACAGTCTTCTTTATATAGAAGATATACTAGTAGAATACCGGTCCAAGGACGAGTATGAGCAATGAATATAACACTAGTTTTTGATTTAAAGAAAAATGTCGTTCTTATTTTGGGGGGGGGGGGGTATGGAACGGTTTCGTTGGCCCCTAATTGGTAAAGTAAAAAAAAAACATAAATAATGTGCCTACATTATTCACTAAGTAACTTAGAATACATATTCCATTATTCATAATACAGTCAATTGTTTGGGATTTTACCAGTCATATAAATATTATTGACGCTCACGCGGGCCAGTCATTTAAAAATGTATTGATTCATATAAGTAAAAATTTGATTTACAATAATTCTTTGCTCTATTAATTTGCTTGTATCTAACTTCTTTAAAGTTGTTTTAAGGGGGACGGGAGAGTAAGAATTTGGTGGGACGCACTCTTTAAATGTTAAAAAAAATTATGTGGCCATGTTACTCAACTTGTAGCTGAGAATATATATATACCCAAATCAGTAAAGACAGTTTAGGAATTTATCTCGTACAACGATATATATATATATATATATATATATATATATATATATATATATATATATATATATATATATATATATATATATATATATACATATACATAGCATCATAATATTTACAAAAACATAATGTGTATTCGTGACTCATCGTGTTTACTAGAATACATATATTTAAAAAAATAATATTGATTCTTTCATTAGTTTCGTATATCCTGTACACACACAGAACGCATATACACACATACGAACCCCGAATATATATATATATATATATATATATATATATATATATACACACATATATATATGTATATATATATATATATATACACACATATATATATATATGTATATATATATATATATATACACACATATATATATATATGTATATATATATATATATATATATGTATATATATATATATATATATACTCGAGGTTCGAGTCCGACGACATGTATGAATAATCATATCTACACTGACGATTCCCGAAAGAATGAAACGTATAGGTGTTTAGATAAAAACTAATATCTATAATCATTTCTCGGCTTCAATCTAGGCTGGGCTCTGTAGTGAGTAGTATAAGCACAGCCGTCATCGTGGCTTTAAATGCATGTTCTTTCAGCAGTCGAACACTCCGACGACAACTGCCTTTAACAGGTTTAATCTCTCACTGATTTACCGGGTTGTTGATAGTGGCCGCGTGGGATAAGACGTCGGAATTTGAGTTTGAAACTTGACAGGGTTCGCGTCCGACGACTGGTATGAATAACTATCTATACACTGACAGTTCCCTAAAGGATGATACGGATACGTAGTTAGATGAAAACAAATATATATATATATATATATATATATATATATATATATATATGAATTTCTAATGGTACAAAATTTTATTACGGCAAAGAATATAGACGTTTGTGACATCTCATTGGGTTGAATGAAATTGAAAACTGTAAAAACGAAAAGAAAAAAATCAATACATACATCTATTAAGCCGGCTTTCGTCTACACTCATCAGAGTAAATCCGTGCAAATAATACATGCACTACAATGAAAAATTGAAAATAGCGAAATAGACACCAATGACAGTTTTGGGCGAAAAAAAAAAAAATGAGGAAGTCACAAGTGAATCACTTTGAGTCTTAAAAGCCACTTTTTTTGTTTACAAGGGGGGGGGGTGCTTTTAATAACTTGATATATATTGCTTCCAAGATTTTATGGTGGAATAACGAACGTTGTTTACTTATGACAGAAAAAGCTGTCACTAGTGTAAGCCGACGCACATTCGGCGTTATTTATAATTATTTAAATTATTTAGTTGGCCCTGGCGTATTACAGCGGGATGTGTTGTTTTATTTTGGAGTCAAACCTTTGCACTGAGCTTCCCAAGTATACGGCATCGCACCGACATTTAAATTGATAAATAATATTACTGATATGTGGGGGTGGGAAAACATCCTCGTGCACGGATTTTTACAAAGGTCAAGCAGAAAAAACGATTCTAGGGGTCGAAGCCTGATAACAAAGACGCACAGCTACAGAAATTATGTTATCAAATGTTATGCTAATATTACATAATCAAGGTAATCTGAGGTACGTCGGACATTTTGGAGGACCAAAAAGTTTAGGCTTATGAAAGTGAGTATATATACTTGCAAATTATGACGGTGTTATAGTCATTGGCGAGGAAAATACTTTTTTGCTTTCTTTTTTTAAAAAAAAGATGTCAATACTATACTAATACCATGTTGACTTCCGATCCTGGGGAAATGGATTTTTAAAACAAAGATATAAAATCTCATTTTAATATTACGATTAAAAAAAATAGATTTAAGGTAGAAATATGCAATTGGTAAAAATTCTGGAAATTAAATTTAAGCAGAAAATTAGGATAACGCGTGAGCAGCCATCTTCCGGGAAGACAGACATAAACAGAGGCGGAAGAGAGTTCCGATGAAGAGGCCTCTAAATTAGGATTTGAAACCAATTAAATGAATAGTACGTTCTTAGTTTTGATTTTTCTTAATAATCGAGCACTCTGTTGCGATTCTCTCCTACAAACGTTACACACAGACACTGTTTTTGTTAAACAGTTATGTACTCGAATCCCCTTTTGTATTTGTCAATTTACCAGCTGTAAGTCAGCTTATGAAAGTGCTAAGTCTGCGATATTTTGGATTTAGTTAGTTTCCCTGGCAATTCAAACTGCATTTTCTTTCTTTGTTTAAAATGACTCAAAGCTTCTTTAGAATGTATATATCTGCCTGACTAGGTTTCCTTCCTCTTATCTATTTGCCTATCTGGTACCAAATGTGGTTAAGCTTCTTTATATTTCAGGCATCTTTTATTTCTATATAATCGGTCCCCCGATTTATCAAATCGGGAGACCTATGTTTTGAGGCATTTCCGTCCGTCCGTCCGTCCGTCCGTCCGGATTTTTCTCCGCAACCATCCATTGAATTTCTCTGAAATGTTGCATGAAGTTGTAATTTTTGTCAGGTTAGAAAGTGACATTCTCCGATTTTTGAAAAAAAATCCGGTTTACCCCCCCCCCCCAGGGGGACAAAAGGCCCCGAAATGGCAAAAAATGACATTTTTTACCCCATAACTTTTCATCCATCCATTCAATTTCTCTGAAACCTGGCCAAAATGTGGAGGCAATTGTTCCTAATAGAAAATAAGTATCGCTGACCTTGGAAAAAATCTGATTCGCTTCCCCCAGGGGGTCAAAAGCCCCCAAAATGGCAAAAAATGACCCTTTTCTCCCATAACATTTGATCCATCCATTCAATTTTTCTGAAACTTGGCCAAAATGTAGAGGCAATTATTCTGGATATAAAATAAGAATCCTTGACCTCAGTAAAATTCTTGTTCGCGTCTTGAGGAAGTCAAAGGTGGGTCAAAAATGCCCCAAATTGCCCAAATTTATTGCATTTTACACTCGCCACATCGAGTCACATATAGAGGAGGACCACGCATGCGCGGCTTGTTTATATGCTAATTACCATGTCGCAAAATGTTTCTTGAATATCGTGTTTTTATTATTATTATTATCAGTAGTAGTAGTAGTATTAGTATTATTAGTATTATAATTATTAGTATTATTAGTACAATTATTATTATTATTATTATTATTATTGATATTATTATTATTGATATTGATATTATTATTATTATTATTGATATTATTATTATTATAATCA
>OY744521.1:156039914-156109914 GCA_963556195.1 Sepiola atlantica | reverse complement strand
GGATTGTGATGAAGAAAGTGGGTTGAAGAAAGGACAGATGTGTCCCGTTTTTGGTAGTAGGTTGAAAGACAATCAGACATGTACAATTTCCGGTCTAGAGTAGATGTATGTATGAGACATCGGCTGTTTGAATAGACCGATGGGAGAGAGAGATTTTGAGGCAGATAGACGAGCAACTTCTGGGTGAGCTGATATCCTAGACTTGAGACATAGGAGTCTTAGCGCAGAAGTAGAGACCTTAACACACACACACACGTGTTCTACAAGTCTTATATACTTTGTCTATTCCTCCGTTTTGTTTTTATAATGAATACAAATTATAACTGTGCTTCGCGCTCAGCGACCGTAAATACAATAATCGACAAGACCAGTATAATAAGAAAAATCGTGTCACATGCGTTTGTGGTGAAGCAGTCGTTCGAAAAGTTGCCATAAAATGCATAATAATAAAACAATCTTTCGTGCGTTATCAAGTAGTACAATTAAACCAAGGGAAAGGGGATTGATGTGTTACAATTATAAATATAAAAATATAAAATGAACAACATCAGTTGAATGGTGTTAGAACAAGCTTTACACA
This sequence comes from Sepiola atlantica, assembly GCA_963556195.1. Lineage (NCBI taxonomy): Eukaryota > Metazoa > Mollusca > Cephalopoda > Sepiida > Sepiolidae > Sepiola > Sepiola atlantica. Next base: position 156,109,334 of record OY744521.1, on the reverse strand, counting down.
ATTTCCCACATGACCTCCAAAAGGAGGTCATTAATTTGTAGCGATTTTAAGCATACATTTGTTTCAAATCAATGTAAAAAATTATGGGAAATGCTTGTTTTATTCATAGAAACCCGCTAAGAAATAAATGATTATATAGGTTTAGGTTTAGTATTGTTCAGGAATTCTAAGTATGAAATTGTTTCAGAATATTATTAAATATGAAACTGTTTTAACACAAAGCTATGTTCCAGAGTTCAAAAATAAAATTAAATTTGAAACAAGAACGGCAAAAGAAAATGTGATCTTCAGCGGAAAAACAAGAGTTTTACTAGCGTTTTTATTTTGAATAGTATTGCCAATACAAAATAACTATTGTTTTAAAATTAGAAACGAACAATATAAAAAGTTCCATTTGGTGTTAGGTGCATCTGGGTAAGTTCCATTTATTTTTCGGTGCAGAAAGGAAGTTCTGGGAAAGTTCTAGTTAGTGTTAGGTGCACAGAGGAAGAGGGGAAGGTCTGCAAAAGATATATTTGGTGTTAGGTCACAGAGAAAAGGGAGAAGTTCTGGGAAAGTTTGATTTGATGTTAGGTGCACAGACGAAGAGAAGTTTTGAGAAAGTAATATTAGCGTTAGGTCACAGAGAAAAGAGAAAGATCTTGGGAAGAAGAGGAAGTTCTGATGAAGTTAAATTAGTGTTAAATACACAGAGGAAGAGGGGAAATTCTGGAAAAGTTCCATTTGCTGTTAAATCACAGAGGAAGAAGAGGAAGTTCTGGGAAAGTTTAATTTGGTAGTAGGTCCATAGAAGAAGAGGGGGCAGTTCTGAGAAAGTTCTATTTGGTGTTAAGGGCACAAAGGAAGAGGGGAAGTTCTTTGCAGTGGTTGTAGATAGGCTAACTCTAGATGTGAAAGTTTTACAGGTAGAACCAGAGATGTGAACTGAGTGTAGTAGCTACCCTTAAAATAACGGTGGAGTAGGAAAAGACTAACAACGTCTCTTCTATCTAAACACATGACATGTAATACCCAGTTAGCATTTACAAGTGATTTTTGTCTATATTCCGTATTAGTTTTATTTGATTTATTGTAAACAACAAATATTTAGATTAACAAAAAATATTAAATGATAATAAAATTAAAAAAAGTTATTTTCAAAGCATCTTTTACGAAGGATAAACTTTGAACGAAAAACAGGCAAAATGTCTTTGGAAATCACGTATAAGATACAAAAATTTAATTTATTGAAAACCATTTATTTATTTTTTATCCTGACTTATATCCTATTAATATCGAATAACATGTACATCTTCAGAGAACGAGTGTATTTACAAAATTAAAGGTATTATTTTTATTTATTGTAATTAGTAAGTGTCGTTTCGTCATAGTGTTATCGAAGCGTCGTTCTGATGTTATTTTGACGATGTAGAAACATACCCCTATATATAAACCTTTACTAGCACATGGCCGCTATAGTGTAATAAAATTAGAAAATAAAGATTTGAAAGCATCTTTTAAGTAGTTATAACTTTAAAAGAATCGGGCGAAACTTCTTTAGAAACCAAATGCATACCAAACATTACCGAATTTTTTAGATGTCGATGAATATTTCACTGCTAAGAAAATTTCAAACCGTTCAAGTAGTTTGCTTCACATAAATGTAACAATTTAGGAAAAAAAATTTTTTTTTTTATTTACGTCAAACCAAAACTATAAAAACCCTTTGCATTAACACTGTTCCAAAATCTACTACCCTGTTATGTATACGGATTACATCGACATGCTCAGGTTTCAGTTTTATTATATATTCAGATCTGTAATCTTTCCGAAGCAGTAGTAAATTTCTAAAAATTAGCATATCGATGCCAACCGTACAATATATTTTAAATAGTCAGTAATAAATATGCATGTTTGGAGTTAAATAAAAATAAGAAAATGTCCACATATTCTACGTTTTTTATTGCATTTATAAAAATAATAGCGGGACCGCGGAAAATATTAATATTTTACGCAAATAAGTCACAAATGAGTAGGAAAACTAAAATGTATTGTTAAGTACTAATTTCCCATTGGTATTTCTTTTAAAATAATTTAAGTCGATAATAGTAATAATTACTTTTTCTTTTTTTTAGTATAGACATGTATTCTTGGTTCGGAGGTGATCCCAACTAGGAAGTAATTCAAGTATTACTTCTTGGTTCTAACCAGTAAATAAATTATGATTACTTCTTAATAAATAGCTAATAAGTATTCTGTCCTAATCGTAGTACTGATATACTGTTGCCTTTTAAGCATTGCACTGTACAAACTCTGAAGTGCAGCCGCTATGGGCATAGCATCTCAAATAAGGAATGTTGTTATGAATAAGATATCTTCCGATAAATTCGTGGAAATATGCATAATCTACTATTAATAATAATATTCCTTTTGAAATAATAAATATTTGTCAATATAATGAAGAAACAAAAATGTCTTCCGTAAAAATAAAAAAATAAACTAAATATTCTTCAAATCAATAAAACGAATGTCACTTTTTGAAATGTATTTATTTAAAATAGTAATTAAGTCGACTGGGCGGCATGATTTTATTTTTGAAACAATTCATTTTAAAATTGGTAGAATCTTACTTTTTTTGTTTAGCGATGTAAGATTAATCACCAATCACTACTTTTTTTCTTTTTTTAAATGATGTGTGTGAAAGATGATTCCGTACGATCATGAAATACGTTAGCCTGTTATTATGTAGACTATCGGGACCTGCGGAAATTACACAGTTGTACCATTTATCTGTTGTATATTGCTGCCATGCTTTAAGATATTTCCATTCTGTGAACGTCCGGCGCGAACAGAAACCCGACGATATTATTGTACCACCTTTGTACAAACAGAAGACCACTTATCTAAGTAAAATTGCAGAATGTATCTGGTTGTGGTAGCCTATCTGCAAAACACTTGTAAGAGTGTGTGGCATATTTCCAGTGTATGAACTTCCGGCACGAATGCAGACCCTACGATATTAGTGCACTATCTGTGCCCAAAGGCCATAAAACCCTATTTTAATTCACATTAAACGTTCGACACAAGATCAAATGAAATTTTGAAGACATACTTTTTTAAATTGCATCTTGTGTGATCTCATGTTTCAAAGAGAGATGGGGTGATAAAGTGCTTAACACATGAAATTGATGATATAGATTTTTTACGAATAGTTGAATATTTGCCTTAGTAAAACTACATACAAAAATGTGAAGAATGTATTTCGTATATTCTAGTTATATTGTGTATCTGATATAGACGAGTGACTTTAAATAATCTAATGATGTCAATAGTTAGCAATTCTCCACACTATTCAAATTTTAAATGCTTTGCATCATTTGGCTATGCTAAACAGTTTGAGATTTTTCACCGAAATAGATGCGCAGACGCCAAGATTGTAAGCGCGCGGGTAAAGTGCGTCGAATGAAGCGATTTTTCGGCAGTCAATTGGTATCCTTAGAAAATGGAGGTCTTTGTTCATGTACATTACATTTGGTCTGATAATGGCTTCATCCCGATAACATTTATGAGCCTCTGGTTTCGCTTCTGTTAACTGATCTGTAATAACTAACGGAAAAGAATATATGTACGTATGTGTGTATGTATGCATAGTCTAACATAGACTAGCTTTTCCGATGGATACGGTTCAACGATTGTTTTGCATCTGACTAGATCACAAAACGAAACAACTTAGAGGTCCTTCTATTTCCAGACAAGTTTACGTGGAAGTCGCATGAATGACTATTGATCTCCGGTTATCACACACACGTACGTATAATAAATATATATATATATATATAGAGTAGGGGTTAGAGGCGCCGACCGTCAGCTCGACGGCGAGTTTCAATCCCGGCTTGAGGCACTAACTGGTCTAGCCTCACTGATGAGCTGTGAAACAGGGAAACAGTCTGTATGTGGATGACTATATATATATATATATATATATATATATATTAATTTTCTTCTATTTTTCTTTAATCTTGGGATGGGGCAAACTACCAGATGCCAGACATTCACCGATTATTTCAGACACTCCTACCGAGAGATCTTTTTTAGATTCTAACCGTCCTTTTAAATGAAACTAATATATATATATATATATATATATATATATATAATACGCAGATTAAACCACCGTTGTCTGGATATCGAATATGTTTAATATAATAATGCTGGAAAAAAAAACTTTAGAATAATCTTATTCTGTCTATTCATAGTTTACATAGTATAATTCGTCTTCTAGTAATTAATTGATACAATGGGATTTGTTTGAAGAAATGAGTATCATCATCGACTGACTGTACGGTTAAATAAAATGGCCCAATGTTTACTACCCCAACGAGAGTCTTAAGTTTTCTCCTAAGAAAATAAGTACATTTTTACAAGGTACTTCAATGAAATTACTTTATTTAAAAAATCGATTTAGCAATTAAACTGATCGGGAATCTTTAGGATTGTCATTTGCCTCGCATGAATACTTATGAACTTTTAGTAAATTAAATGAGCGCCACAACAATTTTCTTCATGCTCGTTGGAGATTTCGCATTGATTTCGTATCCTTTAAACTGTACATTAGAAAAGATTCTTTTGTTTTGAAAAAAATATAAACACCAATGAACCATAATACTCGACTTTTTGCATATAAACTTTAATTCTAGTCAGAAGTTAGTTTCGACTTCAGAATTTCAAGGATTTAAAATCACTTTTAAATCCTCGTTGTACGGCGTAAACATTGTGTCGGAGAGTCGCCACGATGTTTTCAAATTGACGATTTAAAGTTTTTTGTTTGTTTTGTTTTTTAAATAATCCTCTTCCCCTCTCTTTCACTCTACGACTACGGGTTAAATAATATTACTACACTTTAGTGATATTAGTTTAAGATGGACTATTCCATTATTTTTTATTCTAGCCTTTCGACTATTAATGAACCGAGAGAAAGGTTGATAGAGGAAGAGTGGTACGGTATAAAATAAGAGCGGGGTGGCAGTCAACAGAGAGTGAGAGTAATTTATTAAGACACTTCCGAGGATTTGATAAACAATGGAACTGAAGTAAAGCTTTAAGGTAAGCCTCATTTATGATGATATCAATATATATATATATATATATATATATATATATATATCTTTTTTTCTTGTCTCATTGTGAGTTGTGAAATTTTCAGCACCTCTTGTCTTTTTTTTTCAGCCGAATATCAAGTTATAAAAAGCAATTGAAAAATGTCGTGATTTTAAGAACACGTGCTACAATGACGTTGCATTTGTTTAAAAATTAGTCTCAACTTTTTGTTCTGTTTTATTTGTTTTTCTTGCGTGAATTGCGTTTGTCTAAGTATATATGAAAATAAATTGTATAATGTTTGTACAAGAATACTTCTGTTTAAGATACTATTGTAGGAAATAAATAACAAAAGCAAGTGCATTACGATCGCTGTAACCCAGTATTGTGTGTATTAAATCCTTCAGGTTTGAGTGGACAATATTTTGTAAAGAAGTATGGTGGATATATATATATATATATATATGTAAATTATTCCTGTATTTATAAAATACACATACATAAAAAAATTAAAAAATGGCTCTGTGTGTGTTAATACTGTGTAAATTCAGATGTTATATGTAAGGGGTAATATATGGCAAAAGAGTCGAGACTTAAGTCGGTCATACTGATCGTATTAAGCTGACACACTTGCTAGAAAGATTCTCTCAGAAACGGTTGAAGTCTATCTATAAAATAAAGTTATGAAACATTTCAAATCTATAGATATTAGAATAGCCATCTACCATGAATTTATATTCGCGAAGTTAAGCTCACATTTGTTGAAACAGCCACATGACGACGGTGCCAGAAAACCACATGCTAAATGCCTTATTTTAGTCACATTTTAAGGAAAATATTATAGAAGATGTATCTTATACAAAGACACGGTTAAGGCAAACCTCAAGAACAAAACACTGAACCGACACCGAGCTTAATTAACAAACTGTTAATCCGTCATCAATACAAGAGTACACATTATTAAGTCAGGTGTTTTACGATTTCAATAACCGAGTTCGAATCTCGCGCAAGTCAAAAATAATTTTTTTAACTGGATAAGTGTTATATAAATTTAAAGAAATTGACACAATAACATAAACAAACATTTGATAAATATATTTTAACCTAAGTGCCTTTTTTCTTATAATACGCAAAGAATATAGAATATAAATATAATTTAACCTAAGTGCCTTTTTCTTATAATACGCAAAGAATATAGAATATAAATATATTTTAACCTAAGTGCCTTTTTTCTTATAATACGCACAGAATATAGAATATAAATATAATTTAACCTAAGTGCTTTTTTCTTATAATACGCAAAGAATATAGAATATAAATATATTTTAACCTAAGTGCCTTCTTTCTTATAATACGCACAGAATATAGAATATAAATATATTTTAACCTAAGTGCCTTTTTTCTTATAATACGCACAGAATATAGAATATAAATATATTTTAACCTAAGTGCCTTTTTTCTTATAATACGCACAGAATATAGAATATAAATATTTAAACCTAAGTGCCTTTTTTCTTATAATACGCAAAGAATATAAACATAAAGGGTATTTTGCATAGTTCAAAGCGAATTATTTATGCTAAAAATGTGTTTATTATATTTACCATTTGCAATCCTTTCATAATATTCGTTATCCTTCAACTGACAATTATACTATCTTTTCGAGGATTTATCCTTTATAAAAAGTGTCTGATTACTAAAAAAAAAATGGCGGCATATAATCACTTTGGAAGACTTTGCTAACCTATTGAATGCAATTCGTTAATGATAGAGTAAATTATGGAATGAAATCCGCCCCCCAAAAAGAGAAAAATGGAAACTCTTTTAAAGGATCAATGTCATTTATTTGAACATGCATCCACGTAACTCTCTAAGAGGCTTCGTCGTATTTTAATCGCTTAACACGCAGGGGAGAATGACGTATCCTCAGAGTATCCGTTTTTGCTTTGCTGATGTTGAGTTATCGCTCATGTTGGGTTCCCTTAGGATGTAATATAAAAATGCATTAATCGCAGGAAAATATGAAGAAAAATAAAATAAAATTCAATGTTAATCACGTACACGTGAACTCTAAATAGTCTTCGTGTGTCGTCGAAGTAGACAGGTTTTTTTCAATTTCATTTTCTTTTAATTAATGTCTACCTCCGATTAATGAAGAGCCAATATAGTTTTATATTTCGCCCCAAGGGCTGCTTAGAATAAGCGAAACGATGACGATTTAAAAAAAAATAAATGCGATAAAACCTGGCTTTTGAAAAAAAAAGAGTTCATTTCCCTGTCATTTCTTTTTAGAAATATTCAGATAACATCAAGCAGTATTACTGATCGTGATTTAAAAAAAAAAGTGTTTCTATTTACCTGCCTCTCTATTAGGGCAGAGTTAGACACAAGATCTGTTTGTAATGTGCGGCAAATCGAGCTCCCTAAAATAAGGCATTCTGGATTGGACTAAAAAAAAAAATTGGCTCGGAATAAAAGGACTTCTGTTTCGCTGACTGAAGGCAGAACAAATAAAGTGTAGTATCAGAAGAGATACAGTAACCCTCGGTGGCTATTCGCGGCCGTTACGTTCCAATACAACCGCGACAAATAGATATTGATACCTCAAATTTAACTAAAAATCAGGTTTTTGTACATTAGATGTGGTGTTAGCATGAAAACGAACAAATTTGCGTAGATTAGCCCTTTTCTGCTTGTAAATTGGTTGATTTTTTTTTTATATATTTCAGTTTCGTATAAAGTCGCTAAAATTTGAAATAGCAGTGCTTTTGTATGAGCCGCATTTAATATGAATCCTACGGAATAATTAGCATTTTTTTACTTGCTTTTATTGTCATGTTGGCCATAGTTAGACGTAAATGATAATCATATTAGTAAGGTCTACAGAATTTATGAAGAAAATGTTAAGTCAATGCTTATGCTGAAAATCCGCGAATTTGTGAACCCGCAAATGGTAAGTGAATAGCGAGGGTTTACTGTAGTACTTTTTACTCCTAACCAGAAGGCACAAGAGAAGAGGACTGATCTCTTCTGATAGTATATTACAATTGGAAGTGAAAACTGTTTATTTTGTGTTATAATATATTGAATGGCATTGTGCCGGACTTGGTGAATGTTTTAGAGGCAATTTGAATGTAATACTGGCGTGTTCACACACATAATCTGATTCTAACAATGAGTAATACATAAGCTAATATTTTGAATTAATTCTAGGATGAATCTAGAAAAAATCAGGAGACAACATCAAGGATCTCGCTAGGTGTCGGTGCGTTTCGTTTATGAAAATTAGAATTGAATGTAGGCAAACTGACAGCACAAGAATGTAACAGAACGAATTCAGTGTAGTACACAATCAGGTCTAGTCTGTCACCGATATTAATTCCACATCGATATATTTACTCAGACAAAAACTGAAGATGTTTGGTTACGGGCCCTTTAAAGATATACGAAGTAACTTTGGAAACGTACAAAAAACAGCTAATTAAAAAAAACTTGTACTTCTTCTTATAAAGTAGGGTTTGTTGTATTCGGCCGCTGTGACCACGGATACTGTTCCCTTTTTGGTGACAAGTTTGACAATGCTACCCGGATTTTTCGAGCCGGAACTCCTGGGGAAATTACAACGATGGCAGCCACTTTAACACAAACTATGAACTTATTTTTCTATATTTATTTATGGAAGTCGCTTCAGACATGGGATCAAGCAACTTTATGTAAAGAACTAAAAAGAAGGAAAGATGATTATCATGAAGACAGAGAATGTTTATTGACCGTAGTCTGAGAAAACCAAGGCTATAGGTGAGAGGTAAACGGTCAGCAAGAAAAAAAGTTCCATTAGTTCTTCGGAAAAGCAGCTACTGAAATAGGAAGCTGTATCCTAACGAGTTATCAGAACAACGAATTGATGAAGACCACTAGACTAAAGGATCAAACTAGCTGGAACAAAGGAAGCAGGAAGTAAATCAGACAATTCCAAATAACACATACTTAACTCTGGATTCTTGAGTCCCTATTGAGTAGGATCAAACATTTATATGCTTCCTCGCGGAATTCTGATTAAGACATGCCTCAATATGTACATTTATAAAACAAATTAGCTATGTGTCGCACAAACAGTGGCATTAAAACGAAAACTTCATGTTCAAGTGACAATACTATTTTGTCTAATATATTTAGCCATGTCTATGCGAAAATTGATTTGCACGTTGCTTTTAAAAGGACATCTTATTATTTTACTATTCGTTTTTATTTTCTTACTCGGATTGTTGCTGTCATTTTACTATAAACATTTTGTTCACGAATATTTTCTATACCGTGTTTAACGCTTAGCTAGTTGGGTGAAAAGAGTTATAGATTGTATTTAAAAATAATCCCTTTTCCCCAACCAACACACACTCACTGCGACGAAGCTAAGAAAACAAGTATGTGCGACCCCTCAGACAAACACACACACACACAAGAATAACTGTTTTAAAATCCTATTTCTAAATTTAATTTCATCAAGAAATAAAATTCGATCACAATGCATTTTAAGTCGGCTATTTCATTCTTCTGTCACATTGTATGTTAAAAAGAGATACCCACACCCTCTCTTACAATGAACACGCACAGCGTGACTAAACTAGCAACATCGGTGAGTATCCCCTACATAACTCTTTTTTTAAAATTCCGATTTAAAAAAATATTTTATTTAATGTCTACATTTATAAAGTTTAGCCATTTGTGGCACTTGCAGTGACATTAAAACGCCAACTTCATATTCATGACAGAAGTACAGATTTCTAATATAATTATGCCTATGCAATCGACGCCTGAAAGTAAATTAATTCATTTATTTGCAAAAGAACATCTCATTAATTAACGTTTTATTATGTTTTTATTCGATGATTGTTTTCGTTTTACTATAGCCCACTATTTTTATATCGTGGATAAATGCTTAGCATATTAGATAAAAAGGATATTTCTAGTCTGTTCCAATTAATTTATATTTGGGGATTGCAATTCCTGGTTTCCTACGCCGGGACAAGAGTTTTGCTACTTTAAAATAGTGCCATATGATTAACTTCACTAATCTTTTAAGTGATATCAGTCGGTAGATGAAGTTACGATGAAACCGCGTAAAGATGAATAACTTTTTTGGTATCTAATAAATTACTGTCTAGCATGGATCCTGGCTTTGATGGAATATAGACGATGGTTGCGTCTTTGAAAATGTACCAAGGTACACGCTGACAATTAATGTAGTTTTTTGTTTTAATTAGTTCACTTCAAACAAAGCAAGTTGCCACTGTAGACATAAGGGGCTACTGGGAATTAGGGTGAAAGTTTGGGGTTCATCTTAAATTGAGAGTTGTGCAGCGAAATGCTTGTTTACATTAGTTTTAAATTTCCGAATATCGGTACAGTCGGGGGAGCAGGGAGGGAGTTCCAAAGTCCGGCAGCTCAAGGAAAGAAGCTATTCGGGTAACAGGCTCTCCGTCATCTGAGGATCTCCACTATGAATAGATGGGATTTAGCTGATTTCCAGGTTGGTCGAATGTATTTACGTCGAAGGGGCCCAGAGTAGCAAGTTCATCGGAGCACATTCCATGTAAAGTACTTGTAAAACAAGTACAGAGATGCAATATTGCGGCGATGGGACAAGGGCTGGAGCATAGTAGATAGTGGGAGACCTATCAAATTAGTGACTCTTTTTTGGACCTTTTTAAGCGGGAGAGACTACATGATAGTGCAGCAGCCCAGATGTGACAATAATACCCTATGCATGGGCGAGTAGAAGAATGTTAGAGATATAAGATACTGCCAGGCGTGAGAAGCTTTCGAACTCTGTAGAAGGAGCCCACTTTCTTTGCAGCAGCCTTTGCAAGGTCTTCTATGTATGTGTTCCAATTCATATTGCCTGTGGAGACCGAGGAGTTGAAACGTTTTACTCTCAGGTTAGGTGTTATTTGCCATGCCAGTCAATGGTTGAAGAAGTGTCTCTAGTCGTTGAATGAAAAGGAGCCTTTTTAGCACCATTGGATGTTACCATCCATTTATGATCCTATTTCATTACAAACTTGAGGTTACTGTCAGGGATTCAGCCATTGCCTGGGATATTTGCGCGCCCGTTTTACCCACATGACGAGAGTACAGCGTGGTGTCGTCAGCAAGTATACCCATCTCAGACACAATGGCATCAGGGAGGTTGTTAATGAAAATCAGGAACAATAAATGTCCAAGTATCGATACCTTAGGTTCATCTACATTTATGTCATGTTTGGATTAACGGCAATCGAGGACAACCTGTAGCTTTCTTTTGGATAGGAAGGATCTAATCATATTAAATATGTGTCTAGTAATACCATATGAATTATTTTTAATTATTAGTTATAGAAGGCGAATGAGAAAAAAAATTTAAAAATGTGAATGTTTTAATAAGTGAGAATGAGTCACCATTTACCAAATGCTAAATTCACAAAAAGGGGTTTGTGACTGAAAAAGAGAAACATGGTCTACGAACAAAACATATTTATACATTAACAATCTTAAAGTGGTGTGAAAAGAATATTTGGTGATCAAATTGGTCGTTTAGAAAATGTAATGTACTCTTCTTCGTAGAATACTCGCACGGTGGAAGAAGATACAAGCGTAGGAACTATGTTTGTTAAAAGTTTCATTTTGTGTGTCCGGGTGGGCGTTTACTTTATTGGGTTAGCCGATAATGGTAGAGAAAGTAGTGAGGCTAAGGAGGTTTCAGCTTGGTACACATGTTTCCTGGAGTGCGCCCACGACCTTTGTTAGCCGCTGTGTTTTGTTGGTGTCATCTTCATGGAATCGCGGCGCATATGTGTATCAGCCAGAACTCTTTTCCTTCCCTTTTCTCTTATTTCCTTCCTCCCTCCCCCTCCCTCATTTATTCCTTTCCTCTTTTTCTCTTTCCCTTCGATGATCTCTCTTTCCACCCTATTCTCCCCCTGTTTTTCCTCTCCCCTCCTGTGTTTCTGATTGTCGAGTTAGCTGTTTTTTAAGCTGTTTATATTACAAATTGGTATTTAACGCCGACTCGTTAAGTTTATCATTTTCAACGAGCAAGTATCGTTAATATTGGTTGAAAGTGTTTAGTTAACGCGTTTATGTATTGTTTTTAATTTCGGGGAGGCCTACTGCATTTGTGCTGATCTCGAGGAACGGCAACTGATTTTTAGTGAAGCCAATTCCCTTTAGGGAAGAAGGGTGAAGTGATGAAAAGTTAAGGAAAAGAAACAGTAAGCCAAACGAACTCAGAAAGAAAGAAAGTAGCTTATACAATTTAGTATCTTTTTCACGTTCGTTTGTCTCGCTATCTATTCATTAATCTACCCTATCCCTTAATCACAAAAGCATATTACAGCTAAACAATATGCATCATTTGATTCTTCATCACCAACATGCTTCTTATATATTGTTTTCTTTTGCTTGTTAATCGATATGACGATATTCAATTCATTATATGGAACCACACCCTTCTTTGGGGGTAGTGCATCCGAAGTCAGATGAGCAGAAGCGAGCCACTATGTGCGCATGATAGATAGTTTCTAGTGAACTGGTGGAAGGGAAGGCACACGTGTGGTAGACAACAAAAGACATGTAAGGACACCAGCAAAGTGTCTCCGTTATCAAGCCTTAAGATGAACAGCATAACGCTGCTTGTAAAAGCTGCATCAGCTGGTGACACTTCTTCGAATTCAAAAGGATTGCAGAAACACGAAGAAAGCGTGCGCTGTGCAAATCCGGACTCCACCAGTGTCCGACCTGCGGCAATAATTGGAGTCCGCATTAGATGGATAAACCAGAACGGAAACGCTCCACGTCCGGTCATCTGCATTCATGAGACACTGTTGGTCATCGACGAGCAAACAATAAAATAATCACATAATTTTGTGATTCAAAAGGAAATTAACGAACAACATGGAGCGCTATTTCCCAGAATTTATACAAATTAAGATTAGGTTGGTAAGAAAATGATGTCGGCTTTTAAAATTCTAATTCAAAACTAGTTTAAACCGGATCGTTGAACAGGTTTACTACAGTACCTGCAGGGCTTTACGCGCTCCATTACTTTTGGAGCTGCTCCCGCTCCTGCTTCAACACCCAAAATTGTAGCTGGCTCCTCTCACGCTCCCCATTTTCTAAAAGGAGCTGCTCCTGCTCCAACTCCTATAAAAAAGGAGCGGCTCTTTTTTAGCGCTCCATAATGAAAATGTACCTTCTGTCATAAACGTTCTATTCTGCCAATGACTGGTCGAAGGATAGGGGTGGGCGTCAAAGGATCTCATCGATATGGGTTGGGATGTCACATTAAATGTAAGACCGTAAGATAATATTTGACAAAATTTCGCTAATATTTTGAGAGTTATAGAACATGTTGGACGAAGTATAGGATTATACGTAAATTTTCGTTTCCTGAGGTATAAAATAGAAATAGAAAAATCCCTGAAGTATTTTAAAACAATTTTAATTTTCATTACATTAATAACCTATTTTTTCAGGAAAGGAAAATTTGACCCGATATTTTTTCTATTAATTTTTAAGGGAATTTAGATTTGTTTTAAGTAAATAAAGTTTTATTTTTAAACATTACTAGTGATTATTTTCTTTTTAAAGAAAACATTTCTCTGGAAGAGGAGAGACAGCCAGGGCAACATTACTCGTCGTGTTGTTGTTTAATATTTATTTGTTTTACGAACGTAACTATATTGTATAATGTATATCCTTATTTATAACAGAGAAACGCGCAAGTACTTTCAAACAAATCGATTTATCCATTTTCTTTTTCTATAGTACAATCTGGGGCGAAAAAAAACCAATGAAGTTTATTTTTAAAAGATTGAATAAAGCATTATTTTTCATAAGTTGGCAAAAAAATATCAATAAATTGTCAATAAACAATTCAAAGATCCATTTAATGTCTTAAAATTTCATACAAAATATCTGGCCTAGACTTTGAGAGTTGAACAAATATCGGGTCACCCCCCCCCCCCTCCAAAAAAAATTAACTGGAGCAAGTTCTCCTAGGTCGGGCAAAAACATTTAAAATTAAAAATTTAAAAAAAAAGGTGATACGTCTATATTTGAAATCTATAACAAAAGCAAACTGTTTACAATTTTAATATTCGATAATAGATTTTTTAAGATAAAGAAAGATATCTAATCTACTTTCGGTTCTAAAAAACAAGAAATTAGTCAGAAAGTCTAATCATTTGCTTTTTTAAATTAAAATTTAAGATATTTTCTTTGATTTAATTAAGTTTAAACATTGTTTTAATTGTAGAATAGGGACCGCTGTTTTCTTTCGCTCATTTCGCTTGGTATTCGCCCAAATTTAGGATGAAACTGATTGCTGGTCTTAATTGTATTTTTGGTCCTGAAATAAAATTATCATTTACTTTTTAAAGTGTTGAGAATCTAACTTTCATTCCAGGTTTTAACCGCTGGCGGCCATGTTGGTTTTTATTGTGTTTTCCTTGGACTAAATATATGTTTACTGCTTTAACATTTTATTACACACAAAACAAAACTTTGAACATTCTATTTACAAAAGCAAGTTTTAACGGAATTTAACCAATTTAAAACCACACATGAAATGGTTAAAACATACTAGTCGTGAATTTAAGAATAACAAAAAATATCGCCGAAAAGACGACGGGTAGAAATGTGGCATAAAAGTTCAATTTGATATATGCTAAAAAATAAATTAGAATTTTTTGTCAGGACAAAATGTACCATTTCACCCGAAAAATCGATTTTATCAAACATTTGGGTTAATACTGAGCGAAATGGGTGAGAAAATCCAACTGCCCCTATAGTATAATTGAACCTAAAATTCTTCATTTAAAAACACGAATTAAAAGAAAAATTGGCTTATTTATTCAATCACAAGAAACACCCTGTCATAAATACAAAAAAAGTTCAAATCTATAAAAAAAAAAATAACTTCAAATATATCTTTAGACTCACTGGCGCATTTAAAGACATTTGGTGCCAATTATCTGTCTTCTGCCTTAAGAAAACTGTCCCTATCAAAAATTTAACACATAGATGTAAAAATCTGAGAACTTCAAATGTTCTCCTTCTGTCTCCCTGTCTCTCCCTCCCTGTTCCGCTCTCTCTCCCTATCTCATATACATTTACCAGATATAATTTTTTTTAAATAACTCAGAGTAAACTCTGAGACTTTCTTTTACTTTTACTTTTTATTGCTGAATAAAAAACTAATGTTTAAAAGAAAAAAAATCAAATAATTTTGGAGCGCGGAGCGATAAACCCACCGCTCTTTAGTCCCAAATGGAGTTGCTTCCGCTCCACTCCCGCTGAATATAAAATGAGCCCTCCTCTCCTTCGCTCCAGCAAAAAGGAACGTGCTCCTGGGGCGCGCTCCTTTTTGAAGGGCTCCGTAACACCCTGAGTACCTGCGTATGTCAATTTCTATATTTACTTAGCTTCTACCGCTTTATAGCTAGTACGAAGAAAAATATTTAGAGTTTCGTAGGAAAAATACACTGCTTAGTATTTTTTATAAGAATAAGTTACTACGATGAATGCGTTTACATATTTTTTTTTATTGGTAAGAACATAAAATATTTTAAGCCAAATTAATAAGCGTTCAACTAATGAGGAATACGCTTGTATGTCTATTTTTTGCGGATTATAGAAAAGGTTACTTAGTTTAAAAAAGAATATTTATCTATATTTTGAGGTATGTTTATTTATTTAAATTTATGAAACCTCTAACCAGTGAAAATAATCCTTTACACTCATGCGAGATTCAAACACTGGTATTGATATCGTAAAACCTACTACCTTAGTAATGTGTACTCTGCCTATTCTTTTATTTGTTAATCTATTTGTCTCTAGTAGCGTACGAACAAAACGACGACCTTCGTTAAGAAAGCTTGTTCGATAGAAAATGACGTCATACATTTTGGTGCGGGCTAAACATGTCGAGAGGTCAGTCTGTAGAGGATGCATGGTAGCTTTTGTAAAAAGTATAAGAAAACGTTAAAAGTTGCAATTTTGATCGTGATCAATCTGAAAACTATTTTATTTACAGACGCTGTTAAAATAAAAAAAAACAAGCAAAGTCAAGCGAAGCCAATTATACTTTTTAAAGTTACAATTTGTTTTGTAGAAAATATTGTTGATTACAATGTATATAATTACCTGTGTTCCTATTTACTTGCCTCTTCACGAGAGCAGAGTTAGACACATAGTTGGTATTAAATGTGGAGAAATCCAGCTCCCAAAGAAGGTGACATTGAATGGGGGGGGGGGGGTTACATTGCCTCAATCCAGAAGGATTTCCTTTCACTGACTGAAGACAGAAAAGATAAAGTGTAGTATCAGCGCAGATACTACACTTTAATTATTTATTTGTGAAAAAATATGAAAATGTTATTTAAATGTATAAGGCCAAAGAACTGTGATGATGTGTTTAGTGTACAAAACAGTAATTAAATAAACAGATTTATAACGAACGATAAATCATTTAAAAAATGAAACCGATAATTAAATAAAAATGGATTTAGTAAGTGTAATAATAAAAGTGAAAAACTATTTGGAAATAAATATATAAATACATAGAAATTTCGTTTGGTATAAATTATATTTCTTGTGAAATGAAATTTATTATAGTGTTCAAAATGTAACTTCAATTTATTGTGTTAATCGTTGTCTTTATTCTAACACCACACATGTTTAAACTGTTTATAATTTTAGTAAACACAAAGAACTTTTGTGCACAAACCAACTTTGAACATTCTTTTTATACAAAAAAAAACAAGTTTTAACGGAATTTTTGGTTGATAACATTTTATTGCTAACAAATTGATAAAATAACCATTGGTTCGACGGGTGGACAATTTTATATACGCACAAAGTTAAATTAGAATTACTTTCATCAAAACAAACAAAACGTTTTATGTTATACAGTCTTGTTGTTGTGTAAAAAAATATTTAGAACTTTAGAGAAAACAGGCAAGTATTAGTTTTTAATTTAATATTTTCTTATCAAACATATTTTTTGTCCATCTTGCATTTTAGTCTAAATGAGGTTTTGTATTGTGTTATCTTCAAATGATTATCAGACCTCTATCCTGAAAACGACATGAACCAAACCGTCGGTAACTTTAAAAAAAAAAAAAACAATTACTAAATAAAAGATGAAATAATTTAAGAGCGAAAGTACCACCGTCGTACGTCTACAGATAGTGTGTAACTGTTCCCTCCGAATTGTCATGTTTATCTTCTTGGCACCAACCGCTGAGACACCAGCAGAAAAACGACTCAATTGAATGGGCTTCTCTTTACGAAGGCCACGACGGAACACTCTCCAAAACACCATAACTATTTAATAGCATACATATACCTATAAATCGGCTAAAAGTCAACGTTATAAATCGAAAGACAAACTATTGAAATCAAGATAAAAACGTTGATGCATGCATTTTTCATAACACGCGTAGCTGATTTTATTTCCCTAAAATAATCAGGAATCACATCTGAAATCGATGCTTTTGCGTTTTAAAATGGTATGACATGTTTCGGAATTTGTTAAATGATCGTTAGTTATTTGTATTAAAGTTATTCTTACAACTATTTTCATATTGGTTATCATTTTCACAATAATTCGGTCTTTTTTAGGTGTACATTTTGGAATTCGGAAACTTGTACGCCATTTAGATAAGAATAGTTGTCTGTAAAATCTAAATAATACAATAGTACAACATATTTGAATAAATATTTATTTTCAAATAAATTCGCGAATTTAATTAGTGCAATCTTGGATATTTCGTCGCGGTTAAATTTCGTTCCACGTGATAACGAGCTGAGAATTAACAAGATGAAGTTATTTATTAATACCCCAACAATTTCCCAGTTGCGAGATTGTCATAGAAATAGACGCCATGAATTAACACGTATCTTCTTGTTTCATCCTGGCAAAAGGCACTGAGAAATTAAATACGTCACTAGTGTTCAACATTAATTGCTACTTGTCTAATTGAAACATGCTCCCGTTCCTAAACCGTGATTTATGTCAGCCAATCAGAGCCTATGTTATCTTTCAGCTACCCTTCTTTATGCAACCCACACACTGACATATATTCCTATCAATCTAATATATCCCCTCAAAAGAGTAGTAATACAATCTAACCAGTAGCTATAGTGGAAATGTATATATCAAGCAAAAAGAGATTAATTTTAAATGTTCTCTTTTTAAATTGAACTGCTTTTCAAACTAACATGTTCCTGATTCAAACAATCTAACCGGAAACTAATGGCTGAACTAACGGGGCACTTGTTTTAAGTATATGTATATATCAATTATTATTTTACAGTTATATTAATAAACGTTTAAAATGTTTTTTGCCTCTATACTTTCACAGAAAATATATGATAAAATATTCCTTAGTTCTGAGAGTGAGTTAGGTTTGAAATGTTTCATTTGTTCTAATTATCCGTAATTGTATTTAACTGAACAAGTCACCTACCTCTCACTTAGCCATCTATTTCTATAAACTCTCTTTAAGATTTCTTAATCTCCCTGTAAGCATTTAGAGAAAAATCGACTCTCTTGTGTCAGCGTTGCCATTTAATGTTCATCTTGTTTGTACACCGTAGACTTAACGATGATATGGAGGTGAAGGGGCTCATTATTTTTAGTGATGCAAGAAGAATGTCTTAACAGATATGTCGCAGTTTATAGTAGAATAAATAGGGCTGCTGCTGCTGCTTACGGATGCGTTAAATAAATGTGTGTGTGTGTGTTTCATCTAGAGATTGTTTCACTATATCACAACTCTTCAGTGACGCTAGACTAGAATAAATTCCAAGCCAGGAATCGAACTTATAAACATCTAGTCGATAATCGACAGGTCTAACCATTAAGCTACGGAACAGGCTTTGCTGGTAATTGCGATCTACAATGTGTTTATATAAATATTGACCACTACTTGACAATGATCTATTTTATATTTACAAAGAGTTATATATATATATATATATATATATATATATATATATATATATAATTATTTATAAATAATATTTTCAAATTAACTCATATACAAATGTTTCATACAAAACCTGCAATCATCAGTATGGGAAGAGACAATCCCTGATGGTCACATTGTTTGAACACCAATACGAAAGTTATATTTGATTCAGTATAAAGAGCGCGCACTGATGTGTCCACTACGCATTGTCGTAGAAATGGGAGAGTAAACGTCTAAATGGCAAATTCAGCGGCCATATCAGCAAGTCGTCAAGCGAACTCAATAGCGGGGCCTACAGTATGCATTATGCTATAACTGACGGTTTGTGGTAGACTTAAAGTGCTCAATCTCCACAGACATACATACAAAGTATATATATGTATATATATATAATCAAACATATAGTATATAAATATATATATATATATATATAATCAAACATATAGTATATATATATAATCAAACATATAGTATATATATATAATCAAACATATAGTATATATATATATATAATCAAACATATAGTATATATATATATAATCAAACATATAGTATATATATATATAATCAAACATATAGTATATATATATAATCAAACATATAGTATATATATATAATCAAACATATAGTATATATATATAATCAAACATATAGTATATATATATAATCAAACATATAGTATATATATATATATATAATCAAACATATAGTATATATATATATATAATCAAACATATAGTATATATATATAATCAAACATATAGTATATATATATATATCATACATATAGTATATATATATCATACATATAGTATATATATATATCATACATATAGAATATATATATATATATAATCATATATATATATAATCATATATATATATATATAATAATACATATAGTATATATATATAATCATACATATAGTATATATATATAATCATACATATAGTATATATATATAATCATACATATAGTATATATATATATATATAATCATACATATAGTATATATATATAATCATACATATAGTATATATATATAATCATACATATAGTATATATATATAATCATACATATAGTATATATATATAATCATACATATAGTATATATATATAATCATACATATAGTATATATATATATATATATAATCATACATATAGTATATATATATATATAATCATACATATAGTATATATATATATATAATCATACATATAGTATATATATATATATATCATACATATAGTATATAGATATGTATCATACATATATTATATAGATATGTATCATACATGTAGTATATATATATCATACATATAGTATATATATATGTGTATCATACATATAGTATATATATGTGTATCATACATATAGTATATATATATGTATCATACATATAGTATATATATATATCATACATATAGTATATATATATATCATACATATAGTATATATATATATCATACATATAGTATATATATATATATCATACATATAGTATATATATATATCATACATATAGTATATATATATATCATACATATAGTATATATATATATCATACATATAGAATATATATATATATATATATATAATCATATATATATATATAATCATATATATATATATAATCATATATATATATATAATCATATATATATATATAATCATATATATATATATAATCATATATATATAATCATATATATATATAATCATATATATATATATAATCATATATATATATAATCATATATATATATATAATCATATATATATATATAATCATATATATATATATAATCATATATATATATATAATCATATATATATATATAATCATATATATATATATAATCATATATATATATATATAATCATATATATATATATATAATCATATATATATAATCATATATATATATATATATAATCATATATATATATATATAATCATATATATATATATATATAATCATATATATATATATATAATCATATATATATATATATATAATCATATATATATATATATATAATCATATATATATATATATATAATCATATATATATATATATATAATCATATATATATATATATATAATCATATATATATATATATAATCATATATATATATATATATAATCATATATATATATATATATAATCATATATATATATATATAATCATATATATATATATATATAATCATATATATATATATATATAATCATATATATATATATATAATCATATATATATATATATAATCATATATATATATATATAATCATATATATATATATAATCATATATATATATATAATCATATATATATATATAATCATATATATATATATAATCATATATATATATATATAATCATATATATATATATATAATCATATATATATATATATAATCATATATATATATATATAATCATATATATATATATATAATCATATATATATATATATAATCATATATATATATATATATATATATATATAATCATATATATATATATATATATATATATATATATAATCATATATATATATATATATATATATAATCATATATAATCATATATATATATATATATAATCATATATATATATATATATATATATATATAATCATATATATATATATATATATATATATATAATCATATATATATATATATATATATATATATAATCATATATAATCATATATATATATATATATATATAATCATATATATATATATATATATATATATATATATAATCATATATATATAATCATATATAATCATATATATATATAATCATATATATATAATCATATATAATCATATATATATATATATATATATATAATCATATATATATAATCATATATAATCATATATATATAATCATATATAATCATATATATATAATCATATATAATCATATATATATAATCATATATAATCATATATATATATATATATAATCATATATATATAATCATATATAATCATATATATATAATCATATATAATCATTCATATATAATCATATATATATATATATATATATAATCATATATATATAATCATATATAATCATATATATATAATCATATATAATCATATAATCATATATATATATATAATCATATATATATATATAATCATATATATATATATACTCATATATATATAATCTCCTCTATAAAGGCCAGTTGTCTGTATGTCTGTCTGTCTGTTTGTTTGTTTGTATGTCCAGATACTCCTCAAAAACTACGCGGCGACATGTCAAAAAGTTGATATCTTCAGAACCGTACAACACCTGGGATCATAATATCTCAAAATTACAACAAAAAAACATGTTGCTGGGGGTCAACGGGGCCAGTCTTCGGCAGCGGGTCTGTTTTTTTCAAACTTTTCTAATGTTATTCAGTAGTAATTTGGAAATCAGCCAATGTAATTATGTAATAATAATTTTGTTTTCAACCAACTTATTCTTGTGCACGTGACGTCACAGTAATAAGTATATGACGTCATCGTTATAGGTTTTGAATTTTTTTTTCTCTTCAAAACTTATTTTATTTCAACATATTTTTATAAATAACATATAAAAGTGTATTCTTATGTAAAATTCACAGAGTAAGATGATGAGAGTATTCCTGAATCTATAAACCCACTTCTTAGGGGTCCATGGGGCATATTTTATCGGGGGGGGGGGGGGGCTTTTCAGTTATTTTTCATTATATTTTATAGTGATGAAACAAGAAAAAAAAGAGGAATTTGACAAGTACACGTTTACAGTGACCCGTTGAGTCATAACCACTCTATATATGTATAAAAAAATAAAAAAAGAATTTAACCAGTACATGTTACCAGTGACCCGTTGGGTCATAACCACTCTATATATGTATAAAAACTTTTGATACATGCGTTTATAGTGACGCAAGTGTTGTTTAATCAATAACGGCACTTTTTTTAACATGAGTTCATAGTGAAGCAAGGGTTGCTTAATCTTAACCACATTTTTTCTGTTGACATGATAACATCCTCCTAGGTATTACCTCCTCTTTTTGAGAGGTGTGAAGTTAGTGTAGTATCAGTAAAATTAAAGTAATAAATAATTATGCTCCCCCACTGTTTTCACTAATATTTGTATGCTCCCCCATTGTTTTCACTAATATTTCTATACATATTGTATACATATTGAAAACTTGGGGTGGGTGTGGGGGGTATCGGCATTCGCCGGTGTGAGCGCCTCAGGAGAAATTTGGGGAAGAGGGGGGGTATCGGCATTCGGCGGTGGGGCGCCTCAGGCCAAATCTGGGGAGGGTGAGTGTCGGCATTCGGCGGTGGGGCGCCTCAGGCCAAATTTGGAGATGGGGGATTGTCGGCATAATGCAAAGTCACGATTTTAGCAGGAAATGACGTCAGAGGAAATCCCTAACGGCACTTTTTTTAACATGAGTTTATAGTGAAACACGGGTTGCCTTATCCCAACGAAACATAAGTTTTTTATTGAAGCAACTGTTGCTTAATCCCTAACGGCATTTTTTTGAACATGAGTCCATAGTGAAGCAAGGGTTGCTTAATTCCTAACCCCACTTTTTTGAACATGAATCCACAGTGAAGCCAGGGTTGCTTAATCAATAACGGCACTTTTTTGAACACAGTGAAGCCAGGGTTGCTTAATCCTAACTGCATTTCTTCTGTTGACATGATACCATCCTCCCAGGTAGAACCTCCTTCTTTTTGAGAGGTGTGAAGTTAGTGTAGTATCAGTAAAATTAAAGTAATAAATAATTATGCTCCACCACTGTTTTCACTAATATTTGTATACATATTAAACACCGTCTCAATAAGTAAAGTAAGAAGAAAAATAATTATGCTCCACCACTGTTTTCACTAATATTTGTATACATATTAAATAACGTCTCAATAAGTAAAGTAAGAAGAAAAATAATTATGCTCCACCATTGTTTTCACTAATATTTGTATACATATGATATAACGTCTAAATAAGTAAAGTAAGAAGAAAAATAATTATGCTCCACCACTGTTTTCACTAAAATGTGTATACATATTAAATAACGTCTCAATATGTAAAGTAAGAAGAAATATAATTATGCTCCGCCATTGTTTTCACTAATATTTGAATACATGTTAAATAACGTCTCAATAAGTAAAGTAAAAAGAGAAATAATTATGCTCCGCCACTGTTTTCACTAATATTTGTATACATATTAAATAACGTCTCAATAAGTAAAGAAAGAAGAAAAATAATTATGCTCCACCATTGTTTTCACTTATATTTTTATACATGTTAAATAACGTCTCAATAAGTAAAGTAAAAAGAGAAATAATTATGCTCCGCCATTGTTTTCACCAATATTTGTATACATGTTAAATAACATTTTTTTGTTTTGAACTCAAAATATTTCTTAGGGTTGGGGGAGAGTTAAAAATTAGAGGGACTGGAGAGATTGAGGGCTCGGGGAAAATTTTAGGGGTCAGGCCGAACTTTTTAGGGGTCAGGCCAAATTTTTTTGTTTTTTTTTGTTTTTTTTTGTTTTGAAGTCAAAATATTTCTCAGGGTTGGGGAGAATGAAAAAATAAGGGGCTAGAGATATTGAAGGGTCGGGGAAAATTTTAGGGGTCTGGCCGAACTTTTTAGGGGTCAGGCCAAATTTTTTTGTTATTTTTGTTTTGAACTCAAAATATTTCTCAGGGTTGGGGTTGAGTGAAAAATTAGGGGGCTGGTGAGATTGAGGGGTCGGGGAAAATTTTAGGGGTCAGGCCAAATTTTTTTGTTTTTTTTTGTTTTGAAGTCAAAATATTTCTCAGGGTTGGGGGAGAGATAAAAATTAGGGGGCTGGAGAAGTTGAGGGGTCGAGGAAAATTTTAGGGGTCAGGCCGAACTTTTTAGGGGTCAGGCCAATTTTTTTTGTTTCTGTTTGTTTTGAACTCAAAATATTTCTCAGGGTTGGGGGAGAGTGAACAATTAGGGGGCTGGAGAGATTTAGGGGTCGGGGAAAATTTTAGGGGTCAGGACGAACTTTTTAGGGGTCAGGCCAATTTTTTGTTTTTTTTTGTTTTGAAGTCAAAATATTTCTCATGGTTGGGGGAGAGTGAAAAATTAGGGGGCTGGAGAGATTTAGGGGTCGGGGAAAATGTTAGGGGTCAGGACGAACTATTTAGGGGTCAGGCCAATTTTTTTTATTTTTTTTGGTTTTGAAGTAAAAATATATCTCATGGTTGGGGGAGAGTGAAAAATTAGGGGGCTGGAGAGATTTAGGGGTCGGGGAAAATTTTAGGGGGCAGGACGAACTTTTTAGGAGTCAGGCCAAATTTTTTTCTTTTTTTGGTTTTGAACTAAAAATATTTCTCAGGGTTGGGGGAGAGTGAAAAATTAGAGGGATGGAGAGATTTAGGGGTCGGGGAAAATTTTAGGGGTCAGGACGAACTTTTTAGGGGTCAGGCCAAATTTTTTTGTTTTTTGTTTTTGTTTTGCAGTCAAAATATTTCTTATGGTTGGGGGAGAGTGAAAAATTAGGGGGCTGGAGAGATTTAGGGGTCGGTGAAAATTTTAGGGGTCAGGACGAACTTTTTAGGGGTCAGGCAAAATTTTTTTGTTTTTTTTTGTTTTGAAGTCAAAATATATCTCATGGTTGGGGGAGAGTGAAAAATTAGGGGGCTGGAGAGATTTAGGGGTCGGGGAAAATTTTAGGGGTCAGGACGAACTTTTTAGGGGTCAGGCCAAATTTTTTGTTTATTTTTGTTTTGAAGTCTAAATATTTCTCACGGTTGGATGAGAGTGAAAAATTAGGGAGCTGGAGAGATTTAGGGGTCGGGGAAAATTTTAGGGGTCAGGACGAACTTTTTAGGGGTCAGGCCAAATTTTTTTGTTTTTTTTTGTTTTGAAGTCAAATTATTTCTCATGGTTGGAGGGGAGTGAAAAATTAGGGGGCTAGAGACATTTAGGGGTCGGGGAAAATTTTAGGGGTCAGGACGAACTTTTTAGGGGTCAGGCCAAATTTTTTTGTTTTTTTTTTGTTTTGAAGTCAAAATATTTCTCATGGTTGGGGGAGAGTGAAAAATTAGGGGGCTAGAGAGATTTAGGGGTCGGGGAAAATTTTAGGGGTCAGAAAGAACTTTTTAGGGGTCAGGCCAAATTTTTTTTTTTTTTTTTTTTGTTTTGAAGTCAAAATATTTCTCAGGGTTGGGGGAGAGTGAAAAATAAAGCGTCTGGAGAGATTTAGGGGTCGTGGAAAATTTTAGGGGTCAGGACGAACTTTTTAGGGGTCAGGCCAAATTTTTTTGTTTTTTTTTGTTTTGAAGTCAAAATATATCTCATGGTTGGGGGAGAGTGAAAAATTAGGGGGCTGGAAAGATTTAGGGGTCGGGGAAAATTTTAGGGGTCAGGACGATCTTTTTAGGGGTCAGGCTAAATTTTTTTGTTTTTTTTGTTTTGAAGCAAAAATATTTCTCAAGGTTGGGGGAGAGTGAAAAATTAGGGGGCTGGAGAGATTTAGGGGTCGGGGAAAATTTTAGGGGTCAGGACGAACTTTTTAGGGTTCAGGCCAAATTTTTTTCTTTTTTTTTGGTTTTGAACTCAAAATATTTCTCATGGTTGGGGGAGAGTGAACAATTAGGGGGCTGGAGAGATTTAGGGGTCGGGGAAAATTTTAGGGGTCAGGACGCACTTTTTAGGGGTCAGGCAAAATTTTTTTCTTTTTTTTGTTTTGAAGTCAAAATATATCTCATGGTTGGGGGAGAGTGAAAAATTAGGGGGCTAGAGAGATTTAGGGGTCGGGGAAAATTTTAGGGGTCAGGACGAACTTTTTAGGGGTCAGGCCAAATTTTTTTGTTTTTTTTTGTTTTGAAGTCAAAATATTTCTCAGGGTTGGGGGTGAGTGAAAAATTAGGGGGCTGGAGAGATTTAGGGGTCGAGGAAAATTTTAGGGGTCAGGACGAACTTTTTAGGGGTCAGGCAAAATTTTTTTGTTTTTTTTTGTTTTGAAGTCAAAATATATCTCATGGTTGGGGGAGAGTGAACAATTAGGGGGCTGGAGAGATTTAGGGGTCGGGGAAAATTTTAGGGGTCAGGACGAACTTTTTAGGGGTCAGGCCAAATTTTTTTTTTTTTTTTTTTTGAAGCTAAAATATATCTCATGGTTGTGGGAGAGTGAAAAATTAGGGGGCTGGAGAGATTTAGGGGTCGGGGAAAATTTTAGGGGTCAGGACGAACTTTTTAGGGTTCAGGCCAAATTCTTTTGTTTTTTTTGTTTTGAAGTCAAAATATATCTCATGGTTGGAGTAGAGTGAAAAATTAGAGGGGCTGGAGAGATTTAGGGGTCGGGGAAAATTTTAGGGGTCAAGACGAACTTTTTAGGGGTCAGGCCAAATTTTTTTGTTTTTTTTTTTGTTTTGAAGTCAAAATATTTCTCATGGTTGGGGGAGCGTGAAAAATTAGGGGGCTAGAGAGATTTAGGGGTCGGGGAAAATTTTAGGGGTCATGAAGAACTTTTTAGGGGTCAGGCCAAATTTTTTTGTTTTTTTTGTTTTGAAGTCAAAATATTTCTCATGGTTGGGGGAGAGTGAAAAATTAGGGGGCTAGAGAGATTTAGGGGTCGGAGAAAATTTTAGGGGTCAGGACGAACTTTTTAGGGGTCAGGCCAAATTTTTTTGTTTTTTTTTGTTTTGAAGTCAAAATATTTCTCAGGGTTGGGGGTGAGTGAAAAATTAGGGGGCTGGAAAGATTTAGGGGTCGGGACAATTTTAGGGGTCAGGACGAACTTTTTAGGGGTAAGGCTAAATTTTTTTGTTTTTCTTTGTTTTGAAGCTAAAATATTTCTCAGGGTTGGGGGAGAGTGAAAAATTAGGGGGCTGGAGAGATTTAGGGGTCGGGGAAAATTTTAGGGGTCAGGACGAACTTTTTAGGGTTCAGGCCAAATTTTTTTCTTTTTTTTTGGTTTTGAACTCAAAATATTTCTCATGGTTGGAGGAGAGTGAACAATTAGGGGGCTGGAGAGATTTAGGGGTCGGGGAAAATTTTAGGGGTCAGGACGCACTTTTTAGGGGTCAGGCAAAATTTTTTTCTTTTTTTTGTTTTGAAGTCAAAATATATCTCATGGTTGGGGGAGAGTGAAAAATTAGGGGGCTAGAGAGATTTAGGGGTCGGGGAAAATTTTAGGGGTCAAGACGAACTTTTTAGGGGTCAGGCCAAATTTTTTTGTTTTTTTTTGTTTTGAAGTCAAAATATTTCTCAGGGTTGGGGGTGAGTGAAAAATTAGGGGGCTGGAGAGATTTAGGGGTCGGGGAAAATTTTAGGGGTCAGAAAGAACTTTTTAGGGGTCAGGCCCAATTTTTTTTGTTTTTTTTTTGTTTGTTTTGAAGTCAAAATATTTCTCAGGGTTGGGGGAGAGTGAAAAATAAAGGGTCTGGAGAGATTTAGGGGTCGGGGAAAATTTTAGGGGTCAGGACGAACTTTTTAGGGGTCAGGCCAAATTTTTTTGTTTTTTTTTGTTTTGAAGTCAAAATATATCTCATGGTTGGGGGAGAGTGAAAAATTAGGGGGCTGGAAAGATTTAGGGGTCGGGGACAATTTTAGGGGTCAGGACGAACTTTTTAGGGTTCAGGCTAAATTTTTTTGTTTTTTTTGTTTTGAAGCTAAAATATTTCTCATGGTTGGGGGAGAGTGAAAAATTAGGGGGCTGGAGAGATTTAGGGGTCGGGGAAAATTTTAGGGGTCAGGACGAACTTTTTAGGGTTCAGGCCAAATTTTTTGCTTTTTTTTTGGTTTTGAACTCAAAATATATCTCATGGTTGGGGGAGAGTGAACAATTAGGGGGCTGGAGAGATTTAGGGGTCGGGGAAAATTTTAGGGGTCAGGACGCACTTTTTAGGGGTCAGGCAAAATTTTTTTCTTTTTTTTGTTTTGAAGTCAAAATATATCTCATGGTTGGGGGAGAGTGAAAAATTAGGGGGCTAGAGAGATTTAGGGGTCGGGGAAAATTTTAGGGGTCAGGACGAACTTTTTAGGGGTCAGGCCAAATTTTTTTGTTTTTTTTTGTTTTGAAGTCAAAATATTTCTCAGGGTTGGGGGTGAGTGAAAAATTAGGGGGCTGGAGAGATTTAGGGGTCGGGGAAAATTTTAGGGGTCAGGACGAACTTTTTAGGGGTCAGGCCAAATTTTTTTGTTTTTTTTTGTTTTGAAGTCAAAATATATCTCATGGTTGGGGGAGAGTGAACAATTAGGGGGCTGGAGAGATTTAGGGGTCGGGGAAAATTTTAGGGGTCAGGACGAACTTTTTAGGGGTCAGGCCAAATTTTTTTTTTTTTTTTTTTTTTTTGTTTTGAAGCTAAAATATATCTCATGGTTGTGGGAGAGTGAAAAATTAGGGGGCTGGAGAGATTTAGGGGTCGGGGAAAATTTTAGGGGTCAGGACGAACTTTTTAGGGGTCAGGCCAAATTCTTTTGTTTTTTTTTGTTTTGAAGTCAAAATATATCTCATGGTTGGAGTAGAGTGAAAAATTAGAGGGGCTGGAGAGATTTAGGGGTCGGGGAAAATTTTAGGGGTCAAGACGAACTTTTTAGGGGTCAGGCCAAATTTTTTTGTTTTTTTTTGTTTTGAAGCTAAAATATTTCTCAGGGTTGGGGGAGAGTGAAAAATTAGGGGGCTGGAGAGATTTAGGGGTCGGGGAAAATTTTAGGGGTCAGGACGAACTTTTTAGGGTTCAGGCCAAATTTTTTTCTTTTTTTTTGGTTTAGAACTCAAAATATTTCTCATGGTTGGAGGAGAGTGAACAATTAGGGGGCTGGAGAGATTTAGGGGTCGGGGAAAATTTTAGGGGTCAGGACGCACTTTTTAGGGGTCAGGCAAAATTTTTTTCTTTTTTTTGTTTTGAAGTCAAAATATATCTCATGGTTGGGGGAGAGTGAAAAATTAGGGGGCTAGAGAGATTTAGGGGTCGGGGAAAATTTTAGGGGTCAAGACGAACTTTTTAGGGGTCAGGCCAAATTTTTTTGTTTTTTTTTGTTTTGAAGTCAAAATATTTCTCAGGGTTGGGGGTGAGTGAAAAATTAGGGGGCTGGAGAGATTTAGGGGTCGGGGAAAATTTTAGGGGTCAGAAAGAACTTTTTAGGGTTCAGGCCAAATTTTTTTCTTTTTTTTTTGGTTTTGAACTCAAAATATTTCTCATGGTTGGGGGAGAGTGAACAATTAGGGGGCTGGAGAGATTTAGGGGTCGGGGAAAATTTGAGGGGTCAGGACGCACTTTTTAGGGGTCAGGCAAAATTTTTTTCTTTTTTTTGTTTTGAAGTCAAAATATATCTCATGGTTGGGGGAGAGTGAAAAATTAGGGGGCTAGAGAGATTTAGGGGTCGGGGAAAATTTTAGGGGTCAGGACGAACTTTTTAGGGGTCAGGCCAAATTTTTTTGTTTTTTTTTTGTTTTGAAGTCAAAATATTTCTCAGGGTTGGGGGTGAGTGAAAAATTAGGGGGCTGGAGAGATTTAGGGGTCGGGGAAAATTTTAGGGGTCAGGACGAACTTTTTAGGGTTCAGGCCAAATTTTTTTATTTTTTTTTGGTTTTGAAGTCAAAATATTTCTCATGGTTGGGGGAGAGTGAACAATTAGGGGGCTGGAGAGATTTAGGGGTCGGGGAAAATTTTAGGGGTCAGGACGAACTTTTTAGGGGTCAGGCCAAATTTTTTTGTTTTTTTTTTGTTTTGAAGTCAAAATATTTCTCAGGGTTGGGGGTGAGTGAAAAATTAGGGGGCTGGAGAGATTTAGGGGTCGGGGAAAATTTTAGGGGTCAGGACGAACTTTTTAGGGTTCAGGCCAAATTTTTTTATTTTTTTTTGGTTTTGAACTCAAAATATTTCTCATGGTTGGGGGAGAGTGAAAAATTAGGGGGCTGGAGAGATTTAGGGGTCGGGGAAAATTTTAGGGGTCAGGACGCACTTTTTAGGGGTCAGGCAAAATTTTTTTGTTTTTTTTTGTTGTGAAGTCAAAATATTTCTCAGGGTTAGGGGTGAGTGAAAAATTAGGGGGCTGGAGAGATTTAGGGGTCGGGGAAAATTTTAGGGGTCAGGACGAACTTTTTGGGGGTCAGGCCAAATTTTTTTGTTTTTTTTTGTTTTGAAGTCAAAATATATCTCATGGTTGGTGGAGAGTGAACAATTAGGGGGCTGGAGAGATTTAGGGGTCGGGGAAAATTTTAGGGGTCAATACGAACTTTTTAGGGGTCAGGCCAAATTTTTTTTGTTTTTTTTTGTTTTGAAGCTAAAATATATCTCATATTTGGGGGAGAGTGAAAAATTAGGGGGCTGGAGAGATTATGGGGTCGGGGAAAATTTTAGGGGTCAGGCGGAACTTTTTAGGGGTCAGGCCAAATTTTTTTGTTTTTTTTTGTTTTGAAGTCAAAATATAACTCATGGTTGTGGGAGAGTGAAAAATTAGGGGGCTGGAGAGATTTAGGGGTCGCGGAAAATTTTAGGGGTCAGGACGAACTTTTAAGGGGTCAGGCCAAATTTTTTTGTTTTTTTTTGTTTTGAAGTCAAAATATTTCTCATGGTTGAGGGAGAGTAAAAAAATTAGGGGGCTAGAGAGATTTAGGGGTCGGGGAAAATTTTAGGGGTCAGGACGAACTTTTTAGGGGTCAGGCCAAATTTTTTTGTTTTTTTTTGTTTTGAAGTCAAATTATTTCTCATGGTCGGAGGAGAGTGAAAAATTAGGGGGCTGGAGAGATTTAGGGGTCGGGGAAAATTTTAGGGGTCAGGACGAACTTTTTAGGGGTCAGGCCAAATTTTTTTGTTTTTTTTGTTTTGAAGTCAAAATATATCTCATGGTTGGGGGAGAGTGAACAATTAGGGGACTGGAGAGATTATGGGGTCGGGGAAAATTTTAGGGGTCAGGACGAACTTTTTAGGGGTCAGGCCAAATTTTTTTTTTTTTTTTTTTTTTTTTGAAGCTAAAATATATCTCATGGTTGTGGGAGAGTGAAAAATTAGGGGGCTGGAGAGATTTAGGGGTCGGGGAAAATTTTAGGGGTCAGGACGAACTTTTTAGGGGTCAGGCCAAATTCTTTTGTTTTTTTTTTGTTTTGAAGTCAAAATATATCTCATGGTTGGAGTAGAGTGAAAAATTAGAGGGGCTGGAGAGATTTAGGGGTCGGGGAAAATTTTAGGGGTCAAGACGAACTTTGTAGGGGTCAGGCCAAATTTTTTTGTTTTTTTTTTGTTTTGAAGTCAAAATATTTCTCATGGTTGGGGGAGAGTGAAAAATTAGGGGGCTAGAGAGATTTAGGGGTCGGGGAAAATTTTAGGGGTCAGAAAGAACTTTTTAGGGGTCAGGCCAAATTTTTTTTTTTTTTTTTTTTTTTTTTTTTGAAGTCAAAATATTTCTCAGGGTTGGGGGAGAGTAAAGAATAAAGGGTCTGGAGAGATTTAGGGGTCGGGGAAAATTTTAAGGGTCAGGCGGAACTTTTTAGGGGTCAGGCCAAATTTTTTTGTTTTTTTTTGTTTTGAAGTCAAAATATTTCTCATGGTTGGGGGAGAGTGAAAAATTTGGGGGGCTGGAAAGATTTAGGGGTCGGGGACAATTTTAGGGGTCAGGACGAACTTTTTAGGGGTAAGGCTAAATTTTTTTGTTTTTTTTTGTTTTGAAGCTAAAATATTTCTCAGGGTTGGGGGAGAGTGAAAAATTAGGGGGCTGGAGAGATTTAGGGGTCGGGGAAAATTTTAGGGGTCAGGACGAACTTTTTAGGGTTCAGGCCAAATTTTTTTCTTTTTTTTTGGTTTTGAACTCAAAATATTTCTCATGGTTGGGGGAGAGTGAACAATTAGGGGGCTGGAGAGATTTAGGGGTCGGGGAAAATTTTAGGGGTCAGGACGCACTTTTTAGGGGTCAGGCAAAATTTTTTTCTTTTTTTTGTTTTGAAGTCAAAATATATCTCATGGTTGGGGGAGAGTGAAAAATGCGGGGGCTAGAGAGATTTAGGGGTCGGGGAAAATTTTAGGGGTCAGGACGAACTTTTTAGGGGTCAGGCCAAATTTTTTTGTTTTTTTTTGTTTTGAAGTCAAAATATTTCTCAGGGTTGGGGGTGAGTGAAAAATTAGGGGGCTGGAGAGATTTAGGGGTCGGGGAAAATTTTAGGGGTCAGGACGAACTTTTTAGGGGTCAGGCCAAATTTTTTTGTTTTTTTTTGTTTTGAAGTCAAAATATATCTCATGATTGGGGGAGAGTGAACAATTAGGGGGCTGGAGAGATTATGGGGTCGGGGAAAATTTTAGGGGTCAATACGAACTTTTTAGGGGTCAGGCCAAATTTTTTTTGTTTTTTTTTGTTTTGAAGCTAAAATATATCTCATGGTTGGGGGAGAGTGAAAATTTAGAGGGGCTGGAGAGATTTAGGGGTCGGGGAAAATTTTAGGGGTCAGGCGGAACTTTTTAGGGGTCAGGCCAAATTTTTTTGTTTTTTTTTGTTTTGAAGTCAAAATATAACTCATGGTTGTGGGAGAGTGAAAAATTAGGGGGCTGGAGAGATTTAGGGGTCGGGGAAAATTTTAGGGGTCAGGACGAACTTTTGAGGGGTCAGGCCAAATTTTTTTGTTTTTTTTTGTTTTGAAGTCAAAATATTTCTCATGGTTGGGGGAGAGTGAAAAATTAGGGGGCTAGAGAGATTTAGGGGTCGGGGAAAATTTTAGGGGTCAGGACGAACTTTTTAGGGGTCAGGCCAAATTTTTTTGTTTTTTTTTGTTTTGAAGTCAAATTATTTCTCATGGTTGGAGGAGAGTGAAAAATTAGGGGGCTGGAGAGATTTAGGGGTCGGGGAAAATTTTAGGGGTCAGGACGAACTTTTTAGGGGTCAGGCCAAATTTTTTTCTTTTTTTTGGTTTTGAACTGAAAATATTTCTCAGGGTTGGGGGAGAGTGAAAAATTAGGGGGCTGGAGAGATTTAGGGGTCGGGGAAAATTTTAGGGGTCAGGACGCACTTTTTAGGGGTCAGGCAAAATTTTTTTCTTTTTTTTGTTTTGAAGTCAAAATATATCTCATGGTTGGGGGAGAGTGAAAAATGCGGGGGCTAGAGAGATTTAGGGGTCGGGGAAAATTTTAGGGGTCAGGACGAACTTTTTAGGGGTCAGGCCAAATTTTTTTGTTTTTTTTTGTTTTGAAGTCAAAATATTTCTCAGGGTTGGGGGTGAGTGAAAAATTAGGGGGCTGGAGAGATTTAGGGGTCGGGGAAAATTTTAGGGGTCAGGACGAACTTTTTAGGGGTCAGGCCAAATTTTTTTGTTTTTTTTTGTTTTGAAGTCAAAATATATCTCATGATTGGGGGAGAGTGAACAATTAGGGGGCTGGAGAGATTATGGGGTCGGGGAAAATTTTAGGGGTCAATACGAACTTTTTAGGGGTCAGGCCAAATTTTTTTTGTTTTTTTTTGTTTTGAAGCTAAAATATATCTCATGGTTGGGGGAGAGTGAAAATTTAGAGGGGCTGGAGAGATTTAGGGGTCGGGGAAAATTTTAGGGGTCAGGCGGAACTTTTTAGGGGTCAGGCCAAATTTTTTTGTTTTTTTTTGTTTTGAAGTCAAAATATAACTCATGGTTGTGGGAGAGTGAAAAATTAGGGGGCTGGAGAGATTTAGGGGTCGGGGAAAATTTTAGGGGTCAGGACGAACTTTTGAGGGGTCAGGCCAAATTTTTTTGTTTTTTTTTGTTTTGAAGTCAAAATATTTCTCATGGTTGGGGGAGAGTGAAAAATTAGGGGGCTAGAGAGATTTAGGGGTCGGGGAAAATTTTAGGGGTCAGGACGAACTTTTTAGGGGTCAGGCCAAATTTTTTTGTTTTTTTTTGTTTTGAAGTCAAATTATTTCTCATGGTTGGAGGAGAGTGAAAAATTAGGGGGCTGGAGAGATTTAGGGGTCGGGGAAAATTTTAGGGGTCAGGACGAACTTTTTAGGGGTCAGGCCAAATTTTTTTCTTTTTTTTGGTTTTGAACTGAAAATATTTCTCAGGGTTGGGGGAGAGTGAAAAATTAGGGGGCTGGAGAGATTTAGGGGTCGGGGAAAATTTTAGGGGTCAGGACGAACTTTTTAGGGTTCAGGCCAAATTTTTTTCTTTTTTTTTGGTTTTGAACTCAAAATATTTCTCAGGGTTGGGGGAGAGTGAACAATTAGGGGGCTGGAGAGATTGAGGGGTCGGGGAAAATTTTAGGGGTCAATACGAACTTTTTAGGGTCTGCCCAAATTAGGGGCGGCGATATGTACGTATTTAGCTTCCACACCGGGGCGGCGATAGGTACTTATTTAGCATTCAGCGGTGGTGATAGGTACTTATATAGCATGTGCACATGGGCGGTAATCAGTACGTATATAGTATGCACACCGGGGCAGTGATAGGTATGTATTTAGCATGCGCACTGAGGCAACGATCGGTTCATATGTAGCACGCGCACCGGGGCGGCGATAGGTACGTATATAGCACGCGCACAGGGGCGGCGAAAGGTACATATTTAAAATTCACACTGGGCGGCGAAAGGTACATATTTAAAATTCACACCGGAGCGGCGATAGGTACGTATTTAGCATTTACGCCGGGGCGGCAATAGGTACGTATTTAGAATTCACACCGGGGCGGCGATAGGTATGTATTTAGCATTCGCACCGGGGCGGCGATATGTACGTATTTAGCTTCCACACCAGGGCGGCGATAGGTACGTATT
Organism: Sepiola atlantica; assembly: GCA_963556195.1. Lineage (NCBI taxonomy): Eukaryota > Metazoa > Mollusca > Cephalopoda > Sepiida > Sepiolidae > Sepiola > Sepiola atlantica. Next base: position 156,073,510 of record OY744521.1, on the reverse strand, counting down.
CAGAATTCAGGGGTGGCGATAGCTACGTATATAGCATGTACACATGGGCAGCAATAAGTACGTACATAGCATGCGCTCTGCGGCGGCGATCAGTACATATATTGCACGCGCACCGGGGCGGCGAAAGGTATGTATTTCGCATTCGCACCGTAGTGGTGATAGGTACGTATTTAGCATTCGCACTGGGGCGGCTATAGGTACGTATTTAGCATTCGAACCAGGGCGGCTATAGGTACGTATTTAGCATTCGCACTGGGCCGGCGATAGGTACGTATTTAGCATTCACACCAAAGCGGCAATATGTACATATTAATTATTCGCACTAGGGCAGCGATAGGTACTTATGTAGCATGCACACCGGGGCGCAATTGGTATGTCTTTAGTATTCGCACTAGGGCAGCGATAGGTACTTATGTAGCATGCACACTGGGGCGCAATAGGTATGTATTTAGCATTCACACCGGGGCAACGATAGGTACTATTTAGCATTCGCAACGGGGCGGCGATAGGTACTTAAATAGTATCTGCACCGGGGCGGCGATAGGTACGTATATAGTATGTGCACTGGGGCGGCGATAGGTACGTATATAGTATGCGCACCGGGGTGATGATAGATACGTATATAGTATGAACACCGGGGTGGAGATAAGTACCTATATAGAAGGCGCAGATAGAGGTGTTACTTTTTATAGAAATATGTCATACTATTACCCTGGGCAATAGGAGAAATGGTGGGGAAGAAACAGCTTTTGCAAAAGGCAAAATTAGAAAGTAGCGGCGAAATGGGGCGACCAGGAAAGAGAAAGGTAGCAGATAAAGAGACGGCTATAGAGAGAGGGGGCGGACATAGAAGTTTGAATATAAAGATGTTACACACACGATCTTTCTTCAAATATATGTTTTTATGACCCCGAGCAACGCCGGGTAGCCCCGCTAGTCTATTATATAAAGGGCAGTTGTCTGTATGTCTGTCTGTCTGTTTGTTTGTATGTCCAGATACTCCTCAAAAACTACGCGGCGACATGTCAAAAAGTTGATATCTTTAGCACCGTACATATCCCGGAATCATAATATCTAAAAATCACGACAAACGATTCACTCGCTGACAGTCAACCGGACCACTTTCCGACAAAAGGTAGCAGTTTTTTCGTATTTTTCACGAAATTTCAACGTTAATATGTAGTAAATTCGAAATAATCTAATGTATTTATGTACTAATCCGATAAAAATGCCGAGTCACTGTAAACATCCCATAATCCCTTGCCGGATGTACCCGGTCTTGCCCTAAATTGTGTCCGGTTGTATCAGATCATCCAATAACTTCTGTCCGATTGCATCAATAACAACATAGGAATCCTACGTTAAGAGTGTGTAGTGAAACAAGGGTTGCTCAATCACATCCGCACCTATCCCATAATCCCTTGCCGGATGTACCCGGTCTTGACCTAAATTGTGTCCGGTTATATCAGGTCATCATGACGTCAGAGAGTGGCAGTTTTTCTTTCTGTCATTTTTCCCTCTCACACTTTCTTTCTTAATTATTAATAGACGCTAATATTCCCCCCCCCCTCCTTCCCTGTGGCCGTTCTGTTATCATGATAGGAATTACCTCCTCCTTTCAGGCCAAATTGGGGGGGGGGTACGGTATTCGCCGGTGTGAGCATTACCTCCTCCTTTTTTGAAAGTGTTGAGGTAGGATAGTATCGGTTCCGTTGTCATGATGCACTGATTCCATGCATTACCTCCTCCTTTTTTGAGAAGTGTAGATGTAGAATATTATCGGTTCAGTTGTCATGATGTGCTCATCCCATGAATTACCTCCTCCTTTTTTGAGAAGTGTTGAGGTAGGGTCGTATCGGTTCTGTTGTCATGATGCCCTCATCCCATGCATTATCTCCTCCTTTTTTTAGAAGTGTTGAGGTATCGTATCGGTTCTGTTGTCATGATGCCCTCATCCCATGCATTATCTCCTCCTTTTTTTAGAAGTGTTGAGGTAGGGTCGTATCGGTTCCGTTGTCATGATGCACTCATCCCATGCATTATCTCCTCCTTTTTTGAGAAGTGTTGAGGTAGGGTCGTATCGGTTCTGTTGTCATGATGCCCTCATCCCATGCATTATCTCCTCCTTTTTTTAGAAGTGTTGAGGTAGGGTCGTATCGGTTCCGTTGTCATGATGCACTCATCCCATGCATTATCTCCTCCTTTTTTGAGAAGTGTTGAGGTAGGGTCGTATCGGTTCCGTTGTCATGATGCACTCATCCCATGCATTACCTCCTCCTTTTTTGAGACGTGTAGAGGTAGGGTCGATTCGGTTCCGTTGTCATGATGCACTCATCCCATGCATTACATGGGGGAGGGGTGGCGGTATGAGCGCCTCAGGCGAAATTATGCCGAATTTGGGGGAGGGGGGAGTTCCGGCATTCACCGGTGTGAGCGCCACAGGCGAAATTTGGGGGAGGGGCGGGGTATCGGCAGTGGGGCGAGTCCATAGTCAAGCATGGGTTGCTTACTTACTAACGGCACTTTTTTGAACATGAGTCCATAGTGATGCAAGGGTTGCTTAACTCCAAACGGCACTTTTTGATACATGCGTTTATAGTGACGCAAGTGTTGTTTAATCAATAACGGCACTTTTTTTAACATGAGTTCATAGTGAAGCAAGGGTTGCTTAATCCTAACCACATTTTTTCTGTTGACATGATAACATCCTCCTAGGTATTACCTCCTCCTTTTTGAGAGGTGTGAAGTTAGTGTAGTTATCAGTACAATTAAAGTAATAAATAATTATGCTCCCCCATTGTTTTCACTAATATTTGTATACATATTGTATACATATTGAAAACTTGGGGTGGGTGTGGGGGGTGTCGGCATTCGCCGGTGTGAGCGCCTCAGGAGAAATTTGGGGGAGGGGGGGGGTATCGACATTCGGCGGTGGGGCGCATCAGGCGAAATTTGGGGGAGGGTCAGCATTTGCCGGTGGGGCGCCTCAGGCAAAATTCGGGGAGGAGTTACGCAAGTATGGTCGCCTCAGGCGAAATTTGGGGAGGAGTGTCGGCATTCGTCAGTATGAGCGCCTCAGGTCGAATTTGGGGAGGAGTGTCGGCACTTTTTTTGAACACGAGTCCATAGTGAAGCAAGGGTTGCTGAATTACTAACGGCACTTTTTGATACATGCGTTTATAGTGACGCAAGTGTTGTTTAATCAATAACGGCACTTTTTTTACCTCCTCCTTTTTGTATACATATTTAAAAATTGGGGTGGGTGTGGAGGGTGTCGGCATTCGCCGGTGTTAGCGGCTCAGGCGAAATTTGAGGGGAGGGTCGGCATTCGGCGGTGGGGCGCCTCAGGCCAAATTTGGGGAGGGGGAATGTCGGCATTCGCCGGTATTAGCGCCTCAGGCGAAATTTGGGGAAGAGGAGTGTCAGCATTCGCCGGTGGGGCGCAGAATTTGGGAAGGAGTGTCGGCATTCGCCAGTATGAGCGCCTCAGGCGAAATTTGGGGAGGAGGTCCTCAGGCCGAATTTGGGGAGTAGTGTCGGCATGGGGAGGCCGAATTTGGGGGAGGGGGAGTTGCGGCATTAGCCGGTGTGAGCGCCTTAGGCCAAATATGGGGAGAGTCAGTCGGCATTCGGCGGTGGTGCGCCTCAGGCGAACTTTGGAGGAGTGACGCTCGTACTTTAGGGGAGAGGAAGTGAACAAAAGGAAAAGGGATTCAAAAATAAAATGATAATCTGATTTTTGATTCGAGAGTGTAAGATCGACACCTATCGGATAGGATTAGATAATACACTTTATCTCAAGGCAAAAATGCCGAGAACAGATACTACACTTTGATCTTAGCCAAAAGGCCAACAAATTCAAATTTTGAGGTTATTTACTGGGGTATTTATAACCAATCTACACCTGAACAGTGGTCTATCCACTAGACACTGTTTAAATTACATTATTAAATTAACAAGTAATAATAACTAGGATTTTCTTTCAAAAAACATTGTATACTACTATTTAACAAATTCTTATATAAGTTTGGAATATCAACAATGAATTTTACACTCCCCTAGGCCGTTTTTCTCTAATTCAACATAGCTTTCATACGCCATTACCGAAAATGACATTAATTCACTTCTTTTGGCTAACATCAAAGTGTAGTATCTGTTTCGATGGATACTGCACCCCATACACTGGTATCGTCTTGGCCTTCGGGGCTTCATTCCGTCGGTCTATGGGTTTGTCCTGTGCAGTTCTAGGAGGTCAAATTCGATAGTAAATTCGAAATAATCTAATGTATTTATGTACTAATCCGATAAAAATGCAGAGTCACTGTAAACATCCCATAATCCCTTGCCAGATGTACCCGGTCTTGTCCTAAATTGTGTCCGGTTGTATCAGATCATCCAATAACTTCTGTCCGGATGCATCAATAACAACATAGTAATCCTACGTTAAGAGTGTGTAGTGAAACAAGGGTTGCTCAATCACATCCGCACCTGTCCCATAATCCCTTGCCGGATGTACCCGGTCTTGCTCTAAATTGTGTCCGGTTATATCATGACGTCAGAGAGTGACAGATAATTTGAAAAATAATGCAAAGTGGCGGGAAGAAATTCACTCACACTACAACCTTTTAATAGACGCTAATATTCCTCCCCCTCCCTTCCGTTATCATGATAGGCATTACCTCCTCCTTTCATGTCAAATTGGGGGGGGGGTGACGGCATTCGCCGGTGTGAGTCCCTCAGGCCAAATTTGGGGAGGGGGAGTGTCGGCATTCGCCGGCGCTCACACCTTTTTGAGAGGGTGGAGACAGTGTAGTATCTGTTGCGAGGAGAGAGTGTCAGCATTCGCCGGTGTGAGCGCATCAGGCCAAATCTTTTCTTGGGGGGGGGGGGGTATTAAGCAAATCTATAATAAAGACCAATGTGCATTTATTTGTATCTATAATAAAGGCCAATGTGCATTTATTTGTATCTTCTATTATATAAAGGCCAGTTGTCTGTATGTCTGTCTGTTTGTCTGTTTGTATGTCCAGATACTCCTCCGAGAGTACCCAACAAACAGTCACACGGTTGACGTCATTATGACCGGCCAGCCCCGGGACGTATACTATCTCAGAACCGGAAAAAAAATGGACTCTTCGAGGGTCGACTGCCTTTTTCCTCGATTTTCAACGTTGTTTAGTACTAATTTGAGAAACAAACAATGACATCATGTAGAATTTGAGAAATAATGCACCGTCATGCTTTTAACAGGAAATGACGTCAGAGGAAAAGAGTGTAGGGAAGAAAATCCCTCACACTAAAACTCTTCTTTCCCTCTCACTCCCACCCCTTCTACCTTCCTTTCCTCCCCTACGCCCGTTCTGTTGTTATGATACCACCCTCCTAGGCATTACCTCCTCCTTTTTGAGAGTTGTAGAGATAGAGCGGCGGTGTGACGGCTTCAGGTCAAATTAGGGGGGGGGGGAGTGTCGGCATTCGCCGGTGAAGCGCCTCATGCCAAATTTGGAGATGGGGGATTGTCGGCATAATGCAAAGTCACGATTTTAACAGGAAATGACGTCAAAGTGGATCCCTAACGGAACTTTTTTGAACACGAGTTTATAGTGAAGCAAGGGTTGCTTAATCCTAACCGCATTTCTTCTGTTGACATGATACCATCCTCCCAGGTATTACCTCCTTCTTTTTGAGAGGTGTGAAGTTAGTGTAATAAATAATTATGCTCCACCATTGTTTTCACTAATATTTGTATACATATTAAATAGCGTTTCAAGAAGTAAAGTAAAAAGAGAAATAATTATGCTCCACCATTGTTTTCACTAATATTTGTATACATATTAAATAACGTCTCAAGAAGTAAGGTAAGAAGAGAAATTATTATGCTCCTCCATTGTGTTCACTTATATTTGTATACATATTAAATAACGTCTCAATAAGTAAAGTAAGAAGAGAAAAATTATGCTCCACCATTGTTTTCACAAATATTTGTATACATATTAAATAACGTTTCAATCAGTAAATTTAAAGGAAGAAAAAATTATGCGCCGCCATTGTTTTCACTAATATTTGTATACATATTAAAAAACGTCTCAATAAATAAACTAAAAATAGAAATAATTATGCTCCGCCACTGTTTTCACTAATATTTGTATACATATTAAATAACGTCTCAATAAGTAAAGTAAGAAGAGAAATAATTATGCTCCACCATTGTTTTCACTAATATTTGTATACATATTAAATAACGTCTCAATAAGTACAGTAAGAAGAGAAATAATTATGCTCCGCCATTGTTTTCACTAATATTTGTATACATATTAAAAAACATCTCAATAAATAAAGTAAGAATAGAAATAATTATGCTCCGCCACTGTTTTCACTAATATTTGTATACATGTTAAATAACATTTTTTTTTGAACTCAAAATATTTCGCTGGAGACATTGAGGGGTCGGAGAAAATTTTAGGGGTCAGGACGAACTTTTTAGGGGTCAGGCCAAATTTTTTTGTTTATTTTGGTTTTGAAGTCAAAATATATCTCATGGTTGGGGGAGAGTGAAAAATTAGGGGGCTGGAGAGATTGAGGGGTCGGCGAAAAATTTTAGGGGTCAGGACGAACTTTTTAGGGGTCAGGCCAAATTTTTTTGTTTTTTTTGGTTTTGAAGTCAAAATATATCTCATGGTTGGGGGAGAGTGAAAAATTAGGGGGCTGGAGAGATTTAGGGGTCGGGGAAAATTTTAGGGGTCAGGACGAACTTTTTAGGGGTCAGGCCAATTTTTTTTGTTTTTTTTTGTTTTGAAGTCAAAATATTTTTCATGGTTGGAGGAGAGTGAAAAATTAGGGGGCTGGAGAGATTTAGGGGTCGGGGAACATTTTAGGGGTCAGGCCGAACTTTTTAGGGGTCAGGCCAAATTTTTTTGTTTTTTTTTGTTTTGAAGCTAAAATATATCTCATGGTTGGGGGAGAGTGAAAAATTAGGGGGCTGGAGAGATTTAGGGGTCGGGGAAAATTTTAGGGGTCAGGACGAACTTTTTAGGGGTTAGGTAAATTTTTTTGTTTTTTTTGGTTTTGAACTGAAAATATTTCTCAGGGTTGGGGGAGAGTGAAAAATTAGGGCGCTGGAGAGATTTAGGGGTCGGGGAAAATTTTAGGGGTCAGGACGAACTTTTTAGGGGTCAGGCCAAATTTTTTTGTTTTTTTTTGTTTTGAAGTCAAAATATATCTCATGGTTGGGGGAGAGTGAAAAATTAGGGGGCTGGAGAGATTTAGGGGTCGGGGAAAATTTTAGGGGTCAGGACGAATATTTTAGGGGTCAGGCCAAATTTTTTTGTTTTTGTTTTTTTTTTTTTTTTGAAGTCAAAATATTTCTCAGGGTTGGGGGAGAGTGAAAAATTAGGGGGCTGGAGAGATTTAGGGGTCCGGGAAAATTTTAGGGGTCAGGACGAACTTTTTAGGGGTCAGGCCAAATTTTTTTGTTTTTTTTTGTTTTGAAGTCAAAATATATCTCATGGTTGGGGGAGAGTGAAAAATTGGGGGGCTGGAGAGATTTAGGGGTCGGGGAAAATTTTAGGGGTCAGGACGAACTTTTTAGGGGTCAGGCCAAATTTTTTTGTTTTGAAGTCAAAATATTTCTCATGGTTGGGGGAGAGTGAAAAATTAGGGGGCTGGAGAGATTTAGGGGTCGGGGAAAATTTTAGGGGTCAGGACGAACTTTTTAGGGGTCAGGCCAAATTTTTTTGTTTTTTTTTGTTTTGAAGTCAAAATATATCTCATGGTTGGGGGAGAGTGAAAAATTAGGGGGCTGGAGAGATTTAGGGGTCGGGGAAAATTTTAGGGGTCAGGACGAACTTTTTAGGGGTTAGGTAAATTTTTTTGTTTTTTTTGGTTTTGAACTGAAAATATTTCTCAGAGTTGGGGGAGAGTGAAAAATTAGGGCGCTGGAGAGATTTAGGGGTCGGGGAAAATTTTAGGGGTCAGGACGAACTTTTTAGGGGTCAGGCCAAATTTTTTTGTTCTTTTTTGTTTTTTTTTGTTTTGAAGTCAAAATATATCTTATGGTTGGAGGAGAGTGAAAAATTAGGGGGCTGGAGAGATTTAGGGGTCGGGGAAAATTTTAGGGGTCAGGACGAACTTTTTAGGGGTCAGGCCAAATTTTTTTGTTTTTTTTTGTTTTTTTTTGTTTTGAAGTCAAAATATTTCTCAGGGTTGGGTGACAGTGAAAAATTAGGGGGCTGGAGAGATTTAGGGGTCGGGGAAAATTTTAGGGGTCAGGACGAACTTTTTAGGGGTCAGGCCAAATTTTTTTGTTTTTTTTTGTTTTGAAGTCAAAATATATCTTATGGTTGGAGGAGAGTGAAAAATTAGGGGGCTGGAGAGATTTAGGGGTCGGGGAAAATTTTAGGGGTCAGGACGAACTTTTTAGGGGTCAGGCCAAATTTTTTTGTTTTTTTTTTGTTTTGAAGTCAAAATATTTCTCAGGGTTGGGGGACAGTGAAAAATTAGGGGGCTGGAGAGATTTAGGGGTCGGGGAAAATTTTAGGGGGCAAGACGAACTTTTTAGGGGTCAGGCCAAATTTTTTTGTTTTTTTTTGTTTTGAAGTCAAAATATATCTTATGGTTGGAGGAGAGTGAAAAATTAGGGGGCTGGAGAGATTTAGGGGTCGGGGAAAATTTTAGGGGTCAGGACGAACTTTTTAGGGGTCAGGCCAAATTTTTTTGTTTTTTTTTGTTTTGAAGTCTAATTATATCTCATGGTTGGGGGAGAGTGAAAAATCAGGGGGCTGGAGAGATTTAGGGGTCGGGGAAAATTTTAGGGGTCAGGACTAACTTTGTAGGGGTCAGGCCAAATTTTTTTGTTTTTTTTGGTTTTGAACTGAAAATATATCTCAGGGTTATGGGAGAGTGAAAAATTAGGGGGCTGGACAGATTTAGGGGTCGGGGAAAATTTTAGGGGTCATGACGAACTTTTTAGGGGTCAGGCCAAATTTTTTTGTTTTTTTTTGTTTTGAAGTCAAAATATATTTCATGGTTGGGGGAGATTGAAAAATTAGGGGTCTGGAGAGATTTAGGGGTCGGGGAAAATTTTAGGGGTCAGGAGGAACTTTTTAGGGGTCAGGCCAAATTATTTTGTTTTTTTTTTGTTTTGAAGTCAAATTATTTCTCAGGGTTGGGGGAGAGTGAAAAATTAGGGGGCTGGAGAGATTTAGGGGTCGGGGAAAATTTTAGGGGTCAGGACGAACTTTTTAGGGGTCAGGCCAAATTTTTTTTTTTTTTGTTTTGTTTTGAAGTCTAATTAAATCTCATGGTTGGGGGAGAGTGAAAAATTAGGGGGCTGGAGAGATTTAGGGGTCGGGGAAAATTTTAGGGGTCAGGACTAACTTTGTAGGGGTCAGGCCAAATTTTTTTTTTTTTTGTTTTGAAGTCTAATTATATCTCATGGTTGGGGGAGAGTGAAAAATCAGGGGTCTGGAGAGATTTAGGGGTCGGGGAAAATTTTAGGGGTCAGGACTAACTTTGTAGGGGTCAGGCCAAATTTTTTTTTTTTTTTTGGTTTTGAACTGAAAATATTTCTCAGGGTTATGGGAGAGTGAAAAATTAGGGGGCTGGACAGATTTAGGGGTCGGGGAAAATTTTAGGGGTCATGACGAACTTTTAAGGGGTCAGGCCAAATTTTTTTTGTTTTTTTTTGTTTTGAAGTCAAAATATATTTCATGGTTGGGGGAGAGTGAAAAATTAGGGGGCTTGAGAGATTTAGGGGTCGGGGAAAATTTTAGGGGTCAAGACGAACTTTTTAGGGGTCAGGCCAAATTTTTTTTTTTTTTTTTGGTTTTGAACTCAAAATATTTCTATGGGCTGGGGGAGAGTGAAAAATTAGGGGGCTGGAGATATTTAGGGGTCGGGGAAAATTTTAGGGGTCAGGACGAACTTTTTAGGGGTCAGGCCAAATTTTTTTGTTTTTTTTTTGTTTTGAAGTCTAATTATATCTCATGGTTGGGGGAGAGTGAAAAATTAGGGAGCTGGAGAGATTTAGGGGTCGGGGAAAATTTTAGGGGTCAGGACTAACTTTGTAGGGGTCAGGCCAAATTTTTTTGTTTTTTTTTGTTTTGAACTGAAAATATTTCTCAGGGTTATGGGAGAGTGAAAAATTAGGGGGCTGGACAGATTTAGGGGTCGGGGAAAATTTTAGGGGTCAGGACGAACTTTTAAGGGGTCAGGCCAAATTTTTTTTGTTTTTTTTTGTTTTGAAGTCAAAATATATTTCATGGTTGGGGGAGAGTGAAAAATTAGGGGGTGTAAGATTTAGGAGTCGGGGAAAATTTTAGGGGTCAGGACGAACTTTTTAGGGGTCAGGCCAAATTTTCTTCTTTTTTTTGGTTTTGAACTGAAAATATTTCTCAGAGTTGGGGGAGAGTGAAAAATTAGGGGGCTTGAGAGATTTAGGGGTCGGGGAAAATTTTAGGGGTCAAGACGAACTTTTTAGGGGTCAGGCAAAATTTGGGTAGGCGAAATTATGCTCCGAGCGCCTCAGGCGAAATGCGCCTCAGGCGAAATTTGGGATGGAGTGTCGGCATTCACCAGTATGAGCGCCTCAGGCCGAATTTGGGGAGGAGTGTCGGCATTCGCCCGTATGAGCGCCTCAGGCCGAATTGGGGGGGGGAGTTCCGGCATTCGTCGATGTGAGCGCCTATGGCGAAATTTGGAGGAGGGGAGAGACAGTGCACAAAAGGAAAGGGATTCAAAAATAAAATGATAATCTGATTTTTGATTCGATCGACACCTATCGGATAGGACTAGATAATACACTTTATCTCAAGGCAAAAATGCCGAGAACAGATACTACACTTTGATCTTAGCCAAAAGACCAAGTAAAGCATCCGAAATTAAAATTCAGAGGTTATTTTAACTGGGGTATTTATAACCAAACTACACCTGAACAGCGGTCTATCCACTAGACACTGTTCAAATGACATTATTAAATTAATAAGTAATAATAACTAGGATTTTCTTTGAACAAACATTGTATAATACTATTTAACAAATTCTTATATAACTTTTGAATATCAAGAATTAATTTTAGACTCCCCTAGGCCGTTTTTCTCTAATTCAACATAGCTTTCATACGCCATTACCGAAAATGACATTAATTCACTTTTTTTGGCTAAGATCAAAGTGTAGTATCTGTTTCGATGGATACTGCACCCTATAGACTGGTATTGTCTTGGCCTTCGGGGCTTGATTTACGCCGGTCTATGGGATTGTCCTGTGCAGTTCTAGGAGGTCAAATTCGATAGTAAATTCGAAATAATCTAATGTATTTATGTACTAATCCAATAAAAATGCAGTCACTGTAAACATCCCATAATCCCTTGCCGGATGTACCCGGTCTTGCCCTAAATTGTGTCCGGTTGTATCAGATCATCCAATAACTTCTGTCCGGATGCATCAATAACAACATAGTAATCCTACGTTAAGAGTGTGTAGTGAAACAAGGGTTGCTCAATCACATCCGCACCTGTCCCATAATCCCTTGCCGGATGTACCCGGTCTTGCTCTAAATTGTGTCCGGTTATATCATGACGTCAGAGAGTGGCAGATAATTTGAAAAATAATGCAAAGTGGCGGGTAGAAATTCACTCACGCTACAACCTTTTAATAGACGCTAATATTCCTCCCCCTCCCTTCCGTTATCATGATAGGCATTACCTCCTCCTTTCATGTCAAATTGGGGGGGGGTGACGGCATTCGCCGGTGTGAGTCCCTCAGGCCAAATTTGGGGAGGGGGAGTGTCGGCATTCGCCGGCGCTCACACCTTTTTGAGAGGGTGGAGATAGTGTAGTATCTGTTGCGAGGAGAGAGTGTCAGCATTCGCCGGTGTGAGCGCCTCAGGCCAAATCTTTTCTTGGGGGGGGGGGTATTAAGCAAATCTATAATTAAGACCAATGTGCATTTATTTGTATCTATAATAAAGCCCAATGTGCATTTATTTGTATCTATAATAAAGACCAATGTGCATTTATTTGTATCTATAATAAAGACCAATGTGTATTTATTTGTATCTATAATAAAGGCCAATGTGCATTTACCTGTATCTATATAATATTGTAATTTAATTACGTAATACCTCGAGTTCACAAACCAATTTCTGTTTTTTAATGAAATTTATTTTTTAGAGGATAGCTAAGGAAGTGCGTTAACTCACGTTTAAAAACACAATTAAGGTGTTTAAAACAAGGTTAGAGAATTTATACATAACATATAAAAGTGTATTCTTATGTAAAATTCACAGAGTAAGATGATGAGAGTATTCCCGAATCTATTAACCCATCCCCTATGGGTCCATGGGGAATATTTCATCGGGGGGGGGGGGGCTTTTCATTTATTTTTCATTATATTTTATAGTAATTTGAAATTGCTGAGTCATATTGTAATTTAATTACGTAATACCTCAAGTTCATAAACCAATTAATGTTTTTTAATGAAATTTATTTTTTAGAGGATAGCTAAGGAAGTGCGTTAACTCACGTTTAAAAACACAATTAAGGTGTTTAAAACAAGGTTATAGAATATATACATAACATATAAAAGTGTATTCTTATGTAAAATTCACAGAGTAAGATGATGAAAGTATTCCCGAATCTATTAACCCACCCCCTATGGGTCCATGGGGAATATTTCAATGGGGGGGGGGGGGCTTTTCATTTATTTTTCATTATATTTTATAGTAATTTGAAATTGCTGAGTCATATTGTAATTTAATTACGTAATACCTCAAGTTCATAAACCAATTGATGTTTTTTAGTGAAATTTATTTTTTGGGGGATAGCTAAGGAAGTGCGTTAACTCACGTTTAAAAACACAATTAAATTTTAGGGGTCAGGACAAATTTTTTAGTTTTTTTTGTTTTGAAGTCAAAATATTTCTCATGGTTGGGGGAGAGTGAAAAATTAGGGGGCTAGAGAGATTTAGGGGTCGGGGAACTTTTTAGGGGTCAGGCCAAATTTTTTTTTTTTTTTTTTGTTTTGAAGTCAAAATATATCTCATGGTTTGGGGAGAGTGAAAAATTAGGGGGCTGGAGAGATTTAGGGGTCAGGACGAACTTTTTAGGGGTCAGGCCCAATTTTTTTCTTTTTTTTGGTTTTGAACTCTAAATATTTCTCATGGTTGGGGGAGAGTGAAAAATTAGGGGGCTGGAGAGATTTAGAGTCGGGAAAATTTTAGGGGTCAGGCGGAACTTTTTAGGGGTCAGGCCAAATTTTTTTCTTTTTTCTGGTTTTGAAGTCATAATATTTCTCAGGGTTGGGGGAGAGTGAAAAATTAGGGGGCTGGAGAGATTTAGGGGTCGGGGAAAATATTAGGGGTCAGGACGAACTTTTTAGGGGTCAGGCCAAATTTTTTTGTTTTTTTTGGTTTTGAACTGAAAATATTTCTCAGGGTTGGGGGAGAGTGAAAAATTAGGGGGCTGGAGACATTTAGGGGTCGGGGAAAATTTTAGGGGTCAGGACAAACTTTTATGGGGTCAGGCCAAATTTTTTTCTTTTTTTTTGGTTTTGAACTCAAAATATTTCTCAGGGTTGGGGGAGAATAAAAAATTAGGGGGCTGGAGAGATTTAGGGGTCGGGGAAAATTTTAGGGGTCAGGACGAACTTTTTAGGGGTCAGGCAAAATTTTTTTGTTTTTTTTTGTTTTGAAGTCAAAATATTACTCATGTTTGGGGGAGAGTGAAAAATTAGGGGGCTGGAGAGATTCAGGGGTCGGGGAAAATTTTAGGGGTCAGGACGAACTATTTAGGTGCGGCGATATGTACGTATTTAGCTTCCACACCAGGGCAGCGATAGGTACTTATTTAGCATTCAGCGGTGGTGATAGGTACTTATATAGCATGTGCACATGGGCGGTAATAAGTACGTATATAGTATGCACACCGGGGCAATGATAGGTATGTATTTAGCATGCGCACTGAGGAAGCGATCGGTTCATATATAGCACGCACACCGGGGCGGCGATAGGTACGTTGATAGCACGCGCACAGTGGCGCGAAAGGTACATATTTAAAATTCACACCGGGCGGCGAAAGGTACATATTTAAAATTCACACCGGGGCGGCGATAGGTACGTATTTAGCATTCACACCGGGGCGGCGATAGGTATGTATTTAGCATTCACACCGGGGCGGCGATAGGTATGTATTTAGCATTCGCACCGGGGCGGCGATATGTACGTATTTAGCTTCCGCACTGGGGCGGCGATAGGTACGTATTTAGAATTCACACCAGGGCGGCGATAAGTACGTATTTAGAATTCACACCGGGGCGGCGATCGGTATGTATTTAGCATTCGCACCGGGGCGGCGATATGTACGTATTTAGCTTCCACACCAGGGCGGCGATAGGTACGTATTCAGAATTCAGGGGTGGCGATAGCTACGTATATAGCATGTACACATGGGCAGCAATAAGTACGTACATAGCATGCGCTCTGCGGCAGCGATCAGTACATATATAGCACGCGCATCGGGGCGGCGAAAGGTATATATTTTGCATTCGCACCGTGGTGGTGATAGGTACGTATTTAGCATTCGCATAGGGGCGGCTATAGGTACGTATTTAGCATTCGCACCAGGGTGGCTATAGGTACGTATTTAGCATTCGCACTGGGCCGGCGATAGGTACGTATTTAGCATTCACACCAAAGCGGCAATATGTACATATTAATTATTCGCACTAGGGCAGCGATAGGTACTTATGTAGCATGCACACCGGGGCGCAATTGGTATGTCTTTAGTATTCGCACTAGGGCAGCGATAGGTACTTATGTAGCATGCACACCGGGGCGCAATAGGTATGTATTTAGCATTCACACCGGGGCAACGATAGGTACTATTTAGCATTCGCAACGGGGCGGCAGTAGGTACTTAAATAGTATCTGCACCGGGGCGGCGATAGGTACGTATATAGTATGTGCACTGTGGCAACGATAGGTACGTATATAGTATGCGCACCGGGGTGATGATAGATACGTATATAGTATGAACACCGGGGTGGATATAAGTACCTATATAGAAGGCGCAGATAGAGGTGTTACTTTTTATAGAAATATGTCATACTATTACCCTGGGCAATAGGAGAAATGGTGGGGAAGAAACAGCTTTTGCAAAAGGCAAAATTAGAAAGTAGCGGCGAAATGGGGCGACCAGGGAGGAGAAAGGTAGCAGATAAAGAGACGGCTATAGAGAGAGGGGGCGGACATAGAAGTTTGAATATAAAGATGTTACACACACGATCTTTCTTCAAATATATGTTTTTATGACCCCGAGCAACGCCGGGTAGCCCCGCTAGTCATATATATATAATCACATATATATATATAATCATACATATAGTATATATATATATAATCATACATATAGTATATATATATATAATCATACATATAGTATATATATATAATCATACATATAGTATATATATATATAATCATACATATAGTATATATATATATATATATAATCATACATATAGTATATATATATATAACTATACATATAGTATATATATATAATCATACATATAGTATATATATATAATCATACATATAGTATATATATATAATCATACATATAGTATATATATATATAATCATACATATAGTATATATATATAATCATACATATAGTATATATATATATAATCATACATATAGTATATATATAGTATATATATATATATATAAATAAATAAATATTATTTTAATACCTACAGACATCGATGTTCTATGCTAACGCAATCTTCAATGCAGAGAGTGGCTCAAACTTGTGTATACTGTTGATTAGTTTTTAATTTAATTTGTTTCTACACATAGTGTGAATGATAATTAACTTGAGTAAACAAGAAACAAAGTAGGTTTATTGTCAGTATTAAAAGACTAGAAATGTAAATCTGGTATATAACACAATAAAATACAGATAAACTAATGGGTATACAACTTTTTGGGTAACTATATACATCTAAATGAATAGATGCAAAAGTGTTTTTCATCGATCCTGATTGTATTAATATCAAAACAGGTTGTGCTTATTAAATCTTATGATACGACATTAGATTTTGAAATATTGTATATATATATATATATATATATATATTAATCTGCAAACACATTATTAATTTACATATTTATTCTATCAACAGCTTCTAATATATTAAGATTCTGCAGTTGTGATTTTGCATTGTTGTATTTTCTTATATATACGCAATATTTTCGTCTATAGTAAAACGCTTGAGGTCGCTTAAAAAAGCTACGTCTGATGTCACCGGGTGCTGAGAGCAGATACTACACTTTGATCTTAGCCAAAATGCCAAGGAACCATAACAATGTTTTATGGCATTTTGAAATGAATTACAAAATAATGATTTAATCTATTATTATATTATCTTTTAATGAGGTTGAGTAGTATAGTAACGGTTCTGTTGTGATAAGACCGTTCCTTTTAATGGGTATTTTAACCTTTTTTGAGAAGAGATTATGTAGTACCTGCTATGTTGTCATAAATCCATCTTCATGACGACTACCTTTTTCTTTTTGTGGTGGGGATTGTGGAATTACAGTATCTCTTCTGTTGTCATTATATATATATATATATTTGCTAGTATATATATAATGTAAGTTTATCGTTCCATACATGATATCTATGTGTAATTTTGATGCAGAATGTAAAGTTGTATCTGATTTTAATTGAAAGAAATCAGTTTTCTACAATAGACTTGCTTTTACGATTAACTATTTTTTAAATCTGATGAAATTCCATTAGATTCTTCACTACACTAAACATAAAATAAAATAAAGATAAATCCTTTGCGCACATTCAAACACAGCGGAAGAAGCAAAGGTCAACACGTCTACATATGCGCCAAATAAAGCGAAGATGATCGAATAAAGTAGAAACGCACGGGTAAACAACTGTACCACTATAGTGTTGTCTTCTTATATAAATGTGTATGGCCGTAGCTTCAACTAAGATGAGAGAGCGAAAGTTGAACCTTCCAATTCAGGCAAAAAGAATTCAAGTTTCTGTCTTGAACTTTTTTATATTTATTCTTTTGTTTGCTTTGAAATGTGTTTCTCGTAACTTTCATCCTTACAGAATTTAGTCTTGACCGATAAAAAAAAGTCTAGGAGAATGTTCCTGCGTTAAGACCACGAACAGATTCTTCAAGCTGAAAAAAAACGTCCGGGGAATTGACTATTTAGATAAAGATTGTTCAACTGACGCCGAGAAGTCACTAAAATCGTACTTTTTCTAAATATCTACGTGTAGTAGCAGAAAATAAATCTTTTAATGTAACGAGATTCTTATTTAGATTACATTTTAGATGGCGTTTTGGAGTTAGTCTGTTCGTACGCAAATTGAAACATGTGAACGGTTACAAAAAGAGATAGGCATAGTACACGCTACTAAGACAGTTTTTACGATGTGAAATCGTCATAACACTGTAAGTTAAATGCAAGCCTTTACGCTTGCCACACCCAAATCTCACGTAAGTCTAAAGGATGTGTTTTACTGCATTGTGTTTTATAAATTTAAAGACGTTACCATAACATTATAATATTACATAAATGTTTTTAAAACGAGAATACATTATATATATATATATATTATAAATGATAATTTATGTGAATTGACTACAAAATTGATTTTTTTTTTCACAAGAGCAGTTTGAGGGACCCCCGATCTTCAGGTCTTGAAATAAAAATAAGATTAAAATTTATTTCAAAATTAAAATGTATTTCAAGACCTGAAGATCGGGGGACCCTCAAACTGCTCTTATGAAACAAAATCAATTTTGTAGTCAAAATGAAATAAATTATCATTTATATTTCTACTCTATATTTTTATTGAGCACTCTCGTAAACCCGGTTCAACTCTCCTGGATTTATACCCTGTGGATCTATACCATAATCGGATTATATATATATATATATATATATATTATATATATATATATGATGTAAAACATCCGAGTTGTTTAGATAATTTTTTTTATTTAAATTGAAGGATATCATGAAAATCATGACGTTGGATTGATTTCTGCATGGTCAGTCAATATAATATATATACTCTGAATCTTGTAATACAACTTCATTAAGCTTATAATTGGAAATCTTCGGATATTATAAGAAGTGTAAAATTGAAAATGTACATTCCTTTATAAAAACCTACAAATATATATATATATAAATATATATATATATATATTATATAATCATTTACCCACGACAGTCTGTAAATAGTATGTCTAAGGTCAACATTTACCCAATCGTTACCAATTCTTGGGTTTGTCATTAATTCAGTTTTCATCCGAACTTGATGTGTTTTTTTGCATTAGAACTGACTAATCCCAAGCTTGTTTTGAACATGAATAAATTAAAATTTAGTCCCGTAGAAAAACAGTTATTTAAAATATTCGTGGTCATCAGCGTGTAGGATAACGCCCCCCCCCCTTCCATTGACTTTGAATAACCATAACTTTTTTATTTAAAGCAAATATCAATTTTTATACCCAAAATGTAGCAAACAGCACAAGGCATCTGAAAATATTGATATCTTGAAAGGAGTTTAAGATATGGAATGGTTGAGCAGCTCAAATTTACAAAAAAATGCCAATGTAGCAACGCTCCTCATACCCTTTAACTCGACATAATATTTAAATTTATAAATATAATGTACGGCTGAAAAAATAGAAAGATAGAACTTGATGGGCTGATTCTGAATATGTTAGTATTAAAAAGATTAGTTCCATAGAAACAGTGATGTGTTTCTTTTAGTAGAAAAAAAAGCGATAATTGACTTCTGAAACTAAATTTTTCAGAAAAAAGGCCAAACTGACAACTGAAGCCACACTTTTAGATTAAAGAAAGCCAAACAAAAATGCTGAATTTAAAATTCTCTTATGAATGAGAAAAATGATAAACAATTTGTTATATTGAAGATATTAACTTTTGGGTATGTTAAAGATGTTAACCCCCAAATATTTGTATCTTTTTTTATATTAGTTCCGTATTGTTTTCTTAGCGGTGAAAGCAAATATGTTTTCTATGAAATTGAAACTGCGGCCTTTTTATATATGTTTGTTTTGTGGCAAATTCTAAAAAATATTTATATAATTATTGCGTTTAATAAATAATACTGTCTACAGTATACATATTAATTATTATATCGTACTCTAAACAAAAATGAGATTTTCCCTTTTGTTAGATGATTACGTGTTGAGAAAGAAAAACAATTATTTCAGAATGTAGAGTTTTGCATATAAACTTAACGTAAAATCATCACCCATTTCTGGACGATGCCGTTTTAGGAGCATATATTCATATCTTTTTGCAAAAGGATATACATTGAGTTGTTTTATTGGGTGGGAAGATAGAAAATCCATGTATGCTACCACGAACTCTAAGTCCCTGTGGAAACAGTCCGCATTAAAAAAAATCACTTAACTCTATCAATAACCTAAAGTCCAGGTTGTAACCCAAAAGATTAACTGGAACGGTTACATACTTTCTTGGCCTGATTTTTTGTTTGCTATGAGCAAAATGTAGTATCAATTTTTATAAGTTTGTATTTTTGTTTAAACCAGGAAAATGTTAGTTTTCAAAGCCAATTAAATATAAAAAAATAAAGACAAAACACAAAATTAGTCGCTTTCTGCTCGCTATATCCATCTTACTCTCTCTTTCTTTTCCCGTCAGCTACTGATAAAATATTATACGACTTTTTGTTATTTCTTTTTATTTATAATGGACTATTCCATTTTCTTATTCTTTACATTCTTTTTTACATTCGAATGTTAAATTAGTGAGTCTCAAAAGCGAGAATGATAGAAATAGTATGAATTAAGGAGGTCAAACTAGATAGTGAAAGAGTAACGGATTGTAGATGGAAATTTGGTTAGAGATCGCTAACTAGGTGCGCTAATTGAAAATTAAAGCTAATTAAACAAATTAAAATGACTCAATCCCAAAACGACGGAATATTTTAGTATGTATTTTGTGTAATGGAAATATACAGGAAAATGTCTTAGTGAAGCAAGCGCTTATTTATTAAGCTTTAGTATAATAATTCTATATGCATATAATGTGTGTGACGACATGTTTTTAGATGCACCCAAGCATTTATGTGTAAGTTCCTGCCTGTCGGTCAGTTTTTATGCTTAAGTTTAAAATAGCATTTTTTACACAAACGCTCAGATTGAATGAAAGTGTATCAATGTCATAGGATTCATTCCAATCGTTATATTTTGGTAAAACGTATGGATTCTTCAGATATGTAAAAGCTTAAACATTTGCGTCTGTTAATTTGGAGAGAACATATTTGAATGTGAATAAGATAAAAGTAAGTTAAATGGAATACATGAGAAGATGTACGGGAATCGTTACTTTTTATTTTTATATGCGTTTATGCATCCATTCCTAGCTTTGTATTGATTGATGATTAATATGATGTCGCTAAGGTAACAAAATCCGACTTTACCCATTTAAAATTGTTCCAAAATCGAATTATGTCGCCCCGCCGACTTGAACAATACCATTTTAAATAAGTACATTTAAAAAAGTCAGTCATTTTATCGATTTGATTTTAATATTTTGCTGATAATTATTTTACATCAAGTAGACGGAATGCAATTTGATTATAGAAAATTGAAATTGCTACAATTTTAAATGAATAACCACAGAAGCATATTCGGTTTATTTATTTAAAGAGTGCTTAACGGAAAATGACAATTATTTTTACGGAAGAAGAAAGCCATATTTTCCTGAACAGTACATTATACAGATTGATGTAGAAACCTCATGGAATTTTCGCTGGTTTTCATATAAAAAGACGTAAGGCAAGAACATTCCCTATTACATGATGTCGATTGTCTATAAACATACGCTCTATTTACAGAAGATATATAATCGCTATGACATCAGCACCGTATTCAAGCCTCCTAAAGAAGACATCGTGACAAAAAACTCTACATATGCCATTTCATACAAAGGTGAGACATTCCGCCCACTTAAAGTAAGTCTGGAAAGACATCTGAAAGTCATAATACATGTCGATATTGTAAAATCGAGTGTGGCTTGCCAGATGAAAGGGTAAAAATTCATTTACTTTTCAAACGAAGTTAGATTATAAGCAGAAGTAGCGTATATATTGGGTGACAATGGCCTCCTAATTAGACCTTGTATAGAATTTAACACAATATAAGAACCAATAATTATAAATAGTAGATTAAAACACCATTTAAACGAATATATATATATGTATATAGAAAGAGAGAGATTTTTCTAGGTACAAAATTTAAAATAAACTTTAATAATATTGGCGAAGTTGCCATAATTACTGAAAAAGAAGGTCTTTCTTACCAAAATAAAAAAGACACAAGTATTGATTTACTCCTCTTCAGGAGTTAGGCACAAGGCCAGTTTTTATCTTACTCCCACAAGTAAGATGTCCCAAGGTCGGGTCGGGAAAGTGGGGTTAAAAAATTGCCTGGGAAGCCCCGTCGGCATTCCCCGGCTGGGGCGCCTCAGGCAGTAAGCAATAAACTTACTCCTCCCCAAAGAGGGGAGGCAAAGCCTGGGAGAGTGGACCTCCTAGAACTGCACAGGACGGACCCATAGACCGGCGTAAATCAAGACCCGAAAGCCAAGACAATACCAGTCTATGGGGGTGCAGTATCCATCGGAACAGATACTACACTTTGATCTTAGCCAAAAGGCCAGGGAAATTGCCAAAATTGTTTTATTTATTTTGGTAATAAGATCAAAAATCAAAGAAATTAGTGAACGGAGGAGGAAACATGTTATTGCTACCTAAATTATTACGAATCGTCTTGCTTAAAGTAAACCAAACATTATTATGTCAATGTTGGATCTGTTCACCTCAAGCTCATCAGAAAAGTTACATGTCAAGTTCTCAATTTAAAAAAATTATAACGTATCGTGATATGAAAAGTCGAACGTTCAGAAGAAAATCTTTGAATTCACGTGCGACCTTCAGAGGTCCGCCATTTTAATCGACAATTCAGAGTTAGCAACATAAATCGCGCAGTCTATTCCAGTAATTTTAATTTAGTTTAATTATTCTATTTAAGCAAGTAATGCTTATTTTTTATCTGTAAAATACTTTAATTAACTCAAAGATAATTATCATTGCCAAATTAACTTCCTTTATATTATGAGTATATATTTACTTACCTTAAATAGGAAACTAAGTGCGGAGTTAATGTAGATATTGTATTCAAGTTAAATAGTTTTTTTTTTATTCCTTTATTTTCTAAACAATTACGTATGTTATAATACCATATTAGTTTCTATTTACAATAAGGTATATTTTCTAAACTTCATGTAAAAATTCCCTCATTTTGCGCTATTCACAATGGGTATAATTTGAAAATCTCTCTCTCTTTCTCTCTCTCTAATATCAATTATATATATATATATTATATATATTATATATATATATATATATATATATATATATTACGGGTTATTCTTAATTAGATGTCAGCTGAATGTCTGCAGCCAGGGAAATTGATTTTTATTACATGATTTGCAAGATTAATTAAAGGATATCCTTTATAATTATTTATATATTTTTTCTTCATAAAACAACCTTCACTTTCAGTGTTACCGTTTTCGGTTTTGATTGATATAAAATGCTTATCTGATTCTACTTTATAAAACGTTTCTCACAAATGATAGTAGTAGTGGTATATTCGTAATAGAAGCGTATTAGTGTTTATTATGTGTATGCTTCTAGAATGGACGATTACTATATGCATAAGACTATTTTCTGAAGCGATACAAGTAGGATTCGTCATTTTAAATACTTTATAATGCATGTGTAAATTTAAACATGTAAATAATCGATTAAGCTACAATGTATTTGTTCACAACTACATTCATATTTGGTCCCCCGATTTATAAAATCGGGGGACCTATGTTTTGAGGCATTTCCGTCCGTCCGGATTTTTCTCCGCAACCATCCATTGAATTTCTCTGAAATTTTGCATGAAGTTGTAACTTTGGTCAGGTTAGAAAGTGACATTCTCCGATTTTTGAAAAAAAAACCCTGGTTAGCCCCCCCAGGGGGTCGAATGGCCCCGAAATGGCACAAAATGATTTTTTTTGCCCCATAACTTTTCATCCATCCATTTAATTTCTCTGAAACTTGGCCAAAATGTGGAGAGAATTGTTCCTAATAGTAAACAAGTATCGTTGACCTTGGTAAAAATCTGGTTTGCGCCCCCAGGGGGTCAAAAGCCCCCAAAATTGCCAAAAATGAGCCTTTTCTCCCATAACATTTGATCCATCCATTCAATTTTTTTCTGAAACTTGGCCAAAATGTAGAGGCAATTGTTCTGGATATGAAATGAGCATCTTTTACCTCAGAAAAATTCTGGTTCACGCCCCCAGCTGGTCAAAGGGAGGTCAAAAATGCCACAAATTGCCCAAATTTATTTCATTTTACACTTGCCAGATCGAGTCACAAACAGAGGGGGACCACGCACGCGCGGCTTGTTTCTGTGTTGCTATTTTAATATTTCTTTTAAATCTCGCCAAGAAAATGTATCGCAAATCACATTCAATCCTTAGAACGCTGAATTTTTGTTGTAGAGAAATAATTTGTTACATCTATTTTAAAAATAACTTTGTAAGCTTAACCTTTTATTTTATGCCGAAACAAAGTAGAAGACATTTGTAGTATAAAAGTATGACTATCAAAATAAATAGCAAAAGTTCCATGCTGTGTTGTTGCCATCTTAAATTTATAATGACGTTGACCATCCGCTTATGGAAAATTGCTATTTTCTCATGCACATATTAGTCAATTGCTGAATCTATTGTGTCTATTTTGGTGCTGTTGTCTTATATCGCAAATATGTGTACATACACATCAATAGTATCGTCTATTAGAGGTGGTAGAATGTAGCAATGTTGCGACAGTCGCACTAATGGGGCCTAGTTAGGTCACTAACATTACTGACACTCAAATAGTACACGGGACGTTTCTCATTCTATTTCATATATAATAATAGAATAGGTTTTGGGTTATTCAAACTACTATTATTACCTTACATGTTTGCTTGACAATAGATATAAGAAGGTAAGTGAATAAGTGTGAGAATAACATTCAAGATGAGAAGAGTACATCGAATGATCCAAATAATACAAATGATCAATTATCATTTAAAAAATACCGAAACAGAATATTTGTTATGAATTCTTTTTTCAACCTGACACCCGATGAGTATTCTATTACATACGTTACATGCTGGTTGGCTATGATGCGTGTATAACCTTTTACGCACACTTGCAACTGTGACCTACGTTTCGTCTCGTATTCACTCTCCATCAATTAACAGAAACGCACGGGACTTTTTTAGATAGAGGATTTATTCGCACAAGGAACACAATAATCAGATAGTTACAGAAATCCGAGCGAGACATATATATGAAAGTATTCGCTCAACTTAGAGAGAGGGGTATTAGACGCCCTTATTCAAGGATATCATATTCTTCGTTCTCCACATCCCCCTTGTGGTGTTGGGACAAGCACCGATCTCTGTGTCTACTCGTCTTGAAATATGCAAGGAAATAGAGCACAATGAAACAGAGGAAAAATTCCGTGATATTCCCAACGTCTGTTTATTCTCTTGGGTCAGCTTCTTACCCCAGAGCTGTCGATCATTCCTAGCTCGTCTAACCGTTATTCTCTCCATTCTCGAATAAGGACCTTCATTATATAACAGATGTAGCTATGGAAATTCATTGGAATTGCCGTATAGATGTGTTAAATGATTATCCAAGTGACGACTTGTAATAATATTAATTTATCTTTTATGTTACATTAAATCAAATAAATAAAATAAAATTTTATGGCTTTGTTTTCGTTTGCTTTGTTTTTGTTTTTTCAGACTATGATTTAAATTAGTTATTTTCAATTCTGGTTCTGTTTACCGGCACCTGGACGGGAGATTAATGAATTTATTGGCGAAGAACTATTGATTTTAGTCGTCTTTGAAGCGAGGAAGATTTAAAGTCGTTTTGCTTATTGAACACAAAAGGTCATTGGCGGAAAGCTGGGCGAACGGGCAATGGTCGAACGGGCGACTGTTTATAATCAGTCAAGCGGCACATTTATCACCGATTACCGGAGTAATTTGCATTCCTTTCTTTACTTTGCGCAATAACAATCGGGGAAAAATTTGATATCTCATGTAATAATATTTCAAGAAAACAAGCAAGACGAATACAGTGACCGATTAGCAAAACAGTCGTTAAGTTGAAAATGTTTGAAAGATTTTGAACTGATTTAAACATGACAACCAGTAAAAAGATGCGTCATTGGCATGTATATTTGATTCTGACTAAATGTGTCAAAGACTTACCAGCTGAAAAAACGAATTAGATGTTTTGCATGTCGTGCGTGCTCATAAACCAGAGGGGAAAAGAACAGAAAGGATCCTATTCACAATGGTAGGTTGCGATAGTTGGGACTGATTTACACACCGGACTAACAAATTTGCGTGTATGGAGACAAACTGACTTTAATGACGATCTTACTAGAATAAACAGGACAGATTCAAAGCAGGCAGTTGGTTTTGGGAACGAACAGAGGACGTGTTGTTACCGGAAATTTATCAAGTCATTTCAGCGTTTGGGGAACAGGAATTCTGTTTGAAGTTTTGATTATATATATATGAGAGAGAAAGAGTACGATGGTTATCTGTTTGAGTGTTATAGATGTGAAAACAGAACATTCAAATAAGTTTGAATACGGGTTATTTTTTTTTTTAAGAATCTGAAGACACCATTAAATTTTTCCTTTTATTCCATTTGAGATTACTAGTGGAATTATCGGTTAGATTCATGAAGTAACTGAGGTATATTAAAACGTAAAAAAGTAAAGTTCATTTTTCAATAGATTTTCTTCGTTTTATGGAATAAAAATAAAATTAAACAAATGATATCTCAGTGAAGGATGTATATAAACATTTTAGTAATCATTTTTATTGGTATTTTTTAGATTGAAAATAATAAAATTCATTTTTTCTCATTGATGCAATTTGCTGGTTTACATAAACGCAGCGTCAATAAGTAGGTTTTTTTTAACGTTTTCAGCGTCCCTAATTTTATTTTCACGAGACGATGATTTTACACAATTATTAGTGTTGTAATTTTAAAATCAAACTTTAATTAAGAATATAGTAACAAAGTAAGAGATGTAATCTAATCTAAATTTGTTTCAAGAGAACTTATAAAAACAAAACACTAACTTTGGTATTTGAAGAATACAGGAAAAGACGATAAATTCAAATTTAAAACTTAGTAAGTAAATACATAAAAAGTACGTTCTCTTGAAAAAAAACCGAATCGATATTAAATTAAATCTTTATGAATATATTTAACTTTATACTACATCCAATGTAAATTGAAAACTACAAATCGAATAGAATGACGTCTTATTTTAAAACTTTACAAGAATGAAGTAGTTTTAAGAAAACATTACGGCGCTGACAGTTTTTTAATTATCTGACCGCATATTCAAAACGTTATTTGTAACTTTTCCTCTAAGAAAAAAATTGTAAGCATGACCATATTTGAAACTATTGTTTCTAAGAAACCATCCGACTGACAATATGTTTGCATACGAGCAACGCCGAGTGAATACTACTAAAATGAAGAGCATACAACCGCCATTTGGTTTCCAACAATATATAGAATGTATCTTTTATTATAACATTTTTACATATTTTTGATTTCATTAAGTGCAACCTGTTCGTTACTCTGCAATCATCGATGCGATAATCTAGTTATATCGGGAAACTCTGCAATACACACGGCATCGATCAAGTGTTTTACTCCAGTGATTGCTTCCTGTAGATCTTCCAGGGTTGCGAATAGTGCATGAACATCGACTGTTCAATCCACGTACCTCTAAAGGAAAGTTACAATTAGTTCCGGTGACCTTGTGAGTCACTTTCATTACACCTGGTCAATTTGCGCAGCGCGATCGAAGCATATGTTTGGAATCGCCGAATGAAACTGCCAGTCACCTGCAAAGAAAATAAAGTATTTTAGTGGATCAATATACGGTCAGAATATTTCTGAACATTTTTCAATAAGTTTAGATATTATATCTATTTGAAATCGGTGACACCAGAAGGCCTCGGGTAGTCTTTCCCGAGTCTCTCAATTTATGTATATCTTAGAATATATTAAGCATCATTATTGATTTCTCGTATTTTCAGTGTTCTCTTTACAATGTTGTGTTAATATGTCTGTCAGTATACAGAAAAAGTGTATAATATCTTAGTTCATCGAGAGTTATCCGAAAAAAAAAATTAGCTTAAATTTAACATACTGCGGCAAAATAGAATATGCTTCCCTTGCCTTCTGGCTAGAAAATTTCCAATCTATTTGGAGATATCTTAAGTAAGACGCCCGATAGTGTAAATATGGTATTGTGGTGACTGAGATGATTTTAGTTAATAGAAGGATAGACATTGTTATTACTATAGACCAAGGATGGCCAACGACACCACTTTTCTCCACACGTTTGATGGTTTTGTGTCTAATTTGTTTTAAACGTATTTTTTATAATTTTTTGCAAATAAATAATGCAAAGTGTAGTATCTGTTCTGATGCTGCAGTTAGTGTATTCTATCCTCGGTCAATGAAAGAGAAATCCTTCATGACTGAGACAATTTTAATTTTTGTTCTAATCCAGAGTGCCCCTTTTGGGGGAGCTGAATTAACCCAACATTAAATACCGACCTTGTGTCTAACTTTACCATAGTGGGGAGGCAAATAAATAGAAACAGTACTCTATGAAGTTTGAACTTTTATTAAAATAGATATTTGATTCAGACGTCATTATATTGAAAACCTGAATATTCATGAACGATATGCCTGTTCGCCTGCGCAGGAAATGGCTTTCCCAACCTTCGCCCTGGAATATACAAACGCCTGGCGGCGCCATTGCTTAAAATCAATGGATGGGGTTGTGCTTAAGCTATATATTGTTCAGCAATAAACGAATTTACTTTTGGGAATCTGATATTGATTGATGAAACAATTTAAATGATAAAATGTGCAAATATTTCTAAAATGGTTGTGAATAAGTTACGAGTGGTTGATTAAAAGTGCAATATCTGTATGTTTATAACGGTTAAAAGTTTAGCAGGTGCTGTTCTTGATGATAGTCGGTCACGTGGTTGAGATTTGGGACGATAAATAAACGTAAAACAGCAGCAACGTGGCCTCGGAGGAACTGAACGAAACGAGACATAAGGGGCGGCATTTTTACACACTTGGAGTCAACAATATCGCCATTACGTTTTGTCAGATATATTTGATAGAAAGACCCAGAACTACTATTTTTCTTTTTTCAACACACTATAGCAACATTTTTAACTGGTGACTCAAACGTGATTGTTTAATAATACTTTTACAAAAAGCATACCATTTTCCGAATTGAGTTTTAAGATTGACTGATAGTGTTTCTGTGTTGTTAGCGTCTAATTTTTCTCTGCTATATTTTTACTGAAACCTTGATTTTTCAATAGTTGGTTGTTTTCTTTGCGCCTGCATCTTGCAGTGATTACGTTCACGAACTGTAAGGGGGTCACAATAATCGAAGCGGGGCGAAGATTATATATTAGAACTATTGATTCGTAAGCCAATAAAGAAAAATGAGGTCGCAAAAACAAATGAAATACACGGGGGCGTAAAATGGCACAGATTACAGACACATAAATAAACATCACTCGCAACGACGCCTGTACTCGTCTCGGAACAGAATTGAACTGCCAACTGCAAACGTAACGATAGAGTTCCTTCTATGTAAGGCATTCTTTTCTTTATAACGTGTAACTCTCGCTATCATTCTCCTTCTCGCCATAACCCAGTTACTTACTACATTTGTTAATTTGTGGCTAAATTTGCATTTTATTCTTTCTTCTTCTTGTCCGCTACTTTCCACCCGAAATAGTTAAGGGCATAGTCGGATGCCCGTGTTGAAGGAATTCAAATAGTCCCGTTTACCTATTACTGAACAGGTTCATCCACCAGACCTATTTAGTGAGAAATATAACAGAAATATAAGTATGCCGTGAGACTTATATCCTCGCCTGACAACGTAAGGCTGGACAAACGTTTCATCTGGTCTTTACTTTTCTATATTTCGAGATATGTACGTGCTATATATCACGTCGTATGTACGTGCTATATATCACGTCGTATCTACGTGCTATATATCGCGTCGTATGTACGTGCTATATATCGCGTCGTATCTACGTGCTATATATTGCGTTGTATGTACGGGCTATATATCGCGTCGTATGTACGGGCTATATATCGTGTCGTATGTACGGGCTATATATTGTGTCGTATGTACGGACTATATATCGTGTCGTATGTACGGGCTATATATCGCGTCGTATGTACGGGCTATATATCGCGTCGTATGTACGGGCTATATATCGCGTCGTATGTACGTGCTATATATCGCGTCGTATGTACGGGCTATATATCGCGTCGTATGTACGGGCTATATATCGCGTCGTATGTACGGGCTATATATCGCGTCGTATGTACGGGCTATATATCGCGTCGTATGTACGGGCTATATATCGCGTCGTATGTACGGGCTATATATCGCGTCGTATATACGGGCTATATATTGCGTCGTATCAACGGGCTATATATCGCGTCGTATCTGCGGGCTATATATCGCGTCGTATCTGCGGGCTATATATCGCGTCGAACATGCATTCTATATATCGCGTCGTATCTGCATTCTATATATCGCGTCGTATCTGCGTGCTATATATCGCGTCGTATCTTTATAAACAAATTCTGTTGGGTCTTCATATTATATATTGGGTTGTGTTATGAATTGCGTTGTCTAAATGTATAACATATTGTGTTATTCGCTTGTGTTATATATGTTTGTTATCCTTGTATGTGTTATATAGTAGGTCGTCATTGCTACATATGTTATTCTTGTGATATTACGTAATTACCTTTTTACGTTACATGTCTGCATGTGTTATGTTTGCACTGTACAAATAGTTTTAAAGGCGACAATATTTGATAACGTATAGTTATGCTGTATGAAAATGTTACATAGTTTGTTTCCTATATATAACTGATCATAACAATATTGAACTGCAACTACGTTTGGCGACATGTTATGCAGTCGACTTTGGAATGGCTTAACGATCGCACAGTATGATTTGTATATTTCTTATCAAGCTAGTGACAGAAAAAATCGATTTAAAATATCTTGCTCAGAGGTCAATATTCAATTTAAAACTCTTTGTAAAATGAAGTCTTATCAAAGATGAGAAACAGACGACACAGCCAAAAGGAGATAAATGAGTCCATTGGAATATTTAATGAAACAGAATGTATTTTAGAATAGTTGGCTTCAGAATCAATACGAATAATAACCATCGACCATCAGTTCAATAAGATAATTTTATGTATTTTGTTAAATTTCTTATATTAATACGCTAGCGTCTACCTACATGTTTCACGCTCTGACACAACCTTTTTTAAGAAGATGGGATCGCCCGATCACCGGAGGTTTATTTATTCATTATTTTTTTTTTTTAGCTTAATATACATCGAACGGAGGAAGACAGAGTTAGTACTTACTTTGCCCTGGCAACGGGGAAAGAGAAAGGAAAGGGGGGAGCAAGAACACTGGGGCGAGTGAGAGGGCGCAAATGTGGTAGGATGGCGACCGAGAAAGATACAGCATTTGCCCCTGCTAACCGGTTAATATGAATGAATATATATACTTCCATTCCGTCACGCAAAAGTAATCGAGTCAAATATGTGCATATTTCTAGCTACCGGAATATTATTAACAGTAAATCATACAGATTGATGGAGAAACACCGTGGAATTTCCAAAGGTTCCCGCTACTATCTATTAATATACTAACCTAACGGAATACTTGTCATAGGACAATTAAAATGAATTCCCTGGACCGAACAGTTTTTAGCACGTTTATGTCCTCTTACGAAAATTAAAATTAAAATCTAATGCTACTAAACCTTATGTCTAGGATCCTTATTCAAATGTTCATGAAAATCCATCACATAATTTTGATTCTAGAAAATATTTAAAATTAAAGGGTCAATGGGTCATGAGTAGAAATTGACATTCAGGTAATTTTGCTTAATTAGTTTCGAATTACTATGGATTCAGGTAGATTAAGATAAAATGCAGGCTCCTTTCTTGTGATTCTTTGGTTTGAAACACGAACAGAAAAAATGGGATCCATAACACATGAGACCAAAAAAGGATAAAAACTGTTAAGTCACTCACGAAATAGTTACGAACATGAAAAATGTTAAAAGGATCCAAATCCTGGATCGTATTTGTAATAATAAAAAAAAAACTGAATGTATCGTTTACTGTATAGTTTTCTGGAAAACATTGCAAATCTAGTTTTGGGTATGAATTATTATATTATGATATAATATTTATAATTATTAAATTAATACATTTATAAGCTCTAATTTATTGCTAAATATCGAGCTTGTCATTTGCAATTGTAATCAGATTCCTTTTTGTATTAATATGAACTATATGAATGTAATTCATATTATCATAATCTCATATATATATATATATATATATATATATATATATATATATATATATATTATATAAATATGAAGAAAAGTGAAGATAAAATGACCCGACATAATGTAAAATGAAAAAGGATCTTTGTATTCATCAACGTCTATTCTTTATTAAAAGACTTCCTCAGGATGAAGAAAGCAATGTAGAAAAATCATACAGAATATTAATTTTGATGTGTCAGAAAGTGTCCCGACTTCGGCATGTTTGTTGACGTGAACAAGCAGAGAATAAAAAACATTATTTCGGTTGTAGCGTTATCAGCAGTGGCCTGTCTCCTTCAAAAGATTCGAGATGAATGAGATT
This sequence comes from Sepiola atlantica, assembly GCA_963556195.1. Lineage (NCBI taxonomy): Eukaryota > Metazoa > Mollusca > Cephalopoda > Sepiida > Sepiolidae > Sepiola > Sepiola atlantica. The sequence continues at coordinate 156,041,503 of OY744521.1, read as the reverse complement.
TATGGCTTCGTCTTATTAGTTTATGACTATTTTAGCTAGGAAGTTTCTGAGGGTCAAAATATGTCACAGCCAAGCTTGGCTGGAAGTAGATGTGGAGAACGGGCCCGGAAGTATGAATCTGCCGTTTATTCTAAACTGGGAGGGGAAAGAGGAAAAAGAAAAAAGAGAAATGAGAAAAGGAGAGGAATAAAAACAAATATAATAAGAAATTAGAGACGTGGAGATTTTGAAACGCAAAATATGATTGAAAATAACAGTTTTGGCATAACAAGAGAAAGTGGGTATTATATTTATTACATATTTCAAATGGGTGTATTAAGGTAATCCTATTCATATTATTAGTTTATTTGTGTCTCATTATTTAATTAATAAGTTTCCTGTAATATGTGGGAATATGTATAAAAGCATTTTCGCATAAAGAGAGAGGGGGGTTTCATACCTATTAGTAAAGTTTTTCATTATTAGTAAAATACCCGTCCAATGACGGATATAAGTAATAAATATAGCAAGTGCTGTTACTTGAGGTAACATTATTGGAGAAGGTGCACCATTCCTCGTATGAGCTGTGTCGAGGGAATCTTATTTAAGCTTCGAATACTATGCTATTTTGAATATTTGATCAGGGTTTACTTGTAGACGGAAATATCATCATTTCAGGTTGTCCTGACAAACCATTGTACAGAGAGACTGAAGACAATCGAGGATGATGTCTAGTGTATAATTCAAACTATCCTATATATATATATATATATATATATATAAGTTCAGGCTATTTTTTGACTGAGACATCGAAAGTCATGGAGGAGAGCGATTTGATGAAGCAGAAACGTTCACAATCTCGGTTACTGATGCTGACAAATTGAAGTGCGGTCACAATACTGCGACGGATATTAAGAGGTTCTCAAGGAGTTAATCGCTGATGCCATCGATGATAAGATGACATAGAAAAACAATTGATAGTCTATAAAAGTTGACAATTCAATTGTTATCACGGTCTAAATCACTTAGATGAACAGTAGGGAAGGAAAATGTCTGTAAAACAATCTTGAGTATGACAAAACCGCCTAACCCGCGAGATTGCGTCAGTAGGGTAGGTCAGAGATATGAAAGAAAACATTTTAAAAAGAACTATATAATCGGGATGCTAAGCCAATATAACAAAGAGAAAACATACGGAACCAGCTGAAGTACCGATTTACGCCCAGAAAGATGGCATTATTATAATAACATTTTCAAAATGTAATTTTCTTCAACCTATATACATAGAAATTAATATGCAATCATTTTCTGCGAGCGAGACCCCTGGTAACCCCACGGTTAATTAATGAAAATATATCTCAATTCAATGTATTATACGTATTTTTAATTTCATTTAGTTTCTTTCTTAAAGCATCTGGTAGTACTTAGAGGTCACTCAGGGTCACGCTAAGGATTCAGGTTTGCTTAAGGTAGGTAATGCTATCTGGATCCAATGTTAAGATATGATTTGGCAGTACCGTGTGGTATAATCGTTAAATAATTCAGTTAAAGATCTTTTACGTATAGTTTAAATGATTGGATTTACTAGTAAAAGTGGGAAACTAAATAAT
>OY744521.1:156034914-156037414 GCA_963556195.1 Sepiola atlantica | reverse complement strand
ATATATATTACATTACATATATATTACATTACATATATATTACATTACATATATATTACATTACATATATATTATATTATATATATTACATTATATATATATTATATTATATATATATTATATTATATATATATTATATTATATATATATATTACATTATATATTGTATTATATATATTATATTATATATATTATATATTATATTATATTATATATTATATATATATATTATATACTATATTATATTATATATTATATTATATATACTATATACTAGCAAATATACTTTGCTAAGCTGCCGCGTCAGAAATTAATGCTGACGTGCAAACTGATGTAGCCTCTGTCATATTTCTTGGGTGGTTAGACGTTGATATTCTTTACTCATGATCAAGTATATTTTTAGATGTAAGTAAAGAAAAAAGAAATTTCGACCACACACCGATTTTTGTGTTACATTTCTCAATAAGTAGAAATATTTTTAATAATTTTAAAATAAATATTTCATTTAATTAAAGAATTTTATTCAGTAAAATTGTTAAAATCAACAATTTAAAAAACTGAATACAGCAAACAGTATTTTTTGAAGAAAGGTGTACATAAAATAAAACAATAAAAAAACTGTATTTTTTACTGTAGGATCTGTGCTGAATTTGACGATGACCCAAACACTAACTTTAACACCCACTTTGACTCTGACCCTAACACTAACGATGAAGTCAAAGTTAGCGCGGGTCCTAAAGTGTAAAAGCACCAAAAAATCAAATATAGTGAACATGGTTACTGATATAAATGGTCTCGGAAAGAAAGTTCACCTAATTAAATTTGTTAGAATGTGTGTGTGTGTGTGTGTGTTTTAGTAGTAATTTTTAAATCGATTTTTATTTAAATTAAACAATTTGATTCAATAAAATTGTTAAAATCAACAATTAAAAAGAAAAAAACTAAATACAGCGAACAGTATTTTTCGAATCGGAAGAAAAGTGTTTATAAAATGAAACAATGTAAAAATTCGTACTCTTTTATGTGTGTGTTTTTGCGCGCGTGAGTGTTTTTAATGACCTTTTTTAATTAAACAATATGTTTCTAAAATCAGTTATATTATTCTTGTTGTTGACAGAAAACAAAAATCACAGCTTTTATTTTAATAAATAAAACATGGAATAAATGTGAATTAAAGCTTAACAGCGTTAGTAAAAGTAACACGGTAATACCAGCGTTTGTTTACAAATTACTCGCTTGTATTGCGGCGCGGGTCCTGTATAATGTGTGTGTGCGTGTGTGTTTTAATAGTAATTTTTTAATCAATTATTATTTTAATTAAACAATTTGATTCCGTGAATTTGTGTTTTAAAACATTAACATTAAGAAAATAAATTAACTTAGAACGGTTTTGTAAAAAAGGCACGGTAAATGCCAGCGTTAACGATGGCTGTTTATTCAGTTGCGCCATATTTAATTACCGGAAGGAGGGAGGAAACGATTTATTAAACAGCAAGCGTTGTTAACTACGTAACGCATTACGTGTATGTAAATAAAAGAAATCGATTAATAATGGAGTGTATGTATCTGTCTGTCTAAATAATAATTTATAAGTAAGAGTATTAGCGTGTAAAATAGCGTAAATACCTGTTAACATCTGAAGAACAGAACCATGCGTGTATATTTGCGAATAGTAATTTATTAGAAGTTGATAAGCAATTGATTATGTAAATTGCAAAACGCGCATAGTGATACCGGCGGTTTTTCTAGCTGTATATAACGAAGTTGACGGACTTAGTAAATAACCATCCTACTCTGATGGAGTTTCGGCTTCAGACAGACAGACAGACAGAAACATAAACTCAATTATAAATAGATATATTATATAAATCTATATATATATATACATATGTATTATATATATAAATATGTATTATATATATAAATATATATTATATATATAAATATATATTATATATATATATATCATATATATATATTATATATATATTATATCATATATATATATATATATTATATCATATATATATATATATCATATATATATAAATATTATATATAAATATCATATATATATATATATTATATATAAATATTATATATTATATATAAATATTATATATTATATATATATATATATTATATATAAATATTATATATATATATATATATATATATATTATATATATATATATATTATATATATATATATATTTTATATATATATATTATATATATGCTCCCTCCGGTCGCATATTTTTGCTAGGCTGCCGCATCAGAAATGAAGGCTCACGCGTAAGCCAATGGAGCCCCAGTCATATTTCTGTGGTGGTTAGACATTGAGTTTCTGTGTTTATGACCTAGAATATTTTTAGTTTAAAATAAAGAAAAAAAATTTTTTACTCTACCCCGATTTTTTTTGTACCCTTGCCCATAAATAGAAAGACCTGTAGTTTAAAAAGAAAGAAAAAAATTGTTTTGTACCCCCCCTCAATTTTTT
>OY744521.1:156019914-156027414 GCA_963556195.1 Sepiola atlantica | reverse complement strand
TATATTTCATATATATATATATTATATATCAGATATAAATATATATATATCATATATAAATATATATATCATATATATATATATATTATATATCATATATATATATATTATATATCATATATATAATATATATATATTATATATAAATATTATATATATATATAATATATATATATTATATATAAATATTATATATATATATATATCATATATATATATATTATATATCATATATATATATCTATATATATTATATATCATATATATATATTATATATCATATATATATATATATTATATATCATTTAAATATATATATATATTATATATCATTTATATATATATATATATTATATATCATATATATATATATATATTATATATATCATATATATTATATATATTATATATATATCATATATATTATATATCATATATATATTATATATCATATATATATATTATATTATATATATTATATATATATCATATATATTATATATCATATATATATATTATATATCATATATATATATTATATATCATATATCATATATATTATATATCATATATATATATTATATTATATATATTATATATATATCATATATATTATATATCATATATATATATATTATATATCATATATATATATATTATATATCATATATCATATATATTATATATCATATATATATTATATATCATATATATATATATTATATTATATATATTATATATATATATCATATATATTATATATCATATATATATATATATATTATATCATATATATATATATATTATATCATATATATATATATATTATATATCATATATCATATATATATTATATATCATATATCATATATATATATTATATATCATATATCATATATATATCATATATAATATATATATATTATATATATTATATATCATATATATTATATATCATATATTATATATATATATTTTATATATATATTATATATCTTATATATGTATATATTATATATCTTATATATATATTACATATATCATATATATATATGATATATATATATTATATATATTATATATATAACACATGATATATATATTATATATATATATCATATGATATGTATATTATATATATATAACATATGATATATATATTATTTGTATATAACATATAATATATATATTATTTGTATATAACATGTGATCTATATAACATATGATATATATATATATACATATATATAACATATGATATATATATATATATTATATATATATATATATATGAGGAAGTAAATATGACATTAAAATTTCAGACAAAATGTCAAATTACCTCATAAAAATATGGATGAGCAAGTAACATGCTAGTATAAATAAGGAAACGGAAACTTAAAAAAGCTGGCCTAAGAAATTTTGGTCGATGGGTTTGAACATATTTGTGTATTGTTTTGGCTTTATTGAAACTCAAACTCAACGTGAAGAAGAAATTATTTGTGCGCCCTTATATTTACTAGCATGTCACTTGCTTATAAACAATTCAATAAACTAATATATATATATATATATATATATATATATATATATATATATATATATATAAAATCTTACGTGTGTCCGATACTAATATATATATATATATATATATATATATATATATATATATATATATTAGTATCGGACACACGATTTCCCATCATAGCGCCGTGTGGCCCATCAAACCATCGATGTTGCCCGTACAGCTGTCAGTGTTCACCAACGAGCCTAAATACGTGAACGTAAGATGTGTGATCTCTCGGACCCAGGAGATAATATATCTTGATCTACCCGCGGAAAAAAGCTGCCGTTCAGAATTCGACCCGAGAAGGCTTCAGCGTAGTAATCGGCATGACCAAAAATAATTTCTGTTGTAACTGTCTAATTCGAATACAAGAATAAAGGCACGGTTCGCTGAATATCGTAAGATTTTATATATACATATATATATATATATATATATATATATATATATATATATATATATATATATATATATATATATGTATATATATATTCGTGGGTGTGTTTATGTGCAGAAAAAAAAGACGAGAACATCTCCGACAGTATTATAAATATGATTACTGGAAAATATGTTTAACAAATAGGCTTATTCAGTTCATATAACGTGTCGGCATAATGTATACCTTCATCATATATATATCCAAAAGATAAAAGGAAAATACGTTACGATAGCGGATACAGCGTTATGAAGATATACTTGTTACTTTCTAATGCTCTGCCTCTTTGAAATAACATTGTTTTTTACTCTTTGGATTTTACATATCAAAAGATATACATCATACTTAAACCTCAAAGCATATTTACAGTCAGATTGTCAATTTTAAAACGCGCGTGCAAAACCGGATGTCACACAATAATATATATGGGCAAAACAAAAAACAAATAGACTGTCATCAATTCTATTTAGTAAGGAAATGTCTGAAAATATTTTATTTTATTTTTAGAAGCCGCTTTGATAATACTCTAAAAACATTACCTATTATGAAGAAAAAGGAATGGTAGTACTTACAGATTGTGCGCTCAGCATCGGGGGATATGTGGCCAATATGAGTGAGGATGAGCGAATACTATTTATAGTCGGGAACAGTGGGTGAATGGTGGGGGGTAGTTTCAACTTATAAATTCAGGTTCTGCCATTCTCTTGTTGTTGTTATTGTGGTTCTAGTCTCGGTGGAGACCAGATCGTTAAATTCTATTCATAAAGGTTCGTTATTCGCTTACTACCGGACCCTGTTAGCGTAGGTCGCTTAAAGGGTATTCTTTTTTGCAACCCCGACTGCTGCAGACTCCCTTCTGGGTATCGCCAGAAAGTATTTGTTCGACACATTGCAAAAAAAGAAACTTCAGTGGGTTTTTTCCCTTTCTTGTTGACCGTTCGGTAACTTAATTAGTGATGGAGTTGCTAATCATGGAGATTTTCAAGGAAGCATATCGCTCGCCGAATGACAGTAGTGAAAAATAAGGTTGAGGAAAGACTAAGGGACAGAGTGACCCCTCATGTTTGCTCTGTCTTCCGGAGGGATATTCCGGAGTACATCAATGAGATGGCAGTTTGCATAACAAAGCTTGAGCTAACTCTGATTCCTGCGACTGACGTACTGGAAAACGGAGGTTTGCTGGGCATCACAACTAATGGAGTATCACATACAGTTATGTGGACTGAATTGTTTATTTCTTTCAGCAACTGCCAGTTTTTTCTCAGATTCAATTTCTACGTCTAGTCCAGGAAGATGTTCTGCTGCCTTAGTTGTTACCCCACCCCCACATTCAAATCACTGGACCAACGGTCAGTGGTTTCGAGATGACCATCGACCACATTAGTTTTAAAAATTTCTTGTCTAGATGCAAAAAAAACTGTTGTTGGTATGGCCAATGACGCTGAGCAACTGCATTTCCCAAAGTGCTCCGTTTCCGACAGAGCACTGCGGTTGATCAATCATCTGAGCTACACAGACATAAACTACCAGCGTGCTCCGTCATTATTAAAAAGGGAGTACCTATATATTGATGAGATAATTGACCAGATATTCCAGGATATACTGGAATATATTCCTTGGAAGGATACTAATTATGCGGTTGTTGGCGAACTTGTTCCCATGACTGCCTCTCTGTTTAAGAGTTGTTAAGCTCCTATTAATGTGACTTTTCAGTGGATGATTCAGGTGGGGATCGTCTTATCGCCACGATCCTGTTCAGAAAATTTCCTAAGGAACTTAAAGGGGAAATGATTGGACTGACAGGGAAGCGATCACCATCATTGTTGTCTATTTTCGAACTTACAGGAGAAGCAATAAAAAGACTGCTGGTCAATGGTGGTTCATCTAACACTACAAAATTCGACGCAGGCCGAAGTTGTACTCAGGGATAGACTACCTCGAAGGGATAGACTACCTCTTCCTTTCGCATAGACACTACCCACCGGACCTCTCTCGGATATTCTCGCAGCTTCCCTTTTATTCTGTTTGTGACGTTCATCAGAGGGGAAAGACTGTTGCTGTTAATTGCCTCTTGGACACAAGCAGTGGGTGATCGTATTTGTCTACTGATGTGCTGCATGCCTTGGGTCACTTGATTCAATTGGCGTTGATTGCCAGCATAGATTGTCCACTCTTCTTGGTAAGTGTGACCATAGCTTCAAGGAGGTGGTTTTGGGGATTGATTTGGGTTGCGGGAACATCGTGAATTCTCCTGGTTTGGTAGCTGATGTGATGCACCTCTCTGTCCGACTGTCCAATTTGAAACCTCTGTTAAGCGTTTTCAAGGATGCTGAATGTTCCCTGGTTGGGCACTTTGAGGCGGGTTCGAACTTCATACCGATTTGGTGTATCATCGGATTGAACCTCCTGCACCATTTATGTCCGTTTCAATTGGTTCCCTGTCTGAAGGGCTGGGCCTTTCCATCCCAGCAGGTATCATTCCCTTTGGAGCCGTGGAATAATTCTTCTCTGAGCATCAAACCACTTATGATTGGTCCACCTCTCATGTAATTCTGTCATGAAGCGGACTCTCCAAATAAATTCCTCCCACTTGTGTTTCGTACTGGAGCACCACCTTACTTATCTTGACCCCCTTGGCGGCGTTTTATTCGAAAAGTGAAGTGCAGAGCGAGTTAAAATGGATGTTCAGTATTGAGTCTCTGTGAATATCTGACAAGGATACATTCTCTGACTACGGTCAGGAGCAGATCAGGCGCTTTCAAAGGACTATAGAGTTCAATGATGGAACACACTACGCGAAGCTTCGCTGGCATACTGACAATCTAGCCCAAGTCCCGTCCAATCACGTTGTTTTCGCATATCTCGAACCGAGTAACTAAGAACCTAATAAAGAAAGCGATGTACCAGGAATACTTGGGAGTATTCCAACAGCAGGAACAGGATAGAAGAATTGAGGAGATATTCGTTCACCCTCACGAATTTGATACCTCATCCACCTGTTTTTAAGTCATACCCGAGAGCTACTACCTAGATAAGACACGTGTTTAACTGCAGCTTAAAAACAGGTGACGGAATGTCCCTGAATGAAGTTGCTCACTCCGGGATCAACCTCACATGAGACATGTTGCATTTATTAATGACCTTCAGAGCTAAATACTGTGTTCTGCTGGCGAGCATCTGGAAGGCATTCCTGATGATACATTTCAGACTGGAATCTGAAAAAAAAACAGATTCTGTTTTTTTCCTAAAAGATGGTGATCGTCTAAGTTGCTTTAGATATTCAACCTTGATATTCGGGTTCATTTCTATCCCGTTTGTACTGGGGTGTATTCCTAAATTGTATGCAGAACAGCATCCACTAGACGCTCGTTGCAAGATGATGGAAGATCAATTCTACATGGATAACCTCGTCACATCAGAAGCAGATCCTCATAAATTTGCTGATTTGTACTCATTAGCAAAGAAACATTTTCTGGAGGGAGGATTTATTATTCAGTCCTGTAACACCAATGATGACGCCCTCCGAAATAGGATAAAAAAGATGGTACATTGAGCATACATGATTATGAATGGGAGAGGGCACTGGGGTACTGATTTAATCCCCTTTCAGAGGAGATACATGTGACACCGTCAAGTGCGATCCCAGTGCTGCAACAAAGAAGGGGGTTCCTTTCAGAAGCAGCAATATCTTTTGACCTATTGTCTCTCTGTCTCCCAGTTACAGTTCGCAGCCATAAACTTACTAGGACTATGTGGAAGAATAGGTTCCGGTTCGGACGGTCCTCTCTCACCTTAGGGTTTGACTGACTGGAAGGAACTTGGTAAGGATCTGTCAGGGTTAAATAAGTGTCGTTATAATCGACAGACTTTGGTTGAAGGGCAATCTGGTTACATGTACCTCTTTTGCTTCGCTTCTAAGGAGGCTTATGTGGTTGCCGTATACATTGTACAGTACCAACGATCTTACCTGATGTTTTCCAAGGGAAAGGTTGCACAAATAAAGGACAAAAGTCTGCCCGTGTTAGCGTTAATGGTGGTTTACCTTGCCTTCAAGTTCCTGCCAACGACCTTGGACGATTCTATCTAGTCATACGTTTATGTATATTTATATACACACATATTATATATATATATATACATATATGTGTGTGTGTGTGTCTCACCTATGTACAAGATTCAGAACTAACCGCACGCACACACAGCCACAACAGACAACACGGCACCAAGGCCATAAAAAATATTAAATTTCAAAAGAAAACCCGACACACTTCAGGAAATTGAGATGACCGATAAAATAAAGGTCAGAATCACACGTATTGAAAAAACGCTCACGAATTTGACCCAGACAAGCAAATAATAAGAAAAATAAAAATAGGAAATAGAAAAATAGAAAAACACACACACCCGAACACCCACAAATTCGCAGAAACGCTAAAAAATAAAACATTTCCTCAAAGGAAACAACACTTTTAAATCCAAATACCTTTCTTCAAATGGATTTACATATCTGATACGAGCGCACCACGCTCGAAACGCGTTATAAAATGATAAAAAAAATACAATAACAAAATAATAAATACATGTTTAAAAAAACTTTTACAAATGTTTGTAGCCTTACTCCTTGACATATATATGTTTCTCTTGATACTAGACTACTCTCTCTCTCTTTCTCTCTCTCTCTCTCTCTCTCTCTTATATATATATAAATCACTTCATAAAAGAGAGTAGATATATAAACACCAAAAAATATAGGGGCAACTTTTCTACAGTTCAGATCGATTCGAATTTGAATCAATTTCTAAGGCACGATGGAGTATTGTCGCCACATCTGTTGCACATCTGGACTAGCGCATCATCCACTAGTCTCTTCCTCTTAGACAAGATCCAAAAAGGAGTCGCCAACTTTGTAGGTCCCTCACTGTCCACCAGGCTCCAGCCCCTGTCCCATCGCCGCAATGTTGCTTCCCTGTGCCAATTTTACAAGTACTTCAATAAATTGTGATCGGATGAACTTGCTACTCTGGTGCGCTAACGACGTAAACTCACTATACCAACCCGACAATCTGCCAAATCCCATCCATTCACTGTGGAGGTCCCCTGATGTCGAAGAGCTTTCTACTCCAAAAGCTTATTTCCTCGTGCTGCTGAACTTAGGAACTCCCTCCCTGCTCCCTGTTTTCCTGGCGGTACTGACATGCAGAAATGTAAAACTAATGTAAACAGACATCTCGCTGCACAGCTCCCAATTTAAGTTGCCCCCCCCCTAATAACTTTTACCCTTTTTCTCAGTAGCCCTTTATGTCTACAGTGGCGGCCTGCCTTGTTAGGCGTGAACTTTGTTAAACAAACAACAACAACGACAACAAAAAACAATGAAGCTTAATACTCAATATTTAAATAGAATTTTACTTTAAAACCTGGTATTAGAACTCAGATGTTAGAGCAGCTTTTCCGAACAATATTCTGTTTTTAGAATGATATTTCAGTGTCTGGTTTCTGA
>OY744521.1:156018281-156019714 GCA_963556195.1 Sepiola atlantica | reverse complement strand
TCTGGTTTCTTAATTTTTCCTTTCGTTTCTAACGATTTTGATAGTCCCTCTGTCATTCCGCTTGGACTACTCATCTGGTGTCCATGGAATAGTTGGGATTTTTCGTCCGTCTGATGAAAGGAGAGTCTACTTTAACAACTTGTAGTACCCATGAATGATGTCGACTTCTCCAGAAACATCTGTAAAACTATTTTATTCCGAAAGTGTCATAAAACCATAGAACGATATAACCTTGATTTAACTCATATATATATATATATATATATATATATATAATTTATATAAAGTGTCGTCCTTAAAGTGTATAACATTTTATATTTGAAGTTTGATTGTCTTAACTTAAAACGTGACGTAATTAGAGAATCCGGCAATACAAAAGTAGCAAAAAGTGTTATATTATTAACTGGAAAAATCTTCCGTTTCTATTGTCTACTCATTTTACACTGTGCAAGTGTATTTTACTGTTTTCTGTAATTCACTTAAATGATGACTAAAATAAGTCTTGCTTTTTTCTGCATTTTCGCACCTGCATGTTTTCTTCTTCTCCGAAAGAATCATACAAGGTCTTTATAATGAAATCAGTATCGACATTCTTGGACGAGCTCTTTTTTTCGCTACTCTATGTGCGTTATTCTAATAAAAGAATCGCTGTGTTACGATTGGAATCCATTACCGTTGAACAACATATACACTTACACACACACACACACACACACACACACACACACACACACACACATATATATATAAATCAAGGGAGGCGCGAAAGCGCTCTATCCCTTAATAGACTTCAAAAACGGCCAATGCTAGAAATCTCATTTCTTTGATCAATCATAACTCAAAAAACAATAAACCAAATTAGTTAAACCTTTGCACAAACATTTTATTTGATAGGTTCTATAAGTGTGTAGAATTTCAGCATCATTAGTCATGGCAACTCAGAGATCCAGAAAGGGCAGGCATGATTTTGTGTTATCCGTGTGTACGTACGTACGTATGTGCCACCCTGTATCTCATCAACTATTTGATGGATTCAGCTGATTTTTCGCAGAGATAGAGATTCTAGGGTTCAGTTGATGGCATTTTAATTTCAGTTTACCATATACCTTAGTTTTCCAGAAAATTCCAAAAAACATAAAAAATGACCATTGTATTGAGGCATAGCCTTTACAAAAGTAGTGAAATTCCATAATAAATGCCAGTATACTGAAATCGGGGACGAGTGGTTATAGCACTTGTCTTTGGGCTGGACGACCCGGGTTCGATCCATTCACGGTATGCGAATTTTCGGGTCTGAAAACTCCCTCTGTCCACCCAGCAGTAAATGGGTACCAGGGAAGGTTCAAGGCAGCGGAAGAAGAGGGATGGGCTCCGCCTTCCATATTCTGTGCCCTAGACACGGTGATTCTAAACAATGGGCAGTGTGCGATGTC
>OY744521.1:155960781-156008281 GCA_963556195.1 Sepiola atlantica | reverse complement strand
TCCACCAGCATAAATGACAACAGTACTCCACATATGGTCCTACAGTAGATTTGTAGAGATATCGAATAATCCCAAGCGTGACAAAGGGTTTGGAGCGATATACAACAAACTTTACGAGAAACAGAAAAAGCAATCGATCTAATGTACGAATTCCAAGAAAGATTGAATGAGAAAGAAAAACCAAGAAGTTTTATGGTCGATTTCTTCTTAGGAAGAGAGCCATCCATGAGAATCTCAGAATATAGCATTATAACGTATGACATATAAAAAGATGTCAGCCATTTGTACACGAGAGAGAGAAAGAGTCATATTTTTTAAACGTATTCAGCCTATGTAAATTAACAAGCGGCCTACAACCGTACGTATATCTCGTTAAGGGAGAGGACGTACAGCGCTTGGTATTCCCAAATGGGCACTCATCTGATACTGGCCAGGCTTAACGTTGCTTAATTTCGGTCATCTAACGATAACCAGTGGCTCCAGATGACTGTGCCGTTTCTCCCTATCTTATATATACATATATATATATATATATATATATATATATACCGTGCAAGCCAAAAGACCACAGTTTATATGAACCATCCAGAGTCGTTCGTCTTCATTGCTTATAATACAGAAGCAGTCCCCTTTTCCGTATTCCTACTGAGAGTGCTACTATTCTCACACTAATATACTGAATCAACGGGGTTTTATCCTAGGAATACTACCTAAATCTGCATATTGCTGAGTTAGAACAAGCTGACTTTCACCACTGTAAAATTCAAAAGACCACACACACACATACATACATACATATGTATGTATAAAATAATAATTATGTAAATAATATATATAATGTTAAATATACTTTATTTATCTATAGACAAGTAGTTTTCTCGTTTAAAGACTTATCAGTATATATTAAAACAACTGATTTCGAACTCACAACTCTAAGTCTTTTAACACAACATCGTTAACTCCTTAGCTAGCAGATCAGCTGCGCCATTGACACGTGTAAATACAGTTCTAATACAATCTCAAACTGCTAATTACATTTAAACTAAGGTTAAACCAAAGGGAAAGAACTATAACGTTACTGTCAGGGCGATATAATGAGTTTGTTTCGATCAAAATGCCCTCTCTTTATTAAGCTGGTTTACAAAAATAATCAAATATCATGTATGTATCTATAGACAAACGTGTTTCTTCTTTTGAAGACTCATTAGTATACATTCAAACAAAAGCTTACCTACCAACGAGTTCGAACTTACAATCCTGACATGGTATGGCCCATTAACCTTCTGAGCGCTGAATCTTTTTGTTGTAGAAGAATAATTTTTACACCTTTATTTTAAAATGACTCCGCAAACTAAACCTTTCAATGCATGCCAAATAATGTATCTGACATTTGTAGCATATAAGTAGGGTTTTCAAAATAAATTGTAAAATTTGACTAATTTGCATATTGTGATGGCGGCCATCTTTAAGTCATGATGAAGTTGCCCATCCCTCAGGAAGAATTGTCATTTTCACATGCACATATTAGTCAATTGCTGAATTTATTGTGTATATTTGTGCTGTTGTGTCTTATATTGTAAATTAAACGGTGTTGCGTGTAGTATAAGAGGATTAAGGCGTGTACAGTAATTGCGATTACTTTTCCATTACTTCAGTTAAACAAACAGGCTTATAATATACATAATTTACAACTCTATAATCAATAAGTAATTAGGAGATATATATATATATATATATATATATATATATATGTTATATTTAAATTTCGAAATATCTTAAACATTGGAAAACATATTTGGATTGTTCGGACCACATTTCTCGTCTTGGGTGTTATTCCCATAACGTTTCGGCCAATGTAACTTCCGACCGTCTTCGGGTGTATCTTAACAATGGCTCTAATTAGTGAATGCGGAAAGAATGTTTTTCTTCTTTTTTCCAACCGACTATAGTCGTTATAATTAAAAATATGTGATGTCTTTATAATATGGAAAGAGCGTTGAGTCGTTTCAATTTCCGTATTAATTCGGGTCCGTACCGATTGTATATGATTTTTCTGAATGATGTTTAGATGAGGATTAGTATGTATTATTTGAATTGTTCGGACTAAAAAAATTAGAAACATCATATGAAATCGGTAAGGACCCACATTAATACGTAAATGGAAACGACTCAGAACTCTTTCCATTTCATAAAGACATCACATATTTGCAA
Organism: Sepiola atlantica; assembly: GCA_963556195.1. Taxonomy (NCBI): domain Eukaryota; kingdom Metazoa; phylum Mollusca; class Cephalopoda; order Sepiida; family Sepiolidae; genus Sepiola; species Sepiola atlantica. The sequence goes on along the minus strand of OY744521.1, from coordinate 156,006,070 downwards.
TTGTTACGACTATAGTATGTTGGGGAAAAAGAACAAAAACACTGTTTCTACCAGTCACCAAGCAGGGCCATTATCAAGATACACTTGAAGAAAGTCGGAGGTTACATCGACCGAAACGTTTTGTGAAGAACGCCCAAGATGAAAACAATAGTCCGAACAATCTAAATAATACATATTATCAATCCTCATCTAATAAATTCAGAAACATTATTGAAAAACCTGTTTGCTTTTGAATAAATTATTTGTTATAATCTTTTGCATAATTATAGCTTTTTTTAAACAATTAAATGAAAAGAAAAAAAACAAATTTAAAATAATATGCCATATCTATGATAATGAACAATACATTTCGGAATGTGGAAATAGGAACTGAAATTGCAACACATAAAAAATGTCATCCTTTTCATTATGTATGCATACATGCCGTCATTGAGCATTGAGAAAAAAATCACATCTAATTCTGACGAATCAAGTAAAGTTACATTTATGCAAGATAAAGATGTTAGATAAATTCTAGAATCGGGTTTGGCATATGATTTCCTTATCAAATATTATCATCAGGTTTTTATAATACAGGGTCTTCAAAAAGTCACCATCTATTTAAAAATGTTAATAACAGGAAAACTATATGTGTCATAATAACAACACTTATACACTAAAAAAAAATAAGAATATTTTATCGCATTATTGTATCATTTTTATTATACCACCTTGTTTTACGCCATCTTGTACCAGCTTTACCGCCATATGTCTGTATGCAACACAAGAGCGTGTTAAAATAGATTCTATTATGGCAAATGCGCCTCCTAATTGTTTTTCTTATGTTACTTAAAAAATTAATTTTTCAGAAGAAAAACACAAACAATTGATCAATTAAAGTCATATATTGTAAAAGAAAGTGACACCGCATGAAACTTTGAAGAATATTATGCAATCATTTCGGAATCGTTTGTCGAAATATGTGGCAAGTAAAGGGCTTTCGATTGACTAACATCCATTTTTAATATATATTGTTCTTTGTTTATAAGTTTCGTTATTATCAGAAATATTGTTTCGATGTTATTAAAATGTTTAAATAGATAGCATTTTGAAGATCCTGTACATTTACTTTGGCAAAATTAATTAAATATGTTCCATTAAACACACGATATAATGTATTCTCTGTATTACAATGTTAGGCTGCTATTTCCACATCCTTAATACCTCTCATGTTCTGTTTTTCAATAAGTTATTACACACTTACTTATTTATATAACCGAGAGAGCTTCACCATATGTTTGAAAACAAAATTTCGCTAATCACGATATTGGGACAGTCTGTCAACTGTCATAAACTTCCTGGCAGTCTCAACCATTATCTAGTTATCCTATCTCTTGTCGCCTTATTGATCCTTCTTGAATGAAATCTTAATATGATTTCTTTATATAGTTAAAGTCTGATAAAAATATCCGCACTGCGCTAATCTCTTTTTCGAATCACGTTGTTGGTAGATCTGTTAATGTTATGCATTTTCCTGATATCTGCATTACTTAGTATATCTTTCAAAATTAGTGTAAGGATAGTTCTTAAACATCTCATTTCAAGAACATTGAGCTTCTTCTCACGCTCTGTCAGTATAATCCATCATGTTTCACTTGAATATTCAACAATAGAAACTATGAAATAATTTTAAGTCTTAACTTCGGAAGTGATGAGGTGTCCGTTCTGCTCCATATATTTTCTATCAGATTTCCTAATGCATAAGTTTCTATTCCTATTCTATAGATGATGTCCTATGATTATCGTGGAACTACCGAGCTAAGAAACATAAAATATTCTTGAGGTGTTCCAACCGTTTTGTTGTCTTCTTGGATATCTCCAGAAAAGGAAAACATTTTGAATTTTCCTGGGTTCACTTTCACACCCACTTTTTCACAAGAAGCCCCAAGCTTAAAAGTAGAAACCTTAAAAAATTCTAAGAAAACGGCAACGATTGCGGTGTCGTCAGCATAACTAATATTTACTATTAACATAGAGCGTATTTTCTCGAATTGGGCGGAAAGTTACAGTAAAAAACAAGAACATAACTCAGCCCATAGACTGCACACCACCACCAGCTGACAAAGTAACGATTAACCAAAATCTTATCCGGGCCTTACCACTCTATATTGTATGAAACATAAAATATTCTATATTGTATGAAACATAAAATAGAAGTATACTCGAAGTTATGCCATGGAAAGATTGATAACTTAGAAATTATTTATCTGGTAAGGATGATATTTTACATGGTGGTTACTGTTATACAACGAGCATCAGATCCATGCATCAAAGTTAGAAATGATCGAATCCCTACGATAGACAGAACTTAAGTTATCACCAAATTTGTTATATTCACCTTTTCCGTGACATTAACTATTGGCCTATAAACCCCCAAATGAAAGCAATTCTATGTTAGATCATGACCGATATTTCGACCAAGTGTGTTGATGCTTGGTCAATCGAGGTGAACTGTTCCCTTACTCTTTCTTTCTCTCTCTCTCACTCTCTCTCGCTCTCTCTCTCTCTCTCTCTCTCTCTATATATATATATATATATATATATATATATATATATATATACAGGATGTCTCAAAAAATTGTACTCACTCGTAGAATGACGAGAAAACTTTTATTTATGAACATAGAGTGAAATGAAATAGCATCGAATACATGAGACAGATGTAATTGAAGAATCATGTTCGCAAATGTTCAAACTGATGACCATTATTGTTCAAACAAAGCTGATAACGCGCACCAAGGGATTCGCAAACGTCGCGAAACATGTCATTAGGAATATTTTTTGAGACACCCTGTATATATATATTACTCTCTCTCTCTCTTTTTCACTTACTCTCTCTGTCCTTTACTCTCTCTCTCTTTGCTTTTACTCTCCCCTCTGTCTTTTTTCCTTACCCTCTCTCTCTCCTCTCAACGTTTTATCTCCAATATCTTTCTCTTTTATTCACGCTTTTCTTATCTCTCCCTCTCTTTTTAATTATTTTATTATATTCTTCCCACTATTTCGATTATCATTTTCCTTTTATTTACGTTATTCGCCCTTCCTTCCACCACGTGAAACATTAATGTACAGATTAAGTGTGCACAGTGACAATTAAGCAAGATGAAAAAACACCCTCAAACCTTTAGTAGTACATAGATTGTATTATTTTCATAGATATAAGCGGCTTCTTTGTGTATAAGTTGTATCGGAAAGTTAAGAGGGAGAATAACTAATCTCCTAATATCCATTCAGAAAAATATTACATATTTGCATCCGGAGGACACATATATTTCCAAGTAAATAAGGATGTTATGTTGTTCCTATTTAGACGAGTGGGCGATTTAACTTTCTTTTTTCTTTTTTCTTTTCTTTTCCCTTTTTTCTTTTACTAATTCTTTGTTTTCTTTTACTTTTTCCCCGTTTCTCTCCCTTGTTTCACCTCAGCAGAATTTCTGCACAATCAAAAACGTGCCGAAAACCGGTCCTTCTTCTGCGATTATCAGGTTCTGAAAGAATTAAGCCGCGTTTCAATCGGTTTCACCTTGTCCTCACAGTCCGTACAATTCAAGCTTTATTTGCAAATCTAACTTAACAAATGGATCAAAGTGAATCTAAATAAACGTTCGCGTTTGTCCTTTTTAAACAAACTTATCAATTTGTAGGTTGATCTCGAATAAAACGAGCCCCAAATCAAATCTAACTAACACGCGATCCTCTAACCAATTCGTTCCACGTTGTTTCCCCATCTCAGCAGCGAATAATGCATATCAGAACAGCATTACGAATCCGCACCCAAAGGATGCAAATGCAATTATATTGCTCGCTTTTGATAATAGACGATATTCCCTTGGTTGAAATAAACACTCTATATGCCGGGGAAAAAAAGAGGAAACAAAATAATGCTACATATTTGCCTTGTAAATATGAGTTGAAGATGGGCGGTTGGTCTAATGTAAAGAAAAGAAAAATGTGAAATACAAAAACAGTTAAAACCGAGCATGGAGTTAGTTTAAACACAGAATAAAGCAATGTTAGCTCGGTCTCATAGAGAACTATATAATATATCTTATTATAGTGTAGATAATGCTTCTATCTCCTAGCCGAAACTTCGTCGCTACCTAAGTTGCAATTTCCTTATACATTTTTATATTCGTGATCATCATGCAATACACATACATAATTAACTTTGTTGCCTTCCTATAAACAAAATAATCTGGGGTAAGATAGAAAGTATCCACTTCATTATGACCGCAATATTTGAAATCGGAAGTTCCGAACAGGTGTTAATGCAAAATAAATCCCCTATCATTTTAGGCCGAATAGCTTTTGGCGGAATGTTTATTTTTATCATTTATGAAAAAAAAAGTTTCAATTTATTATTTGTTGATAATTGATTGTCACTCTGTAATATAACTATATTTGGTTAATAACTAAACTATTTTTTTTAAATATCAAAATAAACTAAACATTCCAATCATGAAAAAGTTTTATTCAATTATTAGTTAAAAAATATTTAAAGAAAAGAAAATTTCCAATTATAAAATAACAGTGTTATATTATTTGTCAATAATAAAACAAATTGTTGAAAACAAATTATTTGCTGCTCCCTTCCCCCCCCCCCGAATAAAAACAGAATCCGACCAACAGTTTAATCGGGGATTCTTGTTTTTTTGGAGGGAATAAACACCGATTCGCAATTTTCGCTTTCAGATGAAGTCGATACTTTCTATTTTACCAAATGTGCTTCAGTAAATGAATAGTTTGACTAATTAACATATTTCATTTTTAAACACATTTTAATAAATTACCAGCATTAATGATTTCTAATTGTTTGTTTTTATTTTAATTAGTATCATAATTTTCGATAAATCAATTTATAAAAATATATAAATAAGTATCTGATGAAGCCAGAATTTTTGCAAAGAACTTTGCTACAAACGTCGTCCTTTGCTATAAGGGCATCGAACTCCCGTAATTTCCCCTATGACTGTAAATAATCTTTGTAATATACATATATTGGTTAGGAACGTTCCCTCATGTTCTGCAATTGCAAAAATATAAACAACGAATTTCCTTTACACAACAAGCAAACAAAAAAGCCATGAATGAAGATTTGAAGATATAAAAGGCTTGAAGCATAAACACTTTTACCAAAATGACCAGATTCGGCATTACATGACCCGAAAAGGTTTAATATGACGTAAAACCACCAAACCAAACACGATCAATAAATATTTGAAGATATAAAGAACTTGAAGCATAATATATTTTACCAAAATGACCGAAAAAGAAAAAGGTTGATATGCCATAAAACAAAACAACTAAACAACCAAACCGAGACGCTGCCCAACTAAGCAGAAACCTCGATGTAAGCACCAACTGGTCCCGGCAACATTTCAAACATTGTCCTTAAGAAGCCGCTACGCTCAATTTGCTCCTTTTCTAAGAAAAGTATACGATCGTTGCATACAAAACGCTTTCCATCTCTATTTAAAACCTCGTTGATCTGCCACGTATTAAAAAATACTGGTGATCAGTCCTCTGAATTTCGGTAGAGACTTATCAGTCTCATATGCGCCATGAGTAAGCCTAGTAATCTGTGACAAATCAAACAATTATCAGCAAGCTTAGCAAGAACAATCTACTTAATTACAAGTAATACGGACTTCTTCCTGCAAGGTAAATTGTTTATATGTTATCTGTAATATCGCATAGGATCAGCGATTCTCTTGACAGGGTATTTGTTTCTAGAGCCTATTGTATGGCAAGAGCTGTTGCTCAAGAAACCAAACTCACTTCAAGTGATTAGATAGTATTAATCTATGTAAACGATAGGGACACACATCCTGATAACAAATACATATATTCCAATTGCATGCGTGTTTGAAGACTAAGCTCTACTCATGTAGTGTACACTGTGAATACTGAAAATATACCTATACAATATATCATATCACCTTATAATATTATATATGTATATACATATAATGTAATAGTAAATATAGAAAATGCAAATATGTAGCTTTGTGTTCATCGCATGTATCGTGTTGACACATAAAAAAGGAGGAATAAAATTGGATGTTTTTCATCGTAAACAATGCCCAAAGTTAGTGCGTTATTTTCTTCGACTCAGAAAGCTTCGTGTTTACAAATGTCTTGTCTGTATAAAACTGATGAAATGGCCATCAATTTTGCTTTTCAGATGATCTTTTTTTTTGTCGGAAAATATCAATTTATAACTGGAATTAAATATTAGCACAGTGTAAACTTTAACTATAAATTTAGCTCTACAACTGGATGTTACCACATAACTTATATATATATATATATATATATATATATATATATATATATATATAATGTTTTGTTTCTTTTACTTCAGTCTCAGTTCTCAGAAAACAATGGGACCCTTCTGGGCTTACACTTGATCTCTATAAGAGATACATAGATATTTTAATATTCCATTAAAGCTCTTTTTTATCTCTCAAACGTTGATTTAGTAAAGAAATAAGGAATATTAATTTTCCTCTCCTCAATAGACGAGTAAACTATATTATATTATATGTTTCTTGTGGTGTCTTGGTCTTACCGGATTCCAGGACAAGAATCCATCTAGTCTGGTGGAGTATCCAGCTAAGTGCTGTTACTTGAGGTAACATTACTTGGAGAAGGTGCACCATTCCTCGTATGAGCCAGCGTATAGCTGTGTCGAGGGGAGTTTATTTGGCCTTCGAATCCTATGTTATTTTGAATATTTGGTCAGGGTTTACTCGTAAGGTGAAGTAAGGTGAAGTATCCTCATGTACAGAGAGACCGAAGACACTCGAGAAAAACATAAAAATGGTGCACCAGTGCTGGGATTAGAAGTTTGGGCAGAGCATGGCCGACTGCGGTGGGAGCGAGGAAACAGTACTATGGATGCGCCGAGAACTATGACAGGAAGATGTATCTTCTCCATGTGTGGCAAACTGGTGGGGCTCTTTCCAGTGTCTGGATGGCTTCGAGTGGCAACAGGAGTTATTAAACGTCACGCTACAACTGTCACACAGGACTGGGATGGCAATGTTAGCGATTCTCCGCTTGAGTGTATAATTGCAGATACATTTGCCCGGGTACAGCAATCAGATCCCGCCTGAGGAAAATGGTGCGTGGGCACAAAAGAATAGGGTGTGTGGTTGGACGCAAGCTCGTTTGCTGTGGATGTAGCTCTTGACGCCAATGGAGCCATCATCGAGGATGCAAGCTGGTTGCGACCAACAAAGGATACCCAACATATAAACGTGGCAGAGCTGGATGTCGTACTAAAGGGACTAAACCTCACGCTCAAACTGAAAGTCAATGTGTTACACAGAAAAACAGATTGTGTGTGTGTGTACCCTGGGTGACCAATGCGTTCACATGAAAGTCTCGGTTGAGCACAAAGGCCGCAAGTGATATTCCCATAAGGCGGAGACTGGGCACGATGATCTCATTTGTGAAAGAGTACGGTATTTGGGTTGATATAGTACTAGTAAAATATGACCAGAACCGAGCAGACTCCCTGACAAGAGTTCCACAGCGGTGGCTCAATAATGTGAAGAGAGAGGTTGAACCAACACAGTCAGTGCGTGCTTTTGCCACAGAAAAGCTGGACGAAAATGTTAGACATAGTAGACATCCTGGAATCACGCGAACATCATATTTTGTGCCTATAATCGACCCGTCTGTGTTTAAAGCAGCAGTAAAAGCAGTTATTTGGATTTGTGAGGAAGGCCAGACAATAGACCCAGCTCCAGTGCAATGGAAAAAAACGGAGGGCTCAGTGTGCAGGAGGTGTTGAACCCGGCTAGGCATAGACATCACACACTACAAGGGTTGACATTTTTTTACACTGATCGATTGTGGACCACACGGTTTTTAATCTGGCGGCCACTACAACGGAAATACACTGCACGTGTAATCCGTCAATTAGAATCAGTGTGTTTTTTAGCGTGGCCCCCCAGTCGAAATTCTGGCTGATAATAACACTGCCTTCTACAGTGAACAATTCAGGCAGTTCATGAACGAGTAGGGTGTAAACTTCCGACCACGCTGTGCATACAGACCATCAGGAAATGGTATTATAGAAAGGTGTCATAGGATAGTGAAGCGGATTGCTGCACGAAAGAGCTGCATTGTTATGGAGGCGGTGTATTGGTACAACGTTACCCCCAAGGATGATGTGTCCGCCTCATAAGCACCTGCCAATTTGTTGCCCTCACACAAGATCAGAGTGAAAAAAGTTAATATTGTGCTCTATCCAAATAACCATGGGATCTCTGCACTTTATAAAGAGGGGGGAACACAGTTTGCGTGAAAGATTCACAAGGATGCTGCACGTCGAAATTCAGACCAGGTCGTGTCACCGGAGTGATAAGTCCACAGTCGGTGGTCGGAAATGTGACGCCACGACATGTAGGAGACGTGCGCCCACGTCTCAGTTTAGCAGCGGTAGTGGACGACAATGATGGCACATCATCAGAGAGTATTGAATGGAGTAAACTAGATTCCAATACCAGTAGTAATGGTACTGCGTCTTAAAGTGAGGGAGGGGACGGAAGTTTCTTGGTTGAGCTGCCTTATTCTATTGCCAATTCAGGTACTGATACTTCTGATGTAAGAGAGGAAAGAATAACTGCTACACTACGGAGAAGTACTAGCATGAAGTGGCCAACCCCCATCTGTCACTTCTGTGATCAGACGATCAGGGGTGAGTGTGGCAATCAGATCTTACGAAGTATTTCTGCTGGCAAATAGAAGGCTTACGCAAGTCGATAGCGACGGATTCAAAGATTTTCTAACGAGAGACAGACTCCACTTTTAGTAAGACATTTATCCACTCTATGTTATACCCATTGGCACAGCAAGCATTCTCAGCTAAATGCTTTCCAATAGAAGATTCCAAAGCCGAAGAAGATATAATGGCACAAGGAACCAGTTGTACAATGTCTAATTTTAGATGGGATATACTGGTTTATTCGGGTCTGCGAATGTAATTCCCTTCGCAAAACATAACCAGCATTGCACTGACATTTGAATTCATATATAACATTACTGTTTTTAATGTAAGGCAAACTATCTTTAGAAAAGGACCTAAAAGCAAATATTGTGCCAAAAATTAAACGTAAAAAAAAACAGGAAAAAAACAATCGGTTACTTTTGATGATGTGCTTGCCCAGCTTCCAACCAATGCCACCCATCCAAGGCAGTTCAAGATATACTGGACATCTAGTGGGTCAGAAAGTCTGGGAGACTTAAATTCTGCAACTTTTTCTTAATGCAGTCCGAAACTAAGTCGTCCGGATAGCTGCTACTGATAAGGATTTCCATATGAAGCCTGTTGGATGAATAAATCCTGAAGGATCGGTCACGGGCGTCGTAATAACCAGGCCAGTGCACTGGAAAATGGCGTAATTATCTAAAGTAGCAAATGAGGTATGTTGAACAGTCAGACTATGGGTAGTTTGATCCCTCTCTTTACTTAAAAAATTATCAAAATTCAGTAAATCAACCAATTTTAATGTGATGTTCAGTATGTATTAAGTAGCAATCACGGAATATAATCAATTACTTGATGTGAAATCTTAGTGCAACTCCATTATTTCGTATAATTTACGTAGGTAAGACAGCAAACATTAAATTAATACTTAATAATAAAATGGTGTTATTAATTTTTGAATTTTTAAAACATAAAAATTGTTCTTTGAAAAATAATTTATCTGATTTTAAATAATTTATTTTTCTCCGGATTATTTGTAATGTTTGGGTTGATTGTATTGACAATCTGGTCTACATCGAATGAAAAGACTATCAGTTATGCGACATGGAAACATCTCTTGGTTTATAAACACCGGAAGAAGAATGCACATCCCTATTCATTAGTTTTAACTGTAAATAATTTTATAAGAGTTTCTTTAATTTCTGAAAAGAATAAATGGTGTTTCTTGATGCTCTAATTAATTCAAAATGCTGAATGAGTATTGATTTACTCCTCTCCAGTAGTTAGGCACAAGGCCAGTTTTTATCTTACTCCCACAAGTAAGATGTGACCCAAGGTCGGGTCGGGAAAGTGGGATTTAAAAATTGCACTTTGAATTTCTAGCAATTAAACTTAGTTTGTATTTCGTTTATGCTAAACCTGGAATTCTCTAGTTACATAATATGTAAGTGTACACAGAAAAAAGAAAGTTAAAGTTTCCACACAAACACGGAATTCGCTAGGGCATGATATGCGGAAAAAAGAAAAATAATTTGGTCAGTAAAAATGTTGAGAAAAACCGGTGATGGAGTGTTACCAATAAGCGCCTACTACTTAAAAAAAACTTTTCAAATTAATAAATAGTTTATATAAAGGTACTTTTGCAGAATAGATATCTTTGTCTTTATTTGTAAAGGGCTTTAGTCGCGTCAACGGGAGAAAATCCTGGATTTTGTACCTTAAAAGTAAATCAAATTTGAAAGATCACGAATTCAGTAAAGTAGCACAAAATAAATAATTCAAAACAATTAATTAATAGAATATTTATTGAAATAAATAAAGATGTGTGTGAGTTTTTTTTTTTTGGGGGGGGGGGGCAAAACGAAGTTATTTATAATATAGTAATAAAAATTGTAATAAAAATAGTAATAAAAATTGTAATAAAAATTGTAATAAATCAAAACAGTCATGTTATTTGGGGGGGGGGGGGATTTTATTTCCCAAAACGGAAAATGTTGTGAAAACAAACAGTTTCTTTAAATATGGGATTTTTTTTTCAAAACCAACAGTTGATTTACATAATATTATTATTTCAATATCTCCCTTATTTCGTTGGATGGTCGCACAAATTTTTGATGACATTTATTAATTATTCTTTAATTATATTTTCATCACGAAATAAAATACTTATTTATTTTAATGAATTAAAAATCGAACTTTAATGTAATGCCTTAATCGTTGGAATTCTATTTTTTTTTTCGTGCTTGCCATCTATAAAAAGGAAATACGTTTGAAAAAAAGGAACAAGTTTACAATATTTTCCAATTGAATAAATAATCCTGAGGAGGATGGCTGTGTTCTGCAGGGGAATAGTCACAATAACAGGAACAAGTTAACAATGGTTTCCAAGTGAATAAGTAATCATTAGGGAGCAGTCTGCTCGGTTTGATGACTGACTGAAAAACAGATGGACTCTCACGCATGCGCCTCAACGCCTTCGGCAATTCCAGTCCTCATTGATATATTTCCTTACAAACCACTATCAATGACGTCACCAGAAAAACCCGACTCGGTAAACTGGCCTGGTTAATCACGATGGCCGTGACTCGGTGCATTAAGGTATAACTTAAGCCTAACTTTATAAGTTTTAGGTAAAAATAACAGCAATTAAAGTAAAGAGCCATAAATATCTCCCTTTGGCAACTATATGCTAAGAATTGGCTTGACCTAGTTGCTTTATATAACCCTGATTTCTGGACTTTGTGGGCCTAAAAGAGTATAATAATTTGATACGATATAGTTACATTACAATCATAAATAAATTGACAGATTGTAGTAATCTATAAATAAAACATTATCGTTATGCATAATTGAATACTAAAATAAATTAAGTATAAATGAAAATAAAAGTATTATAATAGTAACTCCGTAACTTATGCTGACCAATTAATTTAAACTTTCTAATCGTAAATCTATTACGCTCTGGTGATATTTCACACTAAGTATTGGGACATGGGGGTAAGTATATCACGTATGTCTCCGTGTGAAGGTGGAGAAAGGGCTCTGTACACAGAGGTATTTAGTAGGAGACAGTCGTTGAATCTTATCACTAACACTCGTACCAGGCCGACATATATACAATAGTTGTAATGCAGATTAGAATCGGAGAGTTCAACAGCCACCACACACAATGGGGCTATACTGAAACTAATTTCGATGGAGAAGCAGTGGTAGAATGGATAGACGCCAAACAGCTTAACTTTATTTAAGACCCCAAACAGCCGAGTTATTTCAACAATGCGCGATGGAAGCGGGAATCCAACCCAGATCTTGTATTAACAAGCAATAATATTCCTGACTCCAGTAAGAAACTTGTTTTGGATGTTATACTAAGACCGCAACACCGTCCTATTGATGTTCAGATAAAGCTACATTGGCACTAACCACAATCCCATTCAGAAGTCGTTTCAATGTTAAAAAGGCAAACTGGATCACAAGGTCAGCTATATCAAACCACTTCCAGAGAATTACTGCCTGTTCATCAAAGCATTTCAAAAAATATCTAGAAGAAAATCCCCAGAGGATGCAGGATGAAATACATCACTGGCCTAATTGCTGAGAATGCTGAACTTTATAATGACTACATCACCATGTTCGAATCTCTTATATTCTTTTAAGGCGCCATAATAACAGGGGAATAGCTGATTACCACTATCTACCAAGAGCGCCAAAACACCTGTAATACTCTGATAGAGACAACGGGCATGTCAAAGAACAGCAAGAAGGCATGGGCCCTCATTCACAAATTCTCGGGAGATACGAAGACAACCAAAGAACACTTCAATACCACTGCTGAACAAATTGCCCGCAAACTGCTGCTGAATAGTAAAGGCCCTAAGAAACGACTACAAAAAGCCAAACGAGACCGAAAAGCGTACCATGCAAACCCAGGCTTCAAAAGACCTTTCACTATGACAAAACTGAAAACGGGAATACATAGTTTGTAACAATGGAAAGCAATTGGTACGGATAACATTGCAAGAGCGCAGATCAAGTACTTTGGAGAAAACAAAGGAATGGCTCCTCAACCTATTCAATAACTGTACGGATACACCTAGGCTTCAAAACATCTGGCTCAAGGCACACGTACTAGCACTCTTGAAACCTGGGAAAGACGCGTCAGATTCTAAAGGTTTCCGGACAATCTCATTATCATGTCACACATACAAGCTGTTTGAGCGCCTGATACTGTACTGGATTGTACCATAAATAGACGAGATAATCTCAGAGCAAGCAGGATGGATTGTCAGTGCTGTTTTCGTGGACTTGACTTTTGTCTACGATACAGTCAACCACAGACGACTTCTATGTAAGATGCTAGATGTCACAAACGATACCAGGCTAACAGGGTTAATGGGAGCCATGTTCCAGAACCGCGGATTCTACGTCGAATTAAGCGGAAAATGCTGCAGATGGCGCATCCAGAAGAATGGTCTCCCACCAGGGAGCGTGCTTGACCCACTTCAGTATAACATTTATACAAACGACCAACCGAGAGATGATGTCACACGTCGTTTTGCATATACACATGACCTGTGCATCACCGCTCAATGTACATACCTCATTAGTATTCACGAAACGTTCAATAACGCCGTCTTAGGATTTACGGCCTACTATGAAGAGAACGATTTACGTGTCAACTTAGCTAAAACATCAGCAAGCTCATTCTACTTGAAAAGCAGGGACGCTAAGCGTCAAATGAATGTGTGGAATACAACTGTCACACTCTGAGCACCCTGTCTACCTCGGAGTCACACTCGACAGATGCCTTACTGTATGCCACAACCCTTGCCTCTAGCCTCTCTACTGCAGAATATATCATCCCAGTATGGGAAAAATCCACCCATGCTAACAAAACTGAACCCGCTCTTTACGAGAGCTGCAGATGTATCACTGGGTGCCTGAAGCCCACTAACACCAACGATTTGTACATCCTCGCAGGTATCGCCCCTCCAGTCATCAGATGTAGCCAGCAGGATAGAGCGGCGCCGGCAATTACAGATGAGAGGCAACCCCTACATGGCCATGTACCTGCCCCTAGTCGACTAAAATCACGGAGGAGTTCACTGCTCCACTGGAGACAACAACATCTGTAGGCCGTCTTAAAATGCGAAATGAAAAGATATCCAACCACCCACACAAGTGGACTATGCTCATTCCCTCTGCCTAACCTCTCCCATCAGGATATAACAACTGAGCAAAATGGAAGTGGCTCAACCAACTCTGCTCAAGTGTCGGCCGTTCCAGGGAGGCCCTAAGTGGATTAGGCTATTTTAGTGGTTCAACTATATGCGACTATGGCACAGAAGCACAGACAATGGAGCACATCTTCTGATGCACTTGGTTAGGCGGACTTAGCGCAGCAAAAACACTAGCACTCTACAACATCAAGCGACAGCAATGTACCAAGCACTGGCTGGGCATTATATCAGCTGAATAGCTTTGTATATGAATATGAGAAGACTACAACTGTGAGATAAGGGGCATACATATACATACACATGCAGCTTATGTTTAATTTAACGGTGATGTGCGTATGTGTTGGGGCATAAACACTACCATTAATAAAAGTAGGTAGATGTAGCACTATGAAGAGATCCAGGTCAAGGGAATGAAGCGGCAGGTATGCAGGTTAGGGTGATAGAAAATGGAGAGAGTAGAACAAGCAGCTCAGGAAAGCACATAGGGTGTCCAATAACAATAGTTCTGGGAGTAACCAAAATCTGTGGAACCGTGTCATCAAAACATATTCACGGTTGCAAATTATAGATGTGTATATGATAAGTCTAATATTTTTAAGTTAACATTATTAAAGGCATTGATGCCCTTATAGGCTTGTTATTTTAAATGTATGCCTGTGGCTACATCTAACCATTAATTCGTCCCTCTCCAATATATTGTTTTTCTCATATTTAAGTATCCTATTTTTCCTCTCAACATAAATTACATCTATGTTTGGACCCCCTACGAACTGACCAAGAGACCACTGGTGTAAGGTTCTCGTCCTCAAGCATATATTAGTGCTTAGCCTATTCAGTTATTTTCTCAAGTAATAGTTTTTAAGAGTGTTTATGAGTGTATAACCGTTGTTTCCAACTTCCCACAGATATGGCAATGCAGACTGAAGAAAATTGTGTGATAATAAGATTTACATGAATGAATTCATGTATACACAAAAGGTTCTTTCCTAGTTCATGTTACTCGTTTTTTTTTCACGCTATTTTGTCGTCTTCGTGCTGCTGCTGTCTTCTAGACACGTTCTCGTTTGTTCATGCCTAAAGCGTTTACAGATGCATATCGTGACCTATCTCATGTAAGTCAATGTTATCTACTATGCGTATATCCCCGTTCGCTACTGCTGGTTCAGTATTATTAGACTGACCTAGTATCCTGGAGATATAATGTTTATGAATTAGTCGTAATTATAAAAGCGTGATGATCAGTGCTAAATGTTTGTAGTGTAAGACAACGCTGAAAGAATTACGGAAAGAAAGAAATAAGCGAATGGCGATTCACATGAGACCTACTCGTTTTGATAATTAGGTTGTTTTCTGTCTGAAACACCATCGCCATCGGGCCGTTGCAGTCTTGCCTTGTAATTAATGTTTGCCTTGTGTATGAATTTTACATGCAATTATTCCGGATTAGCGAAATTTCTTCATTTTTTTTTAGATCAATATTCTTTCTCGTCAATTGTGTCTGATATTCTACAAGTGGACATAGGAAAACGATCGAAGAGTACTCACGCGAAAATCAAAGCAACAGAGAGAGAGAGAGAGATAGAGAGAGAGAGAGAGAGAGCATATCTGTAGACATCAAAGATATCAGTGGGTATTAATAGTGCGAAACGATTTACATACATGTGTTTCAATACAACCCTTTCTTGATACAATTGAAACAATAATTTTAATATTATACAATGTATCATTTCAGATCACAACTCGGCTTATAACAGTGCCAGTTCACGGAACCGGATTACTGATGCTTCTTTATATATCGGCAAATAGTTCTCAAGTGCTTGTAAAAAGACAAAACTACTTAACACAAATGATGAAAAACTCCGAAAATTAAGGAAGTCCTTTCAGTGGCATTAAAACATTCAAGACATAGGCAGAAATTAAGACAATTGCTCAATCGTCAAAGAATACTGGTTCACACCGGATAGTGTAAAGATGTAATGTCAGGCATGCGTAGCGGATAGACGAATATGGATTCCTATATAGATTAGGAGAGTCATATAAAATAAAACTTGTTTAGCCCTAAAACTACTATTTGAATGTGAAGCAGTGGTGATATGTATATACAGGGGCTTCAAAAAGTCATCTATTTTAAGAGTTTAATAACATCAAAATTGTAGTTCTAAAATCAACTAAACTTAGACACAATTAACAATATATATTACTGATGTATGTCATTCAACCGAATGTCCCCTACGTGCCACATATTTGGAAATGCCGCTCACAAAGGAGTGCATTACATTTTCCAAAATTCTCGTAGTTATTCTGAAAGTTTTGTCTTCAATAAATGACCGTAATTGATTATTTTTGTGTTTTTTGTCTGAAACCTTCAGTTTTTTAGAAACGCAACAAGAAAGCATCAGTAGGCGTAAAGTCCGGTAAAAATACTTCGCCCTACCCAATGCACAGGAAAGGCTGAAACAATATGGCTGGATGGTATCACGGAACAAAATCCCATTACGTTCAGCATTTTAAAATGTTACCACTAGTTTCATATGTGATGTTATTAATTTTAGGTCGTTGTGTTTTTATGCATGCATGATGGAAACTCTACCTAAATTTACCAACATCTACAAAAGCATTACTTTCTTCCCTCTGATTTAAGACAAATTCTAGTTAATAACACTAAAATTATACATTCCGAAACCAATTTTTTTTTAAATTAAATACTGAAAGCAATCTACATAAAAACACAACAACTTAAAATAAATAACATCACATATGAAACCAGTGGTAGCATTTTAAAATGCATAACGTAATGCGATTATGTTCTGTGATGCCATCCAGCGTTGCTTGATTTAAGTCGTCAACGACTTCCTGGAACAATGCGAAAACGTTCTCTGCGCATTTTTACGCTGTGCTTTGAAAATTCTCTTTTTTCGCCAGCTTTTTTGTTCATTTGCTTTTGACACCTAGGGATGATTTGACGAAGAATCGAAAACGTTCGTGAAACCTGCGAAACCTATGGAACATTTATTTATTTTTTTTTTAATTTAAAAAATACCATCAGAAAAATTTTTTAAATAAAAAAGGTATATATACAGACGAATTCTGTTATTGTTAACAATGTTTGCATAAATATATATAATATATAATATATATATAATTTTACGTACATATAAAATGAATTAACGGACACGTGTTTCTGGCTATCAACCGTCATCAGCATGGCTAACAAGGGCAAGGATCGAACTTACGATATTACTGTTTGCATTCTGGCGTTTTACTACAAGACCACAAACACCTTGCCGAAATATGTACGATTTTTATCGCGATAATGATACGTAGTATTTGTTATTGTTTTTACTGGCGACTAAAACTGTCGATGACGGATAATATCCTGAAACACGTGTCTATTGATTACTTTAATGTGTACATAAAAATCTATTGATAAGTATATATATATATATATATATATATATATATATATATATATACAAAACAAAAAATAATTACACGGCCTATTAAAATGGGCGACTTAATGCAATATTCTTTACTGCTTAGGAAGTGGAAATATACTCAGAAAACAGCTATGTTTCTATCGCCAGAAAAAAAACAATAACACAGACATATATATATATATATATATTTAAAATAGTTCACCCCAAACAAGGCAGTCCGCCACTGTAGACGTAATGGGCTATATATATATATATATAAGTTATTTATTAGCAAAATTAAATTCAACCACTAGGTCATATTTTAAGTAGAGCAAACGATAAAGTAAATATGGTATCTCGGTTACTACTCACTAAAAGTAATGGAAAAATGGTGAAACAATGAAAATACCAGTGCTTGAACGAATGTGTCAAAGGCCATCTAGTTAAGAGGGTAAATATACGATGACCACCAACCCCTCTAATCCGACACATTTGAAAAGTTTGTTCCTAATTTGTTAAATGTTATTTATATTTTTTATCGAATAAATAATGTAAAGTGTAGTATATGTTCTGTCCACGGTCAAGAAGAGGTAAATAATCCTAGACTGAATCCTTTTTTATTATTGTACTAATCCAGCGTGCTCTTTTGGGGAGCTGGATTTTCTACACATAAAAAAACGGACCTTATATCTAACTTTCCCCACGCAAGAGGGTAAATAAATAGGTACTTATAAACTGACCGACCGACGAAG
The DNA here is from genome assembly GCA_963556195.1 of Sepiola atlantica. NCBI lineage: Eukaryota > Metazoa > Mollusca > Cephalopoda > Sepiida > Sepiolidae > Sepiola > Sepiola atlantica. Next base: position 155,987,904 of record OY744521.1, on the reverse strand, counting down.
CGTCTCATTGAGATCCGTGGACGAATCTAACATCTTGACCAGACACATTGAATCTGGTATAAGTAAGTTCCGTATATAAAAGCATAGACAACAGATAATACTTATGACTAGTTGTGCCATCGATAATCCGACCAATAAAAAAGTACAAGAATGTTTTCGTATTATCAGACGAGAAGCCTACATTTCTGCTTATGTTTTTTAATGTTTTAAGCCACTCAAAGTACTTTCTGATTTTTCTGAGTCTTTCATCCTTGATGTAAAGTAGTTTAGTCTTGCTGTAAGCACTTGAGAAATATTTGCTATAAATGAAGACTGTTCAGTAATCCGGTTCCGAAGGTTGGCACAGTTAGAAGTTGAATGTTGATCTGAAATGGTCACTGTATAAGGCTAGAATTATTGTATCATTTGTATGAAAAAATGGTTTTATTGAAACATGTGTATGTAGATTGTTTTACACCATTAACATCCAATGATATATATTATAAGCGGCAGCGGCAGCGAATGTTGTTTTTACTTTTCGACTCTCGATTGAACAAAAGCTCAAATCGGCACTTTCTTTTAACCAATCACAGCACAAGACATATTCACTTCCAAATCTCGTTCGTACTATAAACCCCAATCTCTACTTTTCCTTATGTTGCTTCCACAGACAGCACCCGTACGCACGTCACAATCAAGCTTAACCTCAGCAGTAGTACACATATGACGACGGTCACTCAGGAACTACTAAACACAGAGGCAGCATATACACCCTGCAAACCGAACTCTCTCATACACAGTTGTACATACACTGTATCACTGGCAAAACAGGCACGCTAATTTACACACATATCTATGTGCCTAGTATATGTACGCACACTGTAACATGCAAACTAACACAATGCCAGCCGACATGAACACGTGTACTCAATTTCTCTTTACAGACAAAACACTTTATTTACCAAGAACGTTCTCGGACTCTTTAAATTCTCATTCATTACACAAAACTTAATTGTCTTAATAAGTTGTCAAAAAAATTAATAATGTTTGTATGGATAGACATTGTCATTCTTTCCTTTGGTAATGTTCTTCTATTTAATATTATCACTCATGTATATTCACCTATCAGTATATAAGTATGCACTCGCTTTCTCTATAACTCTCGCTCTATCTAATTCTAGACTGAGTACTCAGCAACACTTCTTCAATGTCTACGCGTATGACATAAGAAATGAGTGTTATCAGTGACAACATTAGTACTGCACACAATAATTATACTATTGTACAGCTCCCAAAAAACTACTACTATTCTTAGCAAATCTGTATGTATTAAGACTGACAATTTAGAATATTTTTTTTGTAAAAAGTCGGTAATAGATTCTATGAAACTCTTCAACGTGACTTTGACACATATAATTATTCCAGGTAATAAAACTGTCAAAAATGGAAATTAAAGGTATGAAAACCCCACATTTCCCAAAGATCCCAGATTGGGGCCTCACCTCAAAGCTACACAAAGTATCGAATAGATGAGATTTGCGCCTGAATACATAAAAACCTCTAAATAAACACATACAAATACGAGCACATATACAAAACGTACATTAGTCAATCGGGAGACTGCATACTTCCGCTTGACAACGTTAAGATGGACCATATTGTTTGAAGTATACCAGAAGTTATAACTAAACACATATTTATCTAATCAAGTTGAAATTGTGTATGGTGGTTACTGTTATAAAAAAAAAAGTATCAGTTAAATAGATTAAATTTAAAAAGTTGACATTCCATCCAAATTGTTGCGTTGATCGAAATTTACTATGCGGGACTTCATCGGCTAAGATATGGGCCAGAGGGCGAGTCTCGTCTGCGAAGAGAACCGGAGTTATCGCCAAAAGTGTAACTGATTTTGTTGGAATTTTCACCTAGATATCCTGAAATAAAATAAGTTCTAAGCTAGGCTTTGTCTGATATATTGACCAGGTTTTGTGACGACTGGTCAGGCTATGTAGACGCATTGCTGTACACAAACATAATGACAGACACGACCTAAAATATAACCTCCGCTTTGACGAAGCTTGATTCTTGTATAAACACCTGCAAAAATGAGTGCATACGAGCAAACTAACATATGTACACTGCCATACAGTCCCTATATTTTCCTATAAAAATAACGAAAGCAAACGAGATATTATGTGCCTTGCTAGCTCAAGCTAGCGATTGCTAAATGACTCGATTCACCTCGTATCGTTTTAGTGAAGCTTTTTCTGACCGTAATTCTAATGTTTCCTTAATATTTTCTCTTGCTTAGCTAGATTCTCCGGTTACAACACAGATACAAAGAGGTTAAAAATAAAAACACATACAGCCATGTATGTACACATACACAGGTGTCTTAAATTCTCATATGTATACGCATATTTCGTGTTTTTATCTTTTGGGATTTTCTGGGGGTTTTCTTGACAGTATTTCGAATAATTCTTTCTCCAACGCTAAAATGTTTCTTTTTATCACTTGGAACAGGTGCCAATAAGTATTTTGGTTGACGAATATGCAATGCTGTTTCGACAACAACAATCTACTAATTGGCATAGCCCAACTGACCACTCATCTCCAAGGTTGTCACAGCGTTATGGTAACTTTGCGAATATATGTAGCTGAATACATCAGACGTCGTTAGATAACATAAAAGTAAATTATCTTCATGTAGCAATATCTACAGAAGGCGTCAAATGTGTCTCTATATTTCTTTTATTCACGGCTCAACAAGAATTTGTATACATTTGACTTGAAATTGGCAATGTTATAGTCAGCCAGGAAGCAGCCTCATATTACTGTGTCCCACAGATAAGCAGTTCTAGGAAAGACACTTTCCTCATGAAAATTCCACTTAGTTCTAGGCTAGGCACACATAGGGAGAAACGGAATTCATTGACAGTTGTTGTAGCTTGACAAATGATTGTTTTGTATGTTTTACAAGAGGGCAGTCGAGCACTTATCATGAAAATAACGATAGAGTAGAGAAAGACTAACACCGTCTCTTCTGTGAGAAAGAGGCAGAAGGGTAGAGAATATGATGTAGTCTACTAGATTGTGAAGTCGGTTGTGTGCTCTGAGTGGAACCTCCCAAGATGTGGCAACAGTTCCCGATCTTGGAAGGTATTTGACCCTTGTTAGTAGAGAATTATGTCAGCAGTGAAATACTTTTTAGAGCGGTAGAATGATCCAACCATTTTCCAGCGACCTTGGCAACGAATTTGTATGTAAGTCTTTCATTTCAGGTCTGGGGTGAAGACCAGTCGCACTAGTGCTTTCATCTTTGTTATTATTTTCACAACGTTAGGGTAGATGTAACCTTCGGTCTACTCCAGGTACATCTTTTCGAATTTTGAAGTGAACACGTGTCGCAACCTATAATGGCGTTGATTAACAATCAGTTTGAAGCAGTCTTCTAGTGGTTGAATGTTCAATCCTAACTACAGCCGTAATCTCTAAGAATGACTAAATAATTAACATTTCTACCCAATCATAGCTGACAGAACAAGAAAAATCTACCTATATTAATTAAATAAAGGGTACAGTTCGAAATTCAGTATATAGCTTCCCGAGTTCGACATAAAAGTTTCCCAAGTTCGAAAATACACACCTAAGAATCAGAGGTTACATCAGTCGAAACGTTTTGTAAATAAAACCAAGATGAATATAATAGTCCGCATAATTCAAATAATATAAATTTTTCAATCCTTATTTTTAAAATTCTGAGACATATTTAATGTAATTTATTTACCATTCACTAAGTCTGTTAATTTCCCTACCGTCTTAGAACTTCACAAAACACGATGCGAGTTATTTAAGTTTATTTTGTGTATTTTTTCCATAATCTTCGTCTTGTATCATTTTCATAATTTGTGTAGAATCTAAATGAATGTTAGTAAAATGTTACAACTGAACGTTTTTAAAACTATGGTTGGCTTTTGGCTAGGAGCAAAGTGAAGTATCTATTCTGATACTACACTTCATATTTATTGTCCTCGGTCAGAGAAAGATAAATACTAAGATTTTTAAAAATTTTGTCCTAATCCAGAGCGTCCAATTTAAAGGAACTGGATTTCCCCACATTAAAGAACCGACTTTGTGTCTAATACTGCTCTTGTGAGGAGGCATGTAAATAGAGAAGGATGAGGTGAGCTTAACAAAAGATTGTTTAACGTCTTTTAACGTTTGCGTTACGTTGTATCAGCTGGATGTACATTTATAAACAATCTAGGTTTCAATTTAAACTACATAAATATCTTCCCTTCTTTAGATCCTGTTGCTTTAATGGAGACAACTGATCTCAATTTTATGTTTGTATTTTTGAACACTTGATCTTAAGCATTGTTCTATTAAAGCAAAAAAATGATTGTCAAACATTTTCTTTACAAAAATATTTTTTATTAAGTGTAAACAATTGATTTTAACAAATATTAGGAAACAACAAAACATTATAAAATAATTAAAATAAACGAAGATTATGAAGCAATGAAAGAAAAATATTTTTTTATGTTTACGGAAATATGTCCTGCTGCGTTCCTAACAGTTTCCGTAAGTTTTTCTTATCGTGTTACCACGAAAAATGGTAAGTCAATTAGTAAAACTTAATATTTAAGAATTACAATAATTAATTTTCAATGGTAATTATTTTTAAACGTTTTAAAATAAAGCGCCGGTAAAAAGACGTAAATTTTAAAACATTTACATTTTTTAAAATTTAAAATCAATTGTTAAATATACACGCATAAAATCGGAATATGTTATCTCACGACAAAAGCATGAACGGCGCAAAACATTGTCATACAATTGTTCGAAGCAGATTCAAGTATATTTTTTAAGAAATATTTTTACATAACATACCAAGAATACCTTTTTGAGATTTATTGTATTGTTTTGTAACGGTGCCAGATTTTTTTTTCGATATTGACGCATTAAAATTTAATAGAAATGATTTATCAATCTTTCTCCAATTTATGAATTTCAAAAAGTAGTGTTTGGTTCTGTCAGGTAACTTGAGGGGCTTGTACTTGAGATAAGTGTTGATCCGCCTCAATAAATCTCTTCTTAGTCTTATATTGTTATTGTCACATATACAAACACTTACAGACACTTACACTTTTTGAGGACTGAAGAAATTGGCACAGATCTGTCATAGCGATAATTCCTGGAAGTGCCCAACCGATTTTCCAGTTTCATTTGACAGCAGCGAGTGCGATTATTATCATAGCCGTGAAAATGATGAAGGTTTATAATTCCATTTTCTTCCCATCTGTCTGTTTCCCTTGAATGTTTCATTCAATGTATCTTTTTGTTACTTCCAGGAAGTAAATTAATATATTTGTATCAGGAGTTTGAAAGTTGGCCGTGGTCGACAGTGTTGGGCGGGAAAAGAAGTAAGCAATGTTTTGAATGGCTGCCAAATGGCGGAAAGCCCGAAGAGATTTCGTGCTGGACAAAAATGTCCCAGAAACGTTTGTTATCGATGAACGAAACAGCAGGAATAAAATGGCGCCTCTATTTTGGTTTAAATCGTCGAGAAAAATGTATCTTCTATCGACAATTAATTTCTGTAATATATTTACATCATAACAAAAGTATTAATCAAAATTGCACTAAATCTTACATTAACCATTTAGATTCCGGGTGTTTCATGAAGGTCAAAACATACGTCTACTACTACTACTACTAGAGATGCTACTAGACATATTTGGTGCAAAATGCTTGGCTAAAATGGCAAGACATGTACTTTAACGGACATTTCTAATCCCAACTCAAGCCCACTCTCGAGTTTTATAAGTTTCTTCGGGATGTAAATATAAATAAATTATAAATTTTCTCTCTCTCTATATATATATATATATATAAAGTTTTATTATTCGCCCCTTTTATACAAGCGTTCACATTTCAGCTGATGGTTAAATCCTAGATAATTCATTTCTTGAAGAAAAATTAATGACACCTAAAATCCGTTTCAAGAGAATGTAAATATTGCTTACCCTGGGGAGTTGGTGGTACCACGCCAGGACGATAACATCCCTTCCAGAGACACCCTCACAGCGCGGATACACGAAGTTACACTCCCCGAAAAAGATAGTACCACACTAATATCTAATTCAACGAAATTAAGAATAATTTCGGCTGTTTCATAGAAATAAAAATAAACATCTGCTGCTACTACTACTACTAATACCACCACAACCACCACTACCACAGATGGTAGCTGACTTATATGATTCCCCCCCCCCCCAAAAAAAAAAATTGGTTAGAATTGCAAGAAATCTACTATAACGAACTCTTGGAATATCTGATATAACGGAATTAAGAATAATAATTATGATGGTTCGGAATGTTTGAGATAATGCTTGACAATTTGTTTTGGTAATTATACATACTAATATATTTCTCTTTGTTGTAATATTTAAAATATCTCAGTCATAGATCCAAGGAGTGACGGTTAAAGGCGTAAGTTAGTAATCAGTCTTAATTTTTTCTACAAGCTATAAAAAACTGAATAATATAAAGTTAACACTTCTACCCGGTTATGGCTGATGGAATGAGTACAATCTACCTCTGGATTAAATAAATGGTGTAGTTTAAAAGTCTGTCTAGTTCCCCAGGTTTAACTAGAAATTTTAAAGTTCGGAAAGATGCATTTGAAGTATGTCGGAGAATACATTGGCCTAAACATAAAATCCATGATTGAAATAGTGGCTCAAATAATCCAAATAATTATGATGGTTTAATAAAGCTAGACAGAAGAATGTGTTTATATGTACACATATAAATGTATGGGTGTACACCATTTAATGTGTATACTCATTAAACGCCAATTATAATCCGGCATTATTATTCTATATTTTGTGTATAGGTGTGGCTTGACCGCGTTTATCAATAATTCTGACATTTATTTTGAGAGGTTGTTTCAATAATTTTTCGCTTTGGGTTTGTTTTCTTTTTTGTTTGTTTTCTTTTTGTTTCGAAATATAAGTTTGGAAAAGTGTTTTCTCTTACGTGTCACATATTTGTTTGTGCATTATTAGAAATCTGTTCCAGTAAATAGATTTTTTTATAATTAAACGTTTTCTCCGGTATCTGCAGAGCATGCACTAACATTGCTGAGTGGCCTCCAAGATCTACGATCTTGGGCCAAACGGTTCGCTTGGTTTCTGTTAATGTTTTAATTTAATAATCATACGTTTAGATCAAAATAAACTGAATGATAAAGTATGTCAGTCTAAGTAACGTAAATCTATTTAGGATCGAGTTCAAACAAAACAGTAAAAATGAAAAGCTATTAATGCAATAGAATTAAACGACTCGAATGAGGACCGCTCCCAGACTTGAAATCCTAGCAATTAAAAGAAAATAATCAACTTCAGACCAAAAGATGATAGTAAGAGAGGAGTAAACATTGTTGGGTGTGTCACGCTAAGACTTCTTATCAAATAAATTTACCTAATTTAGAGAGTTAATTAAAAGGTGTAAATTTGCGAATGTATAATAAAAGGGTTCGTGAAAATAAAACAAATTATACGAATTTATAATATAATATTTTTCAAATAAATGTAAGATTAAGATATAGTTAGAATTGTTTAAGACGATGTCATAATAGAGATGTTTATTAAGGAAAGAAAAAAAGTGGATTTATATATTCCTTGTTTTAAGTATTTGATTTAATATATATTGTACTTTATCCAATTTTTATTCTCATCACTCATTTTCTTATCTAATATACGTAAAGTGAGACGAGGTGTTTTATATTTAAAAACTTAAATATTAAGGCCCATTGCCGGGCATTTTCTTCCTTGGCAGAGTACAAAATGTAATGATTTCTTCCCAACGGACCAAATCTAGAATGGGATCATTCAAGTAAATTCTAAGATACCTATGAAAAGTTAGTGAACAAATAAACAGATAGGAAATGTAATTCATTTTATCTTATTATTTTACTATTTAATCACAACTTGTCAAGGCTAAGAACCACTCAAGTATCAGGGTTAACTAGACGGAATGATAATCCGCCGAAAGATGACGAACACTATGGGAGTACTAACATTGATCAATGGTATGAACCTCGTTTGATTACTAATGGGGGTGATTGATAATAAGAATGTGTTTACATTGGATTTGAATACGACTAATCAGCAAGGGGCAGTACCGCGTTAATGTGTCCCTACAGGTCGGAAGCACTTGCAAAAAAACTATTTCCATGGAAATGCCGCCTGGCGCAAGGCACATAGAGGAAGAAAACATTTTTTTTCCGTTGTGGGTGTAAGACGAGTTCTTACTGTGAATATCTTACAAGGAGAAACCAAATATTAGAGCTCAGTTGAGCACCTTCCATGAAAATAATGATAGAGTAGAGAGAATAGCAACATCTTTTCTGTGATAAAGGGGTTGCAGGGAGTAAAAAAGATGACTGCCACTAGATTTCGAGGTTGATTTTGTACTCTTTTACGGCAGAAAAAAGTGTTCAGTGGGACATCTCCCCGTAGAGGTGGCAACACTATTCCATCTTAGGACGTATATAGATAGAGGATTGAATCCAGAGGAAGGTACTTTTCGGGGCGGTCAAATTATCCAACCATTTTTTCAGCGACATTAAAATATATATCCAAATAGTTCATTGTCTTAAGGCAAATGTTTTTGTTATATAAAAATGTGGCCTATTTTTTTCAATGCTTGATCGATCCGTTCGAAAGATTAAACTTGTGCTGCGTTATTTTTTTACGAACGGATATTCTAGTTAACATATAATAGACAAAATAAACGTACGGTTACTTATAATGAACAAAAGAGAATGTTATTCAAAGTTCCTGCCTTTTTAAATGAATATTTCAAAATGGCAATAGCCCGTAGCAACCAAGATTGAGGAAGCAGTTTTGTCATTTGAATTTTCTTATTACCAAAACTCGCACATGCGTGGAATCTAACACGCGTGAAATCTGTCAGACATAGAAGTTACCGGAATTGGCCCATGCAGCCGTATACTTTTATAGCTGGGTACCCTTTTAGACGTAAACATCTTTCATGTAATTACATATGGTTCCACTTAAGAGTAATTTATGTGAATATAATTTGAAAATTACTATTCGCCGACCATTATACACTCGAGGTTATATTTGCGTATTTTATTCCCAACGAATAGGGATCAAAAAGAGATGAGACGTTCAAAAGTTGGTTTATTTTTAATGAGTTTGTGTCATTATTCAAGTAAGCGGTTTATATGCAACGTTTGTGAAATACGAAAATTCGAGTAGACGTTCCATAAATGAAAGAAATGTAATTTTAAATATTCGAGCCTTTGTCCATTTTCTTTCGCCCTTCCCCTTTTCTTTCGCCCTTCCCTCTTTTCTTTCTCCCTTCGCCTTTTCTTCTACCCCTTCTCCATTTTCTCGCTCTTTCCCTGTTATTATTTACACTTTTCTCCCGTTTTATTTCACCTTTTCTTCCATTTTTTCGTCGCTTCTCTCGTCCTTTTCTCTGTTTCGCTTTCTCTCGCTGTTATTTCGCCTTTTATCCCTTCTCTCTCTCCCTCTCCCATTTCTCTCTCTTTTTTTCTATTTTTTTCTTTCTTTCTATCTCCCTTCCTTTTCTATCTCCCTTCCTTTTCTATCTCCCTTCCTTTTCTATCTCCCTTCCTTCTCTCTATCTCCCTTCCTTCTCTCTATCTCCCTTCCTTCTCTCTATCTCCCTTCCTTTTCTCTCCCCCTTCCTTTTCTATCTCCCTTCCTTTTCTATCTCCCTTCCTTTTCTATCTCCCTTCCTTTTCTATCTCCCTTCCTTTTCTATCTCCCTTCCTTTTCTATCTCCCTTCCTTCTCTCTATCTCCCTTCCTTCTCTCTATCTCCCTTCCTTCTCTCTATCTCCCTTCCTTTTCTCTCCCCATTCCTTTTCTCTCCCCATTCCTTTTCTCTCCCCATTCCTTCTTTGTCCCTCTCTTTCTTCCTCTTTTCCCCTCTTCTCCCCTCCCTTCCTTCTTTATCCATTCGTTAACTAACTCACTGTCTGCCCTCTCTCTTCTTTTCTCACCCCGTCTCCCTTTATATCCGTTACTTTGTCCTCCACTTCATTTTTTCCTTTCTCCGTCTCTTTCTCTTCTATTTATGTTTTTCTCTTTTCTTTCTTCTGTCTTCATCTTCGTTTCTCTTTGTTTCTCTTTTCCTTTTTTCTTTCACTTTTCCTGTTCTATCTGTAACCATCCCTTTTCTTTTTACAACTGCTTTCATCTGTTCTCTAACTCTATGTTCTCCTCCTTTTCGTTTTACAACCAATATTTGTAAACCAGTTGGAATTAGTAACACACTTTAACGACTCAATAACGATGAACAAACAAAGCTGCAAACTTTAAAGAAATCTGTAAAAAAAACTCACCGAAATAAGGTGTTATTATCTTAAATAGTCACACAAAGATAGTGAAATTTGTACAATCGTAAAACTAAAAGAAGAGCAGAAAAATGATTGCCAAGTTTCAAGAATAAACAAAAAAACGATAAAACGAAATCTGAAATTTATTTTTGAAATTGATTTATTGCTTTGTTAATGATAACAGATTTTTCGGCCGAGCTGAACAGCGTTTTTCTTCCAAAACATTTTCTCAGCTTTTCTTTTCTTTCAGAAACACACCCACTTCAACTCAATACCCGTAAGCTCTTAAAATAAATTTATGCGACTTGCGCATATCTGGCTGTAATTTAAATCTGTGCGCACCCACGGAAGCTGTTTTTTTATTATTTTGTCTCTTTCTGTCTTGTATCTTTTTTTTTCATGTTTTTATTTTGTTTGTTTGATTTGTTCTTTTTATGCGCGAGCATTTGTGGGCTATGCATATATATTTGGCAATTTCGAGTGCAAAACGCGATAAATTCTATTTGTTTAAATCAAGGAAGTAAGCAATAAAAAGATAAACATAAATTCTACACTTTGACTAAAACCTTATTTTAATTGAAAGAAAATAAACACTATGCAGATATCACATTGTGTAAAACATAAGTTTTGGTGGGTGGTGGAGTGTGTTATGCAACATTTTTGTAGTGATAGGTCCGAAGTTTGCATTCAACCTCTTCATTTTCATTCCAGTTCACGTGGTTTTGTTTCTGTCGTAAAGGATAGATAGAAAATATGCACATGTTTCAATCACCCACGCCTAGCTCTGAACGGTGTTACGTCGTCACGTAACTTGATCTTTCTCCCTCTCTGTAGTAAGAAAGACACGACCGCTTGAGCTAAAAAGATGTCGTTCAACATCGTCCTCTTTTCAAAGTTGCTTTCGAGCTTACAAAATACGACATTCATGGGTTCTACGAAAATGTGTATTCTTACCCATTCTATCGACACTTCATATATATTTATTCTGTAACACACACTTTAAGCTAAATCAATCATGGCACGGTCGCTAAGTGGTTAACGACACGCCCTGACGACCCGGGTGCCGGGTTCGAATCTAGTTTGTCCCACAGAAAAACTTTCATCAAAACCCACACATGACTTTGTGTCTAACCTCTTGGAGAGAAGGTAAACAAGATATTTGTTAAAAGAAAATTCTTAAACATCTGTACAACAAATTTTCTTCGCAAATTGTATACTAAAGATATGTTGTTACCGTTAATTGTGCTTCACGCGTTTCATCACTTCGGAAATCTGGAATCGGAAAAAAATTGGAACTTTTTGGGGTATCGAAATCTGTATCTGAATCGGAAAAATGTCAGCCTAATTTCCGATTCCAAAAACAATTCTTTAGATTTATTTTTGTTTGTTTAAAACTTAATTTTCCCTTGTATTACAAATGATGAAAATTAACTGTTTTTAAACTACCAGTAATAATAATTCATTTAGGTTAAAATAGCAATGGAAGGCATGTCACGGTAAAAATGGCACAGGTAAAATAGCACAAGTGCAAAGTTAGGAAAAAATGACACAGGTCAAAAATATAGATGAAAATCTCACGAGTTTATCGAATCACTATTTTCAATTAATTACGTGGAAAAGATTAGATAAAAATGTTATAAAGATCTATTCGTGAATGTACGTCCCCACCTCCATAAACAAGTGTACTTTTACCTCTGCGAAAATATATGCACACATTACACGAGTTTTTATGGAAATTCGAACATTAAAAAAACAAAACTTTATAAGTAAATATTTAGAAATTTGAAAAGAATCGGAATCAGAATCTGTAATTGTATCGAAATCGGGGAAAATATTGGAATCGTCCCATCCCTAATTTTACCCCATTCTATCGACACTCCATATGTATCCATTCTGTTACACGCATATATATATATATATATATATATATATATATATATATATATATATATATATATATATATATATATATATAAACTTCTCGAACCTTTTATCACAACAGCAATACTTGTAACAAAAGCTCTTTCAATTTATTAGACACGTTACATCTTCTCTCGCACATTCGACACTAAATAGATGCTGCTTACGGTAATCGTTCTCGACGCGTGTCATTACTTTGTCCTTAAGGGTATTTTTATTCCAGCTACCTCATAAGCAACACACTTCTGATATCTAGTTCGTATTTACTAAAATGGGGAGATGACTACCTCTCTCAACAGGGCCCAGACAGACGACCATTACTCGTCAAAACACTGTGACTATATTTTTCTACTTATTAGACCTAAGAACTTAACACTTTGAATGAATATTACCGTTCCTATGCAGATTTTCCGAATCATTTCCTTTTATCTTTAAATAGGTTCCATAAACTCCGGGGGAACATGCTTCTTACTATCGAGTTATTCCCCGTTGGAAAGAGCAAAAGGTGCAACCCTAACTCCCCTCAATCGTGTGTTTCACTCTCTTCTTTTTCTCAATCCTGTCTCGATCGGTGATGAAATTCTTAAAATTGTTTTTTAAAATAGTCGTAAATCCACCTACACCAGGATACAAACCATACAATGTTTATATTTTCATATTCGTCTCAACCTTGAAATAATCAACACAATCATAGTCGCATATCATAGGCAGTATTGACCAACACTTCTGACCTATATCTCGTTACCGTCTAGGTTACAATTTTTATTTCCAACCCTGCTTTTGCAATCACCTGCGTAACACCACCTACATAAGCACCTAAAAAGGTTCACCTATAATTTTGATATAACTCTTAATACAGTAGTTAATATTAAATAGAAATTCATGTAAGAGACGATGGCTATCAAATTAGGCAAAATGTAAAATCATCAACGAGTGTTAGCGTTGTTACTAACATAAACAAGTTTAAGATAAATAGAGCAACGCACCGCACTTACTACATATAAACAGTTAGCTGCTTGTTTTACAACGTATCAACCCTTTTCAGGTTATGTAATGCCAGATCCGGTCATTTTGGTAGAGTTTGTTAATGTTTTGAGTTCTTTATATCTTCAAATATGTATTCAAGGTTTTTGGTTTGTTTTTTGCAGAACATGATTGAGTTTTGCAAAGGGGAAAAATAAATAAAAAATAAAAAGTAAAATCAATGTTTGGTTTGCTTTACGGCATATCAGCAATCTAGGAATTAATTAATGCCGACTAATGTTGTCAAATGAACTCCCAAACATATAAACAGCATGGCCATTTGGCGGCAAGTATCAAACTGATTGCATTACGTACAAGGCCACCGTGTACCTAGAAACACAGCTCAGTCTGTATTAACATGGGAAATTATCAAACAATCGCTTTGTTACAGAACATGTGCTGTTTTTGCCCCCTTCGTATGGAGGAGAATTCGGTTATCACCACTTATCATTATGCTAAAGAATTACTCAATCAAATATCTCAAATTCTCAACGGACGTGAGCATATGTGAAAATGGCTACGTTGTAATTAACGTGCTTCATTTTTATTTTCTTAAGGGGACTGGCCCCTTAAACCTTTGTTATAGCTATGCTATTTTCAATGTTATATTTTATGTACAAGATTGAAAACATCACGATATGATCCGTGTATTGTTAATATCTCGCTCTCTGTTGCTAAAATTGGTAATGTATGTGCATCATCTTGACAGAGGTAAATAGACACCCGTATCAACTTAGATATTACTGAGATTAAACCTCTTTACTTTTGAAAATTAAATTTGCATACATGATTATAAAAGCGATTTGGATACGTATACGTTTATTTTATTTTATAGACTAATTATGTAATGAAAGTATTACAATCAAGTATTACTGCGTGTTTACTAATACTAAGTTAGCATACTCTTTGCGGTGTTTTAATTCAAGGACGCTTTTAGGCATTGGTGATCAGTTCACAAACATAAGGGATTCGTTGCCATGTGTCATACAGTAAACTGTAACTTGTCAAAAGAGTTTCATAATTGCTCTCTCGATCTCCCCCTCTCTGTTTCTCTGTCCCTCTCACTCTCTCTCTCACTCTACCTCTCTCTCTTTCACTCTATCTCTCTCCCACTATCTCTCTCACTCTCACTTTCACTCTCCCACTATCTCTCTCATTCTCACTCTCCCATTATCTCTCTACCTCTCACTCTCCCATTATCTCTCTACCTCTCACTCTCCCATTATCTCTCTACCTCTCACTCTCCCACTATCTCTCTCACTCTCACTCTCCCACTATCTCTCTCACTCTCACTCTCCCACTATCTCACTCTCCCACTATCTCTCTCACTCTCACTCTCCCACTCTCTCACTCTCCCACTTCCACTCTCTCTCTCTCACTCTCACTCTCACTCTCACTCTCCCACTCTCACTCTCCCACTCTCTCTCTCACTCTCTCTCTCCCACTCTCTCTCTCTCACTCTCTCTCTCTCACTCTCTCTCTCTCCCACTCTCTCACTCTCTCACTCTCACTCTCCCACTCTCTCTCACTCTCACTCTTCCATTCTCTCTCACTCTTCTACTCTCTCTCACTCACTCCCACTCACTCTCACTCCCACTCACTCTCACTCACTCTCTCTCACTCTCTCTGACTCACTCTCACTCGCTCACTCTCACTGACTCACTCTCACTCACTGACTCACTCTCACTCTCTCTCACTCACTCTCTCTCACTCTCTCTCACTCTCTCTGACTCGCTATCACTCGCTCACTCTCACTGACTCACTCTCACTCACTGACTCACTCTCACTCACTGACTCACTCGCACTCGCTCACTCACTCTCTCTCTCACTCGCTCACTCTCTCTCACTCGCTCACTCTCTCTCACTCGCTCACTCCTTCTCACTCGCTCACTCTCTCTTACTCTCTATCTCTCTCTATATATATATTATATATTATATATATTATATATTATATATATATATATATATATATATATATATATATATATATTAATCCAGGTAGGGTAGAAATCCAAAGGGAATCAAACCGGGCTTATAAAAGAGTGCCCAATAAAAATATAGAGCTGTATTGTGAATGCCAGGAATTCAGCTACCGGGTTTGATCATAAAAAACTTTCTGCCTGATGAGACCTCAGCTCTTGATAGCTGTAGATCGGTAACATCGACATGCCAGTGTAGCAGACCTTGTACATGTTTGAATAAAAGCATTCACTATATATATATTATCTCTCTCTCTCTATATATATATATATATATATATATATATATATTACATGTTCTACTAATGATTTTTTTTTACTTTAAAGCCGTCTGCTATTATACCTTATACTTTTCGGCAATGATCTAAATAATATTTTTTCTTTGATATCCACATTTGAATGTTTTATTACGGAATTATTCCTCTCTATTTGATCCTCTGAGGACTTTAGTCTTTATTTTTTATTTTATTAATTTATTTGTTACTAAAGGTTCACCACTTATCGAGGTTAGGGGGACCTTGAGTATAAGGGTTAAAGAGATCGCCAGTTATGATCGTTTTTATAAGAGGACCGAAAAAAATGAGTGGGATGGGCAGAATATCACTTAAGTGTTTGTTTACATTAGACTTGAAGATGACCATGAGGTAGTCGGTTAGGAAGCAGGCTCGTTGTATCTTAGGCCACGGGAGAGATATTGTAGGAAAGAAACTCTGTTCATGGAAGTTTAGTTTGGATTTTGATAAGGAGAGAGAGTGAAAGGAACATTCCTTGCTATGATTGTAGTTGGACAAGTTCTTGCTGATAATGTTGTACAGAGATACAGCCAACTATGAACATAGTGACAAAAAAGCGATACAGATAGGATTACTTCGGAGTTGTCACTTTTTTAATGAAGGATAGTCAGTTATTACAACCTCAATTACGTAGCTGGACTCTCCTGCTTGGCGGATGAAGGGCATGACTCAGCCAGCGCAGACGTCTCTGAGAATGACTTGTCGTAGATTGCTAATTTGGCAGCGAAAACATAATGTGTTGTTTGAATGCCATTGGGCGCAGAGGATGCGACGCAGACAGTGCTGATCGAAAATTTCGACTCGCCTAACATCTTCCACTCTTAAAGGACGATCGTTTGCCTCAGCGCTGGGTAGATCTTAATTTTGGTCCTGTAACTTATGTTTGATCTTTACCAGAGCCGGGATTTAAGTCAGTAGAAGATGGTCTGCAAGGTTAATTCTGGTTTAAATTAAGCTCTACTTTGCCCCGTGGCTCTAATGCCAAAATATTTTAAACTCTCAACCTCTTCAAAAACATCAACATTAAAAAAGAAGACAACAACGTGTCAAGTGTAATTAGTCTTTGCTTACACAGCAGTTTCATTTGTTTAATACGGTTGTTTATGGTGAAGGAAAAGTTTCCGTTTTCTATCACGTTTAGCGTCATCGTCAGTGGCTCAATTGTTATAACCCACGAATCCACAAACTAAGAAAAGGCTTTCATAAACCTAAATACTTATTGGGTATATGTTAAGATAGTCAATAAATCTTGCATCATGAATTAATAGATATAAACAAGACAATCAGAAATGGTGTGTATTTTCAGAAACGTTGGTATGCTGTTCGTGAAACTGCAAAAGTCACCAAAAATTCGTTACAAAATATGGGCTGGGAAAGAAGTTGCATCCATGTTATTATCCTTACATTTCTCCTTTCGATTTGGTTAAAAGTTTACGCAAACATGTTGATTAAATTTCTACTGCGATCAAGATTAATATATGTTTTTGTTTATGTATATCTGTTACGGAAGCGGAAATTTCCTTAGACGGAGCTTCTCTGTACGGGCTTCCCACCTGTGGAATAAATTACTGCAGGACTGCTTCTTGTTGATTACAACTTGTTCACTTTCAAATCCAATTACAAGTTGTTGTCCTATACCGCACCATAATAATCAAACGCAGTTCATACTATGTTGAAACTCGAATAGTTTTCCTCATCTGTCGGTTTATAATCACTGTATCGCACTACCCTTACCCTCAAGTTTCTCTTGTCCTCGATAAGTTGTTACCTAACAATAAGAAAGACAAAATAGCGTGTGTTGTTCCGCAACATTTGTCTTTTTCTTGTATAGGTATATGTCTCTCTTGTGTTTCGCGTCCCTAAGTCCATTTTTCTTTCTTTTTCCTTTCGTCTGTTATCCATATGTGGTGTTGTCAACCACGTATTGAATGCGGGTCATTATTATCTACTCAAACCACTGGTATAAAAATGTGTCTGGCTTCTATTTTCGTTAAGTGCTAGGAGATCGAAAATGTACTGTTATTTATTTCTTATAAAATTATACTATTTTTAGTAATAAAAAAGACACTAACCACGAGAGCTGGATCTGAGATGAAACGACTGATTTTATACTTGGATCGGTTAATACATCTTATCACGGTTACTTTAACTTAATTAACCCATGAGCGACTCCATATGACTCTCTCTAGGGTATACAGCAAACCTATGATGCAATAATGTTATAGCCAACACTGGAAAATATATTTTTGATTAAATATCTCCAAGAGGATTAATTTACAAGATTATTCAATAATTGTTACCTTCTAAGAGCATATCTCGGAAAATAAAATGTACGCGAGGTACGACTGGTAACATTTGAATGTAGAGTTCGCTAAATGTGTTATCTTTTTATTTAAGCACTATCAAGCAGGATATGTGAGTTCACGTATGATACGAAATAAAGTGCTGTTTGCATGTGTGCAGTGTGACCAAAAGCTCACCCGTGGAGCATTCCTATATTTTATTGAAAATGTTAATTTCCGTTATTCTTTATTTCTATTGTACAGAAACTTGAACATATCGGCTGACGAAATAATTTTCTTTTAATGTCCCCAATAGTACTTCTCTATATAATTAGTTATAAATTGGCACACTCATGGAACACCCTATATCTTGTGAACTTTAAAACCAGAACGAACTAAGGTTCCAGGGTAATCCAATGATAAGATATTATACAAAGATAATCACATAAAAATATTGTCCTAGTTCTCAAGCTGGTATTTTCTTCTGAACTCTCCAAAATGCAAGCATCTTCTTATAGGCTATCTGTCTACTCCATCTCTAACCATCTATGTTCCACCTAAACCACTCAATATCATCGCTAATGCGAAGGACCTTGATACAGTTAAAAACAACTTCTTCATACCAACACATCATTGTATCGAGATGGCGAACCAATCTGTTTTGGATCTCTACCTGATACGGATATTTTTTTTCTAGGGTTAACTGCAGATGCTTTCTCTTCCCTTATACATTACTCTGGTACGGTCCATTCTTGAGTATGCAATACAATCAACACATCCTTATATTCCGAAGTGTGTTCAATGGTTAGAAATCAAGATAATGACGGGATTATCAACGCTTACCTACAATGAACGGCTTTAAGGACTACGATTTTTCTTGTTTGAGCAGCAAAGGATGCGAGGGAACCTGAGTCTGCCGTACAAGATTATCAAGGAGAATTTAAATCTACTTTTCGATGAGATATTTACTCCAACGCCTAGTGGCGGTGTCTGCAGAAATCTGCAGATGTACCATCGTCACTTTCGTATCAACGGCAGAAAGGCTAAATATTGTCTGTCCATGTTTCAGCTCTCTGGAACACCCTGCCAGAGGAGAACATGATGATGCCTTTGATACAAAAATTCAGACTGTATATAAATGTAATATATTCTCTCTTTTTACAAGGCTTGCTTAACTTACCTATTTTATTGCTAATAAAATTGATTTGTTGATTGATATTATCAAGTTTAGTTCATTTTACAGTATATCAACCTCTTTTTGGATGGTCTGATACTAAAAACCTATACCCATAGTAAAATATCAATTGAAGGCTTTTATGTGGAGGATCCAATTTATTATGTTTTGTACACATGACGACTGTGAAATTGGAAAAACACATAATCAAAGTTCACTTACACGTCAATAAAACATGAAAGGTATGAACCCCAATTTATTCCTAGCTCTTTATAAAAGAGGGGGTTGTCTTTAATTAGTCGTGTACAATACGTATATTTGTTTCGGTATTAAATTACCTTAGTAAAGAGTTGATTTATCGTAAAATAGACACACATAATCAGTTATATTGCTGCTCATACGCGTATGGGTATTTCTGAAATATGCGTTTCTGCATACGAGCCAACGAATGACCAACAAGAACGAGCCCATTCTATTTAATCTGCGCGTTTAACGAAAAAAAAATCCTGTTTAAAACATAAGACAGGCCGACCAACGGACAAAGCCTTTCATCTAAAAAGAAAGTCTTATTTTCACAATCCGCTATAATTTCTAGAAGAATCATATTTGAGGCCAACGTGTGCGTATTCTAATGTTAATATGCAGATGTCTTTATCCTCGAAGCTCTCCGACTTTTACAATATACATTTCTGCTTTTCCCGTTCCAGAAAACATTTCTACGGCATCGGTTGTGTGTATTTAGTGTTAAATCAAGAAAGAATTTGATCCGGTCATTCTTGAAAACGATAAAGATTTTTATTTATTTCTTCTATAGTTTTCTATTTTGCTATCTAAATTCAGATCATCTTAAGCTTTGTTTTGTTCTCTATTGGATATATATATATATATATATATATATATATATATATATATATATATATATATATATATATATATATATATATATATTAAATGGGAGAGTGAAAGAAATATTAAAGTAAATACTAGAAAATATCAACAAAATACATTGTAATATATTATTTTGTATTTGTAATATGTATCCATTGAGTTTGTATGAATATACATTTTTTTGTCATCGCAACGTTTTTCCTTTCGGATTTGTGTGTGTGTGTTTGTATTTATAGTGTGCATTTAGGCCGTATTCAAACCAACATTGTTTAAACAACAGAATTCTTCCGCTTGATTATACCTTCTTGTAATTGTTTTAATTTTTCGAATGATCTATTTTGTGTTAAAATTTAAAGAATATGCATGTATGTCCGATATGTATCACGAACGTTTTCGATTCTTCCTCGAATCGTCATCAGGTAACAAAAGTTCATGAACAAAAAAGCTGGAGAAAATAAAATGTTTTAGCAGACAAACGTGCACGCTAAGTCAGTTAGACGCCAAAAGATCGGACTTGCGCTGTTCAAGAAAAGACGTGAACAATTTATATTCGTCGACGGTAGAATTAGCTTCACAAGATAAAAGTGCATTACATTAAGCATTTTAAAATGTTGTTACTTGTTTAATACGCAATATTAAAAATTGTAGATAGCTTCGATTTTTTTTTGTTTTTTATTGGTTTCTGAATTATATAATGGGAAAACGAAAACCATATATTAAACATGCTTCTTAGAAAGTTCTAAAATATGGGAAGAATTTAATAAACTAAACGGTGAGTTACAATTATCTGTACTTAATTTGTTTGGTTATTTCCCAGTTTATATATATATGTATATATATATATATATATATATATATATATATAATTATATATATATAATTACATACACAATATTATAGCCTTACGTCAACTAACCAACGTTTCAATGTGTGCTACCGCATCTTTACAAAGGCAGAACGAAAATGAATTCAAAATCAAAAGTGAGAAATTCGGAACCTCGCATTGGAAAATGCCAAACCGAAGCCAGATTTTAAGAAGGAAAGATGGCATAAGAAGTGTGCTGTGATGCGAAGGCAGATCAGATTCCATTTTGGTTAATTATAGGTCACCTCGCCCATTAAGCTTACACTTCTTCCACGCCTGACAGGCCGGACATACACGTGGGATGCGGGAGCAAAATCAGGAGGTCAATAAGCAGTCAAAGCGAGAGATAGTATATGAATTTCTATTAAAGAACGATAGCCAAATTTTAACACCCGCAATATTAAAAATTGTCGTCCTCTCAGTTTGGATAAGTTTGGGTTATATAGATAAATAACTGTATATTTCATTAAATAGTTATTATTAATATTTCTATGTAGGTTCCGTCCCTCGCCACTGTTATTATTATTATTATTATTATTATTATTATTATTATTATTATTATTATTATTATTATTATATTTATTTATTCTTATGGCTATTATCATAATAAACATTGCAGCTGTTATTCCTACTATTATCGTTATTAGTACTATTATTACTAACACTATTATTATTAATATAGCTATTCCAGCTATTATATTTTCATAATTATTATAGTTATTATTATTGTTACTATCGTTATTTTTGCTATTTTATTTTGGTTAATTCCTTGTTATTCTTACTATATTTCACTATACCTATTATCTTTGTTATTGATTTGGTAGTTATAATTATCATCACTATTGCTATTATTGCTATTACCGTCAATATTACTGTAATTATTATTCCAACTATTAATACTATTATTATTTATATCTATTATCATCATCATAAATATTATTACTATTATTTTCAAAATTTCACCTATTTGGCATGTTACTATTATTGTAATATTTATCATATTTGTTTTTAAGTATGCCCATTTACGTTATTTTCATTAATTCTCTTCTTACAGTTTTCACTACAGCCGCCATCATTTCCCCCCTATTATCATTACTATTATTATTGTATTAGCGACAAGGGAGGTAAATATAGCTTTTAATTTATATCTGTAATCCTATAATCTATTTTCATGGGTTGTATTCCTAATTAAAATTGTATGGCTTATACATGATTTAAGTTAAAGTGAGTTATTAATTTCTAATCTTTTGGTTTGAACTAGATCCCTTAATTTTATTAGTTTACTTCGATTCGACCTCTTATAGTAGACTCTGACTATCGTGGGTGGATTAATTTAGCGCTATGTAGTTAAGTTATTTATGTAAAATGTTCTAGATTGTTCACGAACTTATCCAGCGTCAGCCGTTTGAAGTACTCACAGTTAAAACTTATTTCGTCTTGTTGTGACAAAACTGCTCGTCAGAATAACCGGAGCATCCCTAGCTCAACTAGGTGTTTGACGTTATTGACGAGTTTCTTATCTTCTGACTCTTGTATGGGAAATAGCGAGGATTCCCGTTCAAAAGTTTCTTCATAGTCGCCACTCCGATACACATTTCTCTCGCAAATTCCGCATTGCCTTGTCTGGATTTAGCAGCAACATTTTTGCAGCTTTTCAACGAATTTTATTTTGTTGTGTGAACACAACAAGAACGCATGATATGGTATTTCCTGCTAGTTTTCTGACAAAAGTTTCGACCGCAAATTCTATGGCTACTAAAAACAGTGATTTTTTATCGAGAAAAAAGGTTTTATACTCTTTTTACAACTAAGATTACATCTAGCAAGCATAATCTGAAGAAAATAACTCATCTAATATGCCGAAAGTAAGCTTTTACTTCCTGAAAAAATGGCACCCTTTAAAATGAGAGAATTTTAATCGACTATTACTTAATTAGTAAAATTTCAAATGCAACAGCAACTCGAAGAAAAAATAGGGATACGTAATATTTACAAAAGCTTTTCATAGAGCAAAAGACAGAAGCCGACAAGAAGCTTCTAGAACAAAATGGAAAGCTTCTCGAATAAAAGAGAGAAACTGACAAACTTCTTTTCGAACAAAAGAAAGAAACTGACGAAAAGATTGAGATACTAATGAAAACAATATCGCTTAGAAGCCAAAGTAATGAAAACGATAATGATTTTTTGCAGAATGATGTGTGAAGGACAATCGACAACTTTACGTATTACCCTGATGAAGAAATTAAGTTTTTCTTCATATTTTAGAAGATATGAAGACATATAAAATTGATTGCTAAAATTAGGCAGACTCTAACAACGTCCGCCTGTTACTCAGTGTGTTCGGCTGTACCTAATTTCCTTACCTTGTGGATTTCATTTCGCCATGAAAAAATAGCGATTTGACTTTTGCGGAAACTTTAAAACTTTTAACGGAGCTTTTCAGCCTGAATACTTCATCATTTCACAAACGCTGGAAGTGTTTAAACCTGATAAAAAAGACCACGAAGATTTTATAACGTTCGCTTCAGTCGTAAATACGCACTGCAACAACTTTAAATTATACGAACTTAGTGCTTATAATTTTAAATACTAGATTTTCGTTCAAGGATTGGTACCAGGAATAAACGCTGAAATAAGGTGTAGAGTTAAAAATAAATTAAAATATGTACCGAACTTAACACTGCAGAAATAAGCTGAGGAATACAATAGATTTATAAATGTTAAGCAGGATTTGAGAGGGCATTGAACACATATGAAAAGTACGTCAAAAATCGAAATTCAACTCTCATCCTAAAACAATTAAAAGCAAAAAACGATATTTTCACAGCCTTATCAAAAAAGAATTACCGCCGATCTCTTGTTATCGGTGCAGAATACTGCATTGAGTAATATAATGCTCATTACGTTTTTAACCCTGCCTAATTTGTAACAAAAATCGGACACAAAACTTCGCACTGTAGAACGACGAAAGGAAATAAAACGCGGGTTTACTCTAGAAAGACTATAAAACATGGCGGAAATATTATAAGAAGATATGTTAAGGTAAAATATTAAATATAAACGTAAAACTACAATTGGATTCGGGTTCAGACGTATCAATTATCAACATGCATACGTGGTGACGGTTGGGAAAACCTACCATATAAAGAACCAATCAAATTGCCAGAACAGTGACTGGTGCAAAAATAAATTTCGAGGGTGAAATAATTACCGACATGACTTTTAACAGAACGACGAAAAATGTAACATTTTTCATATTAAAAACATAAATAATTTATTTGGTGTAGACTTGATTTAACTATTCAAACTATAGGGATTATCAACCGAAATTTCTTGCCAAAGGAAAATAAATATGACGACTTGTTCAGCAAAACAAAAAAAGGATTTTGTTACAACCATTAATCGTATGAAATGGACTCAAAATTAATTGCCGGCAGAAATTACAGAAATTAAATCCCATAAGGAAACAAAATGCACGCTGAAAAAAGCGAACACAAAACTGAAAGAAACTAAGCCAAATTATCTGAATAACCAGTGGCAGGTTTAAGAGTTTATTCATGGTTCCAGAGCTGGAATCGCTCAAGTTACAACTCGCAGAGTTTTCTGAAAAACTAAAAACTTCTAAAGATAAGAGTACGTGTCTTGAAGTTGAATGTTGAAGAAAAGGCAACATTTTTTTTTAATATAAAGCTGTGCTAAAAAATCAGACATCTAGAATTAAAAAGCTTGAAGACATCAACTATGAATTTGATAGCGGCCATCAGTTCTCTCATTAGAGATAAATGAACCAAATTAGGGAAAGACTATCATAAGGCACCGACAGCACTACCAAGTGAGAGGTTATGGTTATCAGAAACAACACTTTCGATATACAGCTATCTCAAGACACCTCAGAATATCATCACCCAAAAAAGGAAACTATACTAGACTTCTTAGGAGGTCAGACTTAGGAGGGGGTGTTATGGTGCCGTACCTATGACAAATATTTAGACTTGTCCATTCGCAATAAATACTGGAAGCATTACGCTGCTCATTTGTTGCACAATCTTAGCCCGTTCAGTCTCTCATTAACTACCAGTCGAGGATTCGTTCTAAACAATCAGTCCGACAGGAACTGGATCATTTCGGTGGCCTTTTATCAGTCGGGCTGAAGTATTTATCCATGGGTTGTACTATGAGGTGCACACCCCCAGGCCTTGCCTCCCCTTTTTAGGGTGGAGTAAGTTTATTGCTTACTACCTGAGGTCCCCTGACCTGTAAATGCCGACAGGGCTGCCCAGGTTTCTTTTGCTAGGCCAGAGTGCTCTTTCATAAGGGGCGCGTGATTGACGCTCCCCCACCTTCCGACCTTGTGTCACATATTTTTGCGCTGGGAAGGAAGTGTATACTGTTGCACAACCCCAGTCTACACTAGCAGTCAAGACAGACGGTCAACTTCTCTTGTTTCTCTGTTGTATATATGTTTTTTTCCAATATGCTGGTTATCCCTAAACCCCGTGTCTGTGTTTTCATTCAAGGTCCTAAACATGTCAACAACACACACACACACACACACACACACACACACACACACACACACACACACACACACACACACACACACACACACACACACACACACACACACACACACGTGTGTGTGTATATATATATAACCTAGATATATATATATATATATATATATGTATGCAAATCCCTATCTATGGGTGTATGTATATCCCTCTCTATATATGAATCTGTGTATATCTCTCTATATATGTATATATATGTATGTATTGATCTCTCTCTCTCTTATATATATATATATATATATATATATATATTTAGAGAGATGCACCCGTATCTTTCCTACATACATGCACATTCGTGTGCGTGTGTATATCTTTGCTATATACATACATATATATATGTGTATATATATATATATATATATATATATATATATATATATAAAGCTATATTTAAATGTGTCTTTATCATTCACCTTATTCCCTCGTCTATCTGTTCCCGTTCCGCGTTTCTTTTGCATTTTCCCACCTTGTATGCCCGCAAAAGCCGATGCGCTCTCATGACACCCACTTAGCTTACCTCTTTGAATTATGATCAGTAAAACAAAAACATATATATATATATATATATATATATATAAGCTTGATAAGCAGAATATTTCCTTTTCGCCTAAAACAGAGAACGCGTTTATTTATTGTTTTATTGCATATTTTTCTATTTTATGTGATTGCTGTTTATATTTCTATTCTATCACCCAAGCCGCAAACCCAACCAACGAACACCGCCGTTTCTGTTTTCTGGGAATCTTTAACTTACAAATATCCGCACTTGAAAAGGTAGCTGAATTATAGAACACAGAAATATAGGCGACTGCATCGTAAGCGATGTGCCAACAACTTAGGCACTTTAAAAATGAAAGAAAAACAAAATCAATGGATAAGGTTGAAGCCATTTCCAGACTCAGGAAGCCAAAAGTATATCAAACTAAGGAAAATAATATCTAAACATATGTTGTTATTACAGGAGGTTCTCGTTTGTTTGATTTGCGGATTATTTAACGTCCAATCATCTCATTTAATAAAAGCGGTAACGCTTAAAGTTCTTATAACCTCATGTAACTGTGTGTGTGTTGCATGCAGTAACGAGTCTAGGGGGAGGGACTCTGATAATCACGTGTCTGGGGCCTGGGCGGCCGACCCACAGTGAAAATCATGGATTTCAAAATCATACCTGCTCTCCTTCGGCGTCTCGAAATTCGCACGTCTCGTAGTGATCTTGCCTGACGGTAGACAGTCTCGACCTGCTATCAAAAATCGGAACGGCAACTCCAAAGGCTGATAGCCAAATAAGCAATCACAGAACACATTCTTAATGGAAGAAGATGGCCTTATTCGGTAGAGTTTGTATTTTCTGTATAACAACAAGGCTTGGCAAATAGAGGGCCTACAGAAAAAAATCTTTTTATCAAAAGCGTTTCTCTTCGCCCGAACAGATTTTAAGTAATTTCAGACATATCTGCTCGGGTAGCTTATTGCATACAACCTGTCTGAATTTTCCTTCTTAAACTAATGTATCGTTCACAGATAGGGGATTCACTCAAATGGTTTACCGCCTGAACCGTATTGCCTCCTGCAACCTGTTCACGTGATTAATTTCTTTACAAATATGTATTCCCTAGTGAGTTCTTATTTAACGTGTGTAGTATCGGATACAGTTTCATGTAATACCCAGGACATATTATATTAAACCTATAGATTGCATAATAGAAAATGCACCTGGTCACAATGGACTTGGGAATCATGGCAACTAC
>OY744521.1:155853281-155955781 GCA_963556195.1 Sepiola atlantica | reverse complement strand
CCTTAGACAATCAATGAGAGGGTGTAGTAGGAATTCAGGTCATATATATGCGAGAGAGTGCAAGAAATAGACTTATTAATGAATTATTTACTACTAATTTCGCTGTTAATCTGTTATTTTAAGTTTCGTAATTAAAATCATTCAATGCTCGACGGAATGAAAGGCGTCAACTCGTCTACTGTGAGGGTCAAAATAATCTTTTAAAAAAATGATTGGCTTTGCCAAATTTTAACAATCTTCGTGTGTCTGTGCATAAAATCAGTTTCTGAAATTATTGCTGATCAATAGTGTAGCGTTTCTGGTGCCAAAAGGGCAATCGCCTCTAGCGTGGAATTCTTTAGAACGCAAACTTTTCAAAGAAACCCATAATAATATAGTAATAGTGAATACGGTATTTCAGTTCAATCAAATGGTTGTGAAATTTGCCATTTTGATAAGTTTACTCTATATAAATATGGGAGTCGATTGTACTATCTGTATTGTAACGTCTTTTTAACGTTACATGTTTTCTAGTGCTAGAATGTAAGCATAACAAAAACGTAGCGATTTATATTTATACTTTTAAAAACTTGATTCAATGAATATTTAATAGACGATTCTGTAAATGACTAATCCATTAAAACATATGTTTTCCCAGAAGACAGCTACTAAATAAAAGCGAATGTAATATGACATGATGTTCACTTCGCAATAATATCGGAATTGGTTGAATTACAAGCATAGAACATTGATCATCAGAACTATTGAAGAAAACGTTTATGTGAAGGAACAAAATCAGCTTTAGGATGGTAAATGATCAAATCATGATAGAAAACATTTTTTAACTGCTTAGACATCATAGAATAGACGCATTAGTAATTATTTCTTCATATAAAAATGTCAAATCAAATGTAATCGAAACTGTTTTGCTTGTGGTAGTTGAGTTTAGTTTCTCTGTTTTACGACTAAGCAACCTTTTTTTGTTACTTAATGTCGAAACACAATAATTTTTTCTAAAAGTAATTGAACACAATAGGTCAAGGGTATCATTATTCGATGCTTTTTTACATCAGGACCCGCTAAAAAGTGCATCGGCGTCGGTACTATCCGGATGTTTACGTAAAACGCCGGACAAAGCCAAATGAAAAATTCGTTGACTTACCTTCGTCCAAAAAAGCGCAAACAAGGCAGGAAAAGCGGGGAAAAACAAGCAAAAAATAGAGTAAAAAGATTTTGTATGTAATTTTTTTTTTAAAGAATAAATAAGTTTTTGAATAAAAAAAATTTGTATGTAATAAATATTTATTTTTTTAAAGAATAAATAAGCGTTTGAATAAAAAATATTTGTATGTAATAAATATTTATTTTTTTAAAGAATAAATAAGTGTTTGAATAAAAAAAATTTGTATGTAATAAATATTTATTTTTTAAAATAATAAATAAGTGTTTGAATAAAAAATATTTGTATGTAATAAATCTTTTTTTCTTAAGAATAAATAAGTGTTTGAATAAAAAAATTGTTAACGGAGAAATAACAGTGATTCAAATAAGTGTTTAAATTAAAAACGTTAATCAAGTAAGTGTTGGTTATTTTTAATTAAAAAAAAAACATTACTTTTTTTACTGATTATTATTGTTGCTTTCGTTAGGGTTTGGGCAGGGTTAGGATTTAGAGTTAGGGTTAGATGTTAGGGTTTGGGCAAGCTCCTTTTCAGACGTCAAAAATTCAGTTATTAAGTTTAGATGTCGTCTGCTTATTCATTTCAATCAGTTATTCATTTTCTCGCAGTTTCTTTTACTAACCGCTTCGGGGTTTTCCGGGGTGTTCCGGAGTTTTACGTAAATCGCTGAACAGTACCGACGCCGATGGACTTTTAGCGCGGTCTCAATCTTACAAAGTGCCCATTATTCAATCCAACAGTATCTGATGATATCCACTACACTAATATCACACGGTTTGTGATAATAACTCCCCTTATAAATAATGCAAAGCAGTATCCAAAGGCAGCAAAATACATCACTTGGACTATTGGATAGTCTTCTTTACAAATGTTTCCATCTTTCATTGAATTGCCTATTATTCAAAATATTATTACTTTGCTCTCTAGGGTAATTTTATAGGTAAATGATCATTGCTTCTAAATTTTTTACTTTTTGTATGTGTAAGAACTTAAAGTACTTTGCAGACAGACATACAATTTTCGTATTATAGATAGATATATTACAACTCGGTAGTCAAATGTGGCCAATATTCTTACCGACTTTATAAATGTTTGTATAGTTTTCAGACTATATTGAGTTAAGTACTCACGCGAAAGACCACATGAAGGTTGTCAAAATTCATAGGAAAAGTGGCAGGATTCTAACATGGAACGACGAGTCGACGATCAGCGCCCAAATCGACTTCAACTCGCACTTCTCATCTCTAGCTGAAATATATATTAAAAGGAAAAATTAAACAATTCTTTTGTGATAAAAATAATATCCGTGATCTCCATTCAGTCATTCATATTTTCAGCCGCTCCTAAACTTGATCTTGTGTTCGTTTTGCATTTAAGCTCTGTAGTAGACTGAAAAAATCGAGTTGCAATCATGTTTCAAGAGTTTTCATGAGTTGGCCATATCTCGCCAAGTGCATTAATCAAATTATTTCAAAATGAATCCTCTTACTAAAACACGAGACCTGATCAGCCAACTACAACCTTGTCATTTTTAGCATTCTGTTCACTCTCTAACGTGTATGCAATGAATCGTTTACCATCTGTATTGTGGTTTGACATTAGATAATCCAAAACGGACCGGTATACCGTAAGACAGCCGATCTAAACAGACTGGTTTCATTAATGGTTTGAGAAACGTCTCTCTTTCCCCCTCTCTCTCCCTCTCTCTTTCTCGATATATTATATATATATATATATATATATATATATATAATCAATTATAGAGTTCATATTTTTTATATCTTTATCCCTGTCTCTCTGCTTCCGGACAATGTATGGATGTAAGTTGATAGAGTATTTGAGTCCACGTCTAGTGTTCCGGAATCCTCTGAAATAGTGCTGTAAAATATCTAGTCTCTTCTGTTGTTTGTTCAATCTCGTGGAGAAATTGCCATAGCGCGACATGTAAATAGTAACATAGAAGAAACCAGAATAGAATGAAACGGTCTTATTTATGCTTAAATACAGGATTGAGTGATCTTTGTCAATGTTTCAGATAGACAAAATGTAAACTAGTCAGTTCTCTTTTGAATGTCTACATTCAAAGTGCGACAACTTAAAATCAAAATATCATGTTCGTCAATTATTCGGATTATTTGCATGACTGGTTAATCCTCAGTGCGAGCGATATTAAGAATACAATTTCGAATAACTGAAGACTTCTATCTGGTCATGGCTGACGAAACGAGAGAATGCTACTCTCGTGGATAAAAGGGCTCCGGTCGAAATTCTGTACAGATTCCTGGGTTCGGCAGAAAGAGACCCGAGTTCAACAAGATACACCTGAAGAACGTCGGAGGTTACATCAGCCAAAACGTTGTGAGAATAACATTCAAGATGGGAACAGTAGTCCAAATAATCTAAATAAAAAAACACACACCCTGATCAACAGTCAAAAATATTATTCAGCTGAAAGCATTTATTTTATACAACTCAGATTTTCTTTTAATTAGGGGATGCCCTATAATATCGTCAGTTTCTCCTTCTCTCTTAAATACTCCCTTAGAATAATAATACTAAAGTAGCAGTATGCCTTATCAGTATAATCAGTCATATTATTGTCCCTAATTATTTGCCTCCCCACGAGGACAAATTAAGACAAAAGGTCGGTTTTAAAGTGGGTGAAAATCCAGCACCATAAACATGGACACTCTGGATCGAGACAAGTATTACATTGTTTTCAGTCTCGAAGGATTTCTCTCTCACTGGCCGAGGACAGAAAAGATGAAGTGTAGTATCAGAACAGATACATATTGTTCCTAGCCAAAATGCCAGGGATTTGTCGATTTCCTGTCTTTTCTAGTACTGGGTTTCTCTTCAATCATTCTTCTGCTGGCTTACTCTCCTCACTCAGGTCTCTTTTTATCTAACGAATTTACGTTTGTTTATCTTCGCGTCAATTATGTAAATAGATAATTTATATTCTACGCTGATATCCCCTTGGCACCGTTAGTTTAGTAGTATAAGACTGGGCTCGTGTTCGGGTAAGATAAAGAAAAATTATTGATTATTTGTGCAATCCGTAACCATAAAAGTCTGACATCCATAAATAAATGCTTCCTCTTCCACCTGGTTGGTTTCAGTCTCCTCCGTGTTTCAACTTTAAAAAACGTATCAGATTCGAAACTTTTGAGAGGTGTCGACACAATAAAGAAATGTCTCTTCTTCTGCTAACGTATTTCCCATCTTTCCATTCACTTTCCATAATTCATTTATTTATTACGTCCTCGTATATGTTTACTCAAGGTAGTTAAGTTCTTATCAAATTATTTCTGAGATGTTAAGTCTCTCGGTACCTCCCTTCATGGAGAAGTACACGGACAGGAACATAAATTTCCAATCCACCTCTTTCCCTCGGCACCGTAACAAAATACTTATGTTTGTCTTCATAATACAAAGTGACCCAAGAAAAATTCCACCCACTCATAGAATACGTTTCCCTTTTTACCCTTTTCCCAATTAGGTTTAATATCAAAATATATATAAAAAATCTGTTTCGTCCGTGATGAAGACCAATAATTGATCAGTGTCTTCAAAATGTTAATTTTTATTTTCACTCGATTATTCCGATTTTAATATCAATATTTAATCCTAATCAATTTTTTTCGGGTCATATAAATTCACCATTCTATTTAGCATATACTCTCTCTCTCCCAGTTTAACTATTTCATAAAGTACAATTTCCGAAATCACCGTTTCATTAGTGTGTATATTGGTTCACTGATATTTGAATTAATTTCTCTTTTTTGGGGATTGTTTGTTTACAATTACATATTATTTTTGTATTATCATTATTATTAGAATCTCACTAGGAGTTCTTATATAGGTATGTATCAGTGATTATTCACTGATGATGACCGGTAGTGTGCTCTTGATTCTGAGTTACAAACAAGTCTTCCCAGATTCCCAGTACTCTCAACCTCTTTCGTTAACCATTGCAAATGACTTTGCGTTATAGAAATAGCCGTTTATTATTGATTTCTCGCTGGCAACAGTCATAGGTCTTCTCTGTGATCTCAATGGCAATAACTCTCCCCAAGGTCCCAGTAATCTACGCACTCTTCCAGTGGGGTCTGGTTAGTGGGTTTCCATATAGATCTTTCCGTCTTTGTTGACCCTTCACAACTATTTTCTGTGGTTCCAGCCAGATTCTGCTCATTTTATTAATCATTATCAATCCTTTCATGATATTGCTCATCATTAAACTTACAATCACGTCATTTTTCTCATGGAAATCGCTCCAGACAACGAATGAAGCCACTTGATGTAAGGGGCTCAGAAAATACTACTTCACGGTCAAAACCTAGCCAACGACGAGTGTTCGATGGATAGATTCCGATCCAGAAAACAACAACTACCCCCCTTTGTCAGAAACATCGCTCATGGAATGTGAGAACTAAATGACAAAATAAATTGAGCGATAGTCACACGGATGCCAAGGTCAACTTTCTACTCGAATGGCGTTTGGCCTTCATATATGGTGACTAATTAGTAAACATGAAGAATAATACATCTGACTAATTCGAAATAGTGAAACGTTACGAATTATCTCAAATAGAATCTGAAGAAAACCGAATTATACAACTGCTAACCAAGTTAAGAGCAACATTTTTAAATGTAAATGTTAATAAGAAAAACATACCAAAAAGTTTTGTCAAATGCATTTGCTGTTTCATGTCTATTTCAGAATAAATATATATATATATATATATATATATATATATATATTTATATATATAATTACGCACGTTACCTTCTTAATATACAGGCGTGACGAAGGTGTGACGTATGTACTAAAATACAAATGTGAACGGAGAAAGACGAAGCAAGCTACGCCATTATGAATGTTACCGAAGTCCCCCCCATCTTCATATAAACAATGGCTTTTAAAATTCCGCTAGTGAAGCTATGTTTACGTTATCTGTTTTAGAATAAGGTACTGTTTCGGATAACGTAAACATAGATTTACAGACAGTTGTAGAAACCATTCTTAACATGGAGAGGTGGACTTCGGTTACATTCGAAACAGCGTAACTTGTTTCCTCTTTCTCCGTTCACATTTGTAGTACATACGTCATACGTACGTCACACTTGTAAATTTATAGTCGTCTTTTGCGAAGCAGTACCTTTTTATTTTTTTGTTATTTTACAAACATAAATCCAATTTCTGGTAATATCCTATTTTATTAATCTATTGCGAATGGAGAGTTGGTATGCATTATGACTATTAATTATACTATTGTACTACCTTGCAATGCGCAATTCAGGGGAGGGAGTATAGTATCAGTTATGTTGCCATGATACCGTTCTCTGAGGCATTACCTCCTCCTGTTGTAGAGCGTAGTGCAATATCTGGTATGCGGCCATTATAATACCCCCGGAATTACCTCCACCTTTTTCGGGGTAGTATAGTATTTGCTCTGTTGTCATCAAACTATCATCCCAGGAATTCCCTCCTCTAGTGGGATCAGTGTAGTATATGTTCGTTCGTTGTGATACCAGTCTCACAGGCTAGCAAAATATGTGACTGGCTGCAGCATAGATTTGCTAGTTGAAAGAATTAAAGAATGTATACAAAATACAGTAACCATTTTTTTACAGATGGCTCAGAAATTGTTATCAGTTCAGATAGTTACGATGGTTAACTGGATAACAACACGGACTGACGATCTGCGTGTGACAAGTTGGAATCCAGTCCGTTCCATATCACTTTCACTATGGGGTGTTGGTAACCTTAACGTGGTCCCTATTGCAAGAATGCCAACAACAAAATCAAGTCCGCTGACTCATACTTTATCATTAATTCAGTTTCGGTTTTAATTTTAATCTATCCTTCTGTATTAAATATAAATAGAATAGGAACATACACAAACACAAGCATCAGCATTCATCAAGCACCTTAACACATGCAAAAACACTAACAGACTTATCAAAGTTAACATCTTGGCGACGGAGTAGGGGCATTGGAAATCTTCGAATTAAAGAAGCTCTATTCATCTCTAGGTTACGACCTGAACTTAATAGCAAGCATTAACTTAGTTCCCCATTTATGATATAATATATAGTATATATCGTATTTAACCTCTGCCCACACACATCGCATTAATACAATTCTAAGCAAATTCGAATCAGTTTAAAAGATAAATTATAAAATCATTAATAGAACAACCTACTTGGTATATGGATTTACAATTATCTCCTCCACAAAAATGAAAACAAGAAAACAAATTAAAGAATGTATTATAAAAAAAGTAATAATAATAATGATAATAATAGTCAAAATAATAACCATGAATTTATGATACACACTACAAGCCACATTGACATTCACTGCTATATGCAATATTACAGCATTGCTGTTTAAATGGATAAATTATGTAAAAAATATATAAACTAAAATAAATACAAATGAATATTCTCATATTAATAGAATAACGCACTTAGTATATAGATACACACTTCACCCTCCCCTCTATAAAATAATATTACAATTACCTCCCCCAACAATAAATTATGTTAAAAAAAAATCTTAAAGGAAAAAGAAATAAAATATTAAAAAATATTTTTTTAAATGAATAATAATAATAATAAAAATAATAATAATAATGAATAAATGAATAAACAAATAAATTAATTAATAAATAAGTTAAGAGAAAAAAAATGTAATAATAGAATAAAATAACAAACTTACTATACAGGTTCCTATTACCTTCCAACAATTAAAAGTATATATGGATACACATGTATATGTGTGTACGTAGAGTTGTGTGTATGTTTGTTTATATGTAGTGTTAGAATTACACACTTACATAGGGGTGACGAGTCACTATAAAAAGTTTCAAGTGATGTAACTCCTTGTTAAAACTGAATGGTTGATTGGGAAAGGAGGGAAACCAACAACAACAACAAAACTAACCAGTTGGATTCTGATTATAGCTAATTTAAACACTAAAAATAAATATCCAATAGTAAGGAAATAGATTAAAAAGTTCAAATAATTGTAGAAAATCCGTCTTAGCATTTAAAAAAAAATATATATTGAAAATTAAAATTTAGTGTTGTATTTGCATATATATATATATGTCTGTGTGTGTATGTATCTATTGGTAAGCATTGTTATAAGGGAGATAATTCACAACGATTTTATGAAAGTTGCTTCCACTTTTTAAAAAAGAAAATTTAATTTTTTAAAAGTTGTTCATAAATGAAATGCTGAATTTTAATAACATTTTACTAAAATCATAACTGCATTAAATAATTCAAGAGAAAGTAGATAATGTTAGAATTTACAGATGAATAAAATATGAATTACTTCGTTATTTAAAAGAATTTATTTTGTTTCTTACATTTACTGCGAGCTACACACAATCTTATACTGGTATCAATCAAAACATTTACCCGTTAATCATAAAAATAAATTTAAAAGTAAAACAAATTATTAGAAAAAAACAAATAAATACTGGTAGAAAAAAATAAAATAACTATATTATATAATTTTAAAAATTGTAATAAAAGAATATTAAATAGATAATATTAAGGAAGAAAATTAATTGAACACCGTTCCTAGCTATTACCCCATATTCCTACCCCCTTTCTACAAAAATATATATTTGAATAGTTAATTTTATTTAAATAAATATAACACTTCATTAGTTAAGTCAAATATTGAAGAAGGATTTTTTTAAGCATTTAGTTTTACTCCATTTGCTGCGGAAATATATATTTACTGCGTTACAAGCATATAACAATGTTACCATTCCGCGCGTGTTTTAGAGATTTGAAACACCCACCATTTAATAAAGAGGTCTTCCACGAAATATATTATGGAACACGGTCACACACATTACATCACACTGTTGTAGTCTTACATAATCAAGTAAGATTTGCTATAAAAACTAAGAATATATATATATATATATATATAAGGAAATCACTTGTTTTTGACTTCTCAACGCCGACATATTTCCATTTCTTGCATTGTGATAGCCTTATAATGCCCATCTATATACGTATTACACATAATGTTTCAAGCAAACTACCTCTCCTTATTATAAATAAAATAGTTTTTAAGATAAATTTAATTGCTTTAAATTTACTTAATTCAATTTCATTTATTAAATTATATTAGATTTATTTCATGAAATTGATTAATTTCTATAATAATATCCTGTACAGTTTTTTGGGGAAAGTATAGCGTAGCGTTAATAGCTAGATGTATACATTGATTTAGCATTATACTTTTTCATAAACTAACTTCCTGACAACTAATTTGCATACTCCAGAGGACTTTGCCACATGTGAGAAACAAACTTCCGCTACTAATCACAGTATTGGGCCAGTCTTTCCGCTGTCAGGAGCGGCATGCCAGTCTTAACTCTCTAACTGTTGTCCAATCATCCTCTTTATATTTTGTATAAAATCTTTTAAATATAGTTTTTTTTTACATAGCTGGAGCCTGGTAGCAGGTACATAAGTCCAAACAATGTTAACTTTTTTTGTATAACGTTGTCGGTTGATCTGGTTATATTAAACCTTTTTCTGATATCTGCATTTCTTAGTCTATCTTGCAAAGTTAATCTAAGGATAGTTCTCAAACATTTCATTTCAAATACATCGAGCTCCCTCTTTTGCTCTGTCAGTATAGTCGATGTTTCACTTGCAAATACAGCAATAGAAACTACCAATGCCTTGTAAGGGCGTCGGTGTGTTTTTACTGCTTTTCTGTTAGACGTACAAAAGCAGAAGTCGCAAAACCATATTATTCTGCAAATGTTAGATAAGGATCCAGAGTCGAGTAAAACAAAAGATGTGTTTGCTTTTCATCAACTATTTTTGTTATATATTGAGATATTATCTTCAAAAGATGAAGGATTTTGCATTTGCCTGGGTTCAATTTCATCTCTCATCTCTTATTTCTCACAAGTGGTGTCAATCCCAGAAGAAACCTCAATACAGTGTATTATTATTTTATTCTTTTAACTGATTTTTCACCAAAGTGTTGTGTTCATGTTGTATTGTTCGGCTTTTGTCGTAATTTAAAAAAGCGATTGTCGAGGATGGCAGTAGGCATCCAAACTCTCTTCAGTCATATGATTATGCTAATGTGCGTTCAGTAGACACTGTGCGTATGTCGCTTTAGTCAGTGTGTAAATTTGTGGGTGACGGAGTAGTAAGAAGTGTTGCATTGTGTGTATATTTGCGTAATCATTGTGATGTGTTAATGTGTAAACATGCTTCCTTTTGTTAATACGTGATGTGTGTGAATGAAGTAATCGTCTGATTGCTTCTCCTGACCCCTAAAAGCAGGAGTGAAATCCATGTAGTCTTTGTTGTCTTATTTCGGAGAATGTTGGACTCTCTTTTCTTTCTGGCGGTTGGTTGTGTCGTTGCTGTTTTTTATTAGAACTTGATATTTCACACGGTATTGTAAGGATTATGGTTTCACACGAGCGGGAATCAGTTTCATTTGTTTAAAAAGTCGAATTAATACTTTTATGTAGAAATAAATATTTTCATTTTAGAGACAACTAAAGAGAAAAGAGTAAGCCAAACGAACGGATAAAGAAAGTTACTAGCTTATGTAAGCTAGTAACTTTTTACATCCGTTCGTACCATATCTTTACATCCCCTTAATACTTTCACATCTCCATATGATCTTTAAAAGTTGCGATTAAAACGATATGATGACATTAAAGTCATCGTCAAAAAAGATCGCCTCTAACTATATTTATTATATATATATATATATATATATATATATATATATATAAGAAATATAAACAAGAAAAAGACTTTTTCTCATGATGATAGATTATGCCTGTCAGTATTATTGGATCGATTAGTCTCCAATTTGAAAAAGTTTGTTATTAATAAAACAAGAACGGATATTTTGAAGATATGTCCTTTCAACCTGCGCGGTTAGCGCTGACAATACTTTTCAGCATGTAATCGTGATAGATCGATAAGTGAGATTTTTATAGAGATTTGGGGCGTATCTAAAATGCATATTCGAAAAGACGCTGTAAGAAAAAAACTATACCGCAAAAATAGTTTTAAAAATTAAAATGAATCAATAATATCGTGAATGGATGCCAAATATGATTTTAAAGAGGCTTATTCATATTTTATTGTGCTTTGATTGAAAGGAAAACACACGTATTTGAGGTTATATTAAAGCAGTTAGCTTAAAAAATAACTGCCAAATTTTATTGGCGAGTTTTGTCTGATTTTCCAGGAAGGGTCAGAGCAAATTAATCCACCATATAAAGTTTTCTGTTTCTTTTGTGGTGGATTTTATTTTAATAAAACTGTTTTATTTTAGTGTTTGTTTCCTTACTAAACAAACCATAATCTACAATTAGCTCTATGCCCGGGTCGAAATAATAATAATTGTTAATAAAGACTGTTTGATTTTTCATTTTATTGTGTGTTAATTAATCAATATTTGCAAAATAAAAGAACAAGAAATCCTCAAAAATAAAAAAAATCATTATTTATTTTGCTAAATCATCCGCAAATATACGATTTAATCCGCAATAATTAGAAAACAAATTAATATTGGTAAAAAAAAAATTAAGAAAAGAAATCCGCAAAAATCAAATAAGAAATTAATACAGTTTATTAATTTGCATTGTCACCGCTTGGAAAATGAGACAAAGCTAGTTGATAACTTTTGGGGCGAAGCGCTTAAATATAACTGAAAATTAGTTATTTATTTAGTTAAATAATATTTCTCTTTTGGAAATAAATTAGCAAGATGAAATAACATTCAACAATATCATCAAATTACATTTATAGAGGAAACTAATTAAGTAAATGTGTTATGAAACTTTGCACTGTTTTAAAACTAACTGTTTAATCTGGAGTGGCCGATCATAGGCTTGACTCCGATGAGTTTTGGAGAATAACAAACCGAGTCGTGAACGGATGTAAGTCCTCTATCCTAACAGACAAGAGGTCATCTCCTAAGCATCTGATAAAACCAAAATTTTCGAAAAGAACTTTGCAGTAAATTCTATCCTTTGTGATCAGGGCTACCTACCCCTCAAATTCCCCACCTATAACCGATAAAAACTTAGCCACATCTGAATAACTGTCCCGGAGGTTGCCAAACAAATACGGTAACTAAGGCAACTGGTCCCGACAACATTCCAGTCATAGTACTCAAGAGACCGCAACCATAAATAGCTTCTATCTTTACAAAGTTGTTCAATCTTTCAATGGAGTAATGATTTCCACAAGTTTTGAAGACTTCTTTGGTCTGCCCAGTATTTGAAAATACTAGAGATAGATCTTCTGCATCTCAGACCGATCAGTCATCTTTGCATCATGGGTAAAGTGCTCGAATTTGTAATAAACCAAGAAGTTGTAAACCACCTATACAGAAACAATCTACTTTGTGACAAACAATATGGATTTCGTGCTGTAAGATAAATAACTGATGCGCTAACTGTGGTTTGGCACAAATGTTTTCTTCACTAACTTGTTAGCTATTGGATCTGCGCCGATATCTAATCTAAATTTGATGAGTTTGCTGCAGAATTCAGTGGTGACTTCTACCTTAGCTTGCCATTCTTCTTCACTAACTGTATTACATACCACAGTTCCTAGGAAGTGGGTATCTTCCTCAACTCCCCTAATTTTCATGTTACTTTTGCAAACAGTTGCATAGTGTATTATTTTTTAACACTTTTCACATCTTGCTTGCGACGTAGGGTAGTCTTTTCTGTTGTGAAATGCATGCATTCCACACCGCATACACTGCTTCTCCGTCATCTTCTTTTCTGCCTTTTATCTCTAAAAGATTTGGCGACACGGTTTAATTGTTGATCTGTTGTATTCACGGTCGAGTAGATTTTTTTGGCTTGAAGTCTTGATGATTCGTGTGCTCTACCCATCTGTAGGCACGTGTCGAGGGTTAGCTTTTTGTCAGCTAAAAACTTCTCTCGCATTGAATCATCATAAACCCCCACCACAACATGGTCTCCAATGAGTCTGTCTGTTAGCCGTCCAAAATTGCAGTTATTTGCAAGTTGGCGCACAACAGCTATATAGGACTCTATGCTCTCACTGTGATCCTGTTTCCGAAAGTGGAATTTATAATACTCATATGCTTCATGTGTCTCACCAACGAAAGACTCCTCGAATTTTGTATAACTTCGATTAGATCTGTCCTATCTTCATCATTGTCGAAATAGAGCCCTTCATAACTATCATGACAAAACTCGCCAATAGTTGCAAGAAATACTGCAGTTTTATACTTAGTATCGAGTTCATTTGAGAATCGACTTGCAACAGAATAATTTTAAAAACTTCTCTTGAATTTTCGCCAATTGCTCGCTATATTTCCCGATAAGGACATTTCATCTGGGGACGGTATATTTGCAGAAAATTTTCCTGAAGCTATTTCGTTGAATAAAATGAAGAAAATAAACTTACTTCTTATTCTTTAAGAACTATTTTCTTTTTCAAAATTATTGACGGCTTTCCTTGTTTTGTTTTTTCAAGTTGCTTGAGTGCAAGGGCGTTGGCTTTTGTCTGAATTTGTTTACGTTTTAAAAATAAAAAAAACGCTTTCAATCCTTCGATATAATGGTCCAAATTTCTGACACGATGTAATATTATGTGGGTTGACTAGAATAAGGACAAAATACGGAGTGAGAACGAATGTCTCTTACTGTTAAGCTAAATATATATTTTTTTATCTATGTCGCGTCATAGTCTATTCGTGATCTTCCAGCATAGGAAGGCCCCTTCACTATGGACGAGTTTAAAAGGGAGGTAATTTGGATTGCACCATAGACTTACATCAAATCTGTAGTTAAGGTCGCTTTAAAAATGGTTAGATCCTTCTACCGTCCCAGAAAGTTCCTGACGCTTGACGCAATCGTCTATCTGTATAATAGCCAGATAGTCCTAAGATGGACAACAACTGTCATATGTGAGTAAATTCCGATCGGAACATTATTTCTTGTCCTGACAAAGTACAACATCGACTTTGCAATCTAGTGAGTGGTGATCTTTTCTCACCCCTGGAGCCCCTTTTCACACAGAAGAGATGTTTCTAGTTTCTCTCTACTGTATTTTTTATGTTTATGGTAGGTGTTCGACTGAGCTCTAATTCCTGCCCCGTCATAAAACATTCACAGCAAGAACCTGCCTGGCTACAAGCACAACAGAGAACTTTCTTTTCTCTATCTATACTAAGTAAAAAAACGGAACTTCCATGTACAACGTTTATTTTCCTAGAACGTACCATCTTTTGAACAAAATACCACGAGGATGATTCTGAACCGACTACAACGTGGTCGTCTTAAATGCAACCCAGAACCTAATCAATAAACTACGCTACACAGTTAACCCCAAAAATAAACACATCTTTGAAGCGGTAAAACAGTTAACAGGCATCATCAATAATTGAATTATTTAAATAAAACTTAATTACAAATAAGACCTATATATTAATATATAACTCTGACCCCAGTGCTTCCTTGAAACAGGACGCTTTAGAAATGCACCGTTGAACGGTAAATTAAAACGCCATTCCCCTTTGTTTTCGTTTCGAGACGCTGACAATTTCTTATAGACTATAGACGATAGAGGAATATAAAAAAATCTTTAAAATACAAATTTTTAAAAAATATACGAAAATATAAATAAATAACAAATAAATAAAATAAAACTTTTAAAAATACAAAACTCTAAACAAACCAATAAAAAATAAATAAAATAAAACTCTAAATAAATATCACCCAACTAATATATAACTCTGACCCCGGTACTTTCTTCAAAAACAACGTTTCAGCAATGCACCGTTTAACGGTCAATCCAAACGCTATTTCCCATTGTTTTTTTCTATTCCGAGACGCTGAAGATTCCTTATGGGATAGAGACGATTTTAAGTCAGTCCATCTGGATGAAACCACGCTACGACTCTGAAATATATAACGTATATTTTTTTTAATTAATTATATACATATGGTTTAAATTTCATTATAATCGAATATACGTATTTGAAGTTTTAAAGGGGTCCTGTCTTCATGGGTCACTCAGAGCTGGGATCACGTAGATATTCGGCACGTAGATGGTAATGTAGAGATGTTCGATCACGTACATCATTATCCCTGGAGAATTTCATACATATGATATTAATTTTATCAAAATAGGATATATTTGAAGTTTTAAAGTAGGTTCGGCCCCATAGCACACTTAAATTAGGAGGGCAGTTAGAGATTCTTGAAGAATTCCACTGTCTTTCCCGGTAAATTTTATGTAAGAATACGCTTTTAGATTTGATGTAAATTATCTAACCTTTCCTTATATGGGGAACACACAAACATCACACACACATGCGCACAGACATGCGTCCTATATATATATAGAGAGAAGATAATAGAAACTTGTTTATAATGTATTGTATACAATAAAACATCTACTATAGACATTGTGTTTCTAGAGAAGATAACGAAAAACGGTTGATATGTCGTAAATAGACAAATAACTGTCTCCCAAATATAAAGCGACTTGTATTAAATTTTAAATTAGAAGAAAGAATTACAATGTCGGCTGTGTTTTTGTTGTTTTGTTTCTGGTGTCTGGTATTTTTTTTTTAATTCTTCTATCGGATTTAGATTTCCTTACTTTGATGTAAGCTGTTACTTTCATCGTTCTGATAATCAATGTCTTGAGCTTGTAATTCCCAAAGTTCCGACATTATTACGAATTAAATAACATGTCCTAAGATTAAACATGTTTCTCTGAGTAGTTGTGTTCGGAGACGTTGGAATGAACAAATCTTTTAATGAATTAGTCAATTAGTGAATCGTCTGTCGATCATTCATTTAATGTACAACTGTGGGCAAAGTTTTTCAACATAGACATATACACGACTCTACTTTCTTAGTTTTGAATCTAGAATAAAAGAATATGTCGCTGATGAGTAATGTTATGAACAATTAAAAATAATAATTCTAAATCGTTTTCCATCTGTTTGTAACCATATTGCATGGTTGTGTGAAAATAGTGTAAAAACGGTATTTTTCACATGCGGTTATATAATGGACAGAGCCAATCCCCCAGACATAATCGACAAAAATAACCTGTGTTGTGTAGGAAAGCTTGGAATGGAAATTTGCATAGCGACCACAGGAACTGATAGAAAGAAAGGTGTTGAGAATGAAAATATAGCGAAATAGAGAGCGGCAGGTACGACTGTTTATTGTTAGATTATCCCGGATTTTTGTTTTGTGTGTTGCTTTCTTACAGGTTAAATAAATTATAGGAGTAGAAAATTCCATTGAAACCTAAAAGATTGGTATTAAGATTACGTGTCAGGATATGATGTTATAGGAAGGAAGTCCGAAGTGAAACGTGGCAAAGAAGAAAGAAAGAGCTTTCTCTTCAGCCGATGACCTGATATGATCTGGTCCTCTTTCTTCGAAGTTCTGTTTGCGTTCACACAACTTCGAGATCAGGCGATGGGAACTTTACTTCATGTGTAACTTAACAATGCTACACAAAAATAAAAACAAAGATAATTTCGCCAGTGAAAAAAAATGTGTTGCTTTCTTTTTTTATTTGTCAGCTTTTTACAAAACCAAAGCAAATAATAAACCTTATTTTGTTGTATCTTCACTTCTTCTATGATAAAAGTTTAAAAAACGAGAACGAAGAGAAAGAAAGCGACAAAAGACACTACCCATTGAGCAGCTACTTGCAACGTGTCAACGACAGAGTTGTTATGGCAACTTTCA
Organism: Sepiola atlantica; assembly: GCA_963556195.1. Classification (NCBI taxonomy): domain Eukaryota; kingdom Metazoa; phylum Mollusca; class Cephalopoda; order Sepiida; family Sepiolidae; genus Sepiola; species Sepiola atlantica. The sequence continues at coordinate 155,938,830 of OY744521.1, read as the reverse complement.
ACGTTAGGTTAAAAATTAAGTCGAATGGAATTTTCCAATATGAATTCGAGTAAGAGTTATGTGTCCCGGTAGTAACGTCACAGAATGAGCAAGGACAATGTTTTCTTCGACTAAACCGGTAGACAGAACAGTTGGGTTTAAATAGCTCCTCCGTTCCCCATGGGGGGCTATGTTAGGTGTTTCATGCGTATATATATAATATATATATATATATATATAATGTGTGTGTGTTAAAAAGAAAGAATAAAATCTCAAATAAATGTTAAAACCCAACTGCATTTGTGACGTTTCTTTATTAATACGATTTATGAAAGCTGTTATTGAGAATAACAAATATACGTCTACAACAACAGAGTGAAGAGAAGATGAGAACGTCGGCTGCCACTTCCCTACTACGACGGCTGAAATTCAACCAGCTGATTCTGTTCTAATTGCTTATCAGATTTAACACTAACAGATACTCTTAAGACACATTCATTAAATTTCTACAATAATAATGCTGTGTTAAACAGAAGCATGACAGACAAAATCGATGTTTAACAGACGAAACACGCGTGACAGACATTTTTAGTGAGTCACGACTTTTCAAGGCTAAAATGGTTAATTAGATGGATAGTGTTAGTTAAATAATGATGAATCGATAAAATTGGAGTCATGGGGACTGTTTATGACAAGTGTTGATTGGCATTGGGTTTGAAGATGATTATGGCGTAGCATTCGGCGAAGCAATTTTGTGACAACGTGCAAAAGAGACGTTGATTTTAGGAAATCGTAATCATGAAAGAAAATTATTTGCAATTATGGTAGCGAGACGATTTACTGCTGTGAAAAGTTTACACGTTTTTTTTTCATTTCGTCTTAGCGTTAATTGAAGAGTTTGGCTAAATACTTATTAACACAAGGTTATAATTGCAATGTATTCGCACAATTTAATATTCTGTTCATGAATCATTCTAATGAATAGTACAAACAAATTATTATCTGTTATCAAACACGTACATTTTGCTTCAATGGAAATGGTAAAGATATTTGTTTTTGTTGCATAGAAATTTGCGAAATCAAGTTAAGTATGATCTCTCCTGTTTCGTACAGCCCCTTTCTCAGAGAAGATACGTTGCTAGTCGTTCTCTACTCTAACGCTATTTACATGAAACATTCCCAACTGAGCTCTAACTCTGGTGTATTCTTGTCAGATATTCAGAACAAAGAAAATGCTTTCTATCTTCGTGTACCTATCCTCAGGTGGAATCTCCACAAATAGAGCTTCTTAGTAAGGGTTTCTCATCTGTAGAACATATTATCACGGTGCTGCTTCCATGCCGATTACATAGTCATGTTTATATTTAATGTCAAGAAATTCCTATTACACTACATTCCCCACATCAATTCGAGCTTGGTCAACACTATCAATCTTTCCTTATACTCTTAGAAGTTGCTTCATCTCTTAACTGACATTCATTTCATTTTATAACCCCCTAATGTCGAATTGATTTTGGCCCTGATAGGTTGTGATCCATCAGTAAAAAAACGTTTTAAAAAGTTATATTCTCATCAAGTGCTGCTTTGTGTTAGATTCTAAAAGTGTTTTTTGTGTTTTTTTATTGTTAGATTCTACAAGTCAGGCTGAGATATAAACACAAAAAGTTCTGATCAGCCGGGGAAGATAGGTGCACTTTGAAATCGTCAGCAGGTTCGTTAGTCAGTTACTGAGAGGCAATGTCTGTAGCATATTATCGATGAAGAGGTTCTTTTTCTGGTTAACGTTAAAAAAGAGATAACTGAGACGTCTTAGAATGTGTGACGCAAATAACCAACCTGGATGGTGTTTGTCCTTTTCAGAATGGAATAAATAAACATCATAAATAGTAACCATAATAACGTGAATATGAAACGCAGTTCGTATCAATTCATCTGTGCCAAAACACGTCGTGCAACCATTTCGAAGAATAAAAGATGGTGATCAAGATCTTGACACCACGAGAAGGGGTCAGATGGCAGACGACACCATCAAAATTAAGCAATATAAGACTCTCGATTGCATTTTTACCACGTTACTGTTATGTCGATATAATTAATTTAGTGTACGGCATATTAATGCAATTGAAAGCTAAACAGGGGTGGGGGTGGGCGCAACGATACTCCACAGATCGTGAAACAAGAAAGATAATCAAATCTATTTTTAAAAATATCAACTCTTTATTTTATTAATTTCGCTGTTTTGGTTTTGATAGCTGGAAAAATCAAGTATTTTTTTTTGGGGGGGGGGGGGATGAAAAATAACAAAAATAAATCCTGAATGGAATGCGACAGTTTTTGTGTTCCGTCTAAAATGTTATGATTTGTATTTTCTTCTTTTCCAGGGACTATTTTTCTATTATCATTTATTTGTTTCACTCGGGAAATCAGTCAAAGATGGATCATCTGATCTACTGAGTTTTTGTTTCAAATATATTATTTATATACTGAATTTACTTTGCCCATGATAATCGTAGTTTGTAGCTAGATTCAATGGTTGTCTTACGTTTCGAAATCATTTCGTCAATCAAATGTCAAATCTACATTCGAAATCACATAATCACCGGTGCAATAATTTATTTTCACCCCAGGCCTTATTCAAGCATCCAAGCGAGGTGATTACATTTTTTTAAATAAAAAAGAGAAACTCCCACTCACCATTTATGTACACATATAAATTCTTTATGTTTATATATTTTTTTATATTTTATATTATATATTATATTTTTATATTGTTAAATATAGTAATTTTTGTTATTTATTATATTTTTATAGCTTTTGTATATTTATATATTTTTATAGCTATTAATAATATTGTCAATAGTTTCTTAAATGTTCTTATATTTTCTAATATTTATATTTTATATTATATTTTTGTATATATATGTGTGGGTGTGTGTGTATATATGTATGTATATATATACTTATGTTTTTATAGTTTTATATTTTTATAGCTACTATATATTTATGTATTTTTATATTTTATAGCTATTAATAATGTAAATATTTTCTTAAATGTTATAATTATTATTAGTATTATCATATAATCAAATAATTTATTAAAAATAATCAAATAAGTTATTCATAATATTGTCAATATTTTCTAAAATGTTATTATCATTATCATATAATTAAATAATTTATTTAAAATGGTAACTTGACAAGATCATAAATAATCACGTATAAAAACCTAAGAGACAAAGACGTTATCTTCCATCCTCTGACAAAGGGGAAAAACATATGTGTTATCTCACGCGACATACGACACACTTGCATTGACACACTTTAGCAATGACACACTCTATACACCTGTTGCCAACATATCTTCTGAACAAATTCAACACCAGGTTAAAACCGCCTAGATCGACATTTGCAAAAAGACAAACATTCCTAATAACTATAAACACAACCTCACTACAAGAAACGGTAAGCTTCCCACCATCTACCACCTCATAAGACCCATAAAACCGGTACCACCACACCAATTAGACCGATAGTATCGAGTATAAAAGGACCACCTTACAAACTTTCCTGGCTCATCTCCCAGCTGTTTAAATCTCTGCTCGCAACATTCTCTGAACACGTCAGCAGCTCAGATTAAATCATTCGCAGGTTACATTTACTTCCACCAGAACAACTTGAACACAACCGATATGCAGAACAACTTGAACACAACCGGTATGCAGAACAACTTGAACACAACCGGTATGCAGAACAACTTGAACACAACCGGTATGCAGAACAACTTGAACACAACCGGTATGCAGAACAACTTGAACACAACCGGTATGCTTACAGCCTTGATGTTGTCGCCCTTTACACCTCCGTACCGCCTACTCAGCGGTCGATATGATTACTGACTGCATCTCCTCTGGTGACTTCTATCGTTGCTGCCTCACAGCTACTGATATACGTGGACTCCCACACATAATAATAGACAACACATATTTTACATACAAGCAAAACATATACAAAAATTAACAGGACTAGCTATGTGATCCAGCCTCTCGAGATTGTTCGCAATTGCGTACATGAATAATTGGAACGTTGTGCTCTTATCTCTTGTCACTTCATTTTCTTCACATTATCCGTTGACGGCATTCTCATTCTATCATCTTCCCAGGGGAGGCCAAGACAATCTTTACTACATCCAACAACACGGACCGACAAATAGAATTCACAATTGAACACCCCGACAGTTCTAGATCCTAAGCACTTCTGGATTTCAACCTCAACCGGAGAAGGAATCCTAATTACTCAATTGTACCGGAAACCCGCTTGTAGAAGCATATCATACATTATAAATTCGCGCTCTTTCATAGATTATTCTGAGAACGTGTTTACTCGCATCCGTAATAAAAGCAGCATGGAAGCTTACAAAACCACATGTAATAAAAATGTCAGCAAGTACTGGAAATAAATTAATACCTGACACCCACCATTGAGCACATCGGGAAACCTTGAAAACAGATGCGATACGCCATTTTCAACTCAAATTCCCTGAAGATTCTACAACAACATCTCATCTGTGAGAGAAAGGATGTAGAGAATAATGTGTGCAGCAAATCGAATAAAAGATACGTTTCTGCAACTTATCAAGAACCCACAAATGGGAGAGAAATTCACCAGCCCAAATATGACAACAGTACTGCATACATGGTCTGATAGTAGATTTGTAGAGATAGAGAATAGCCTCAGGTGTGAGAACGTATAAGGAGGGATAGAGAGAACCGACTTTACAGAAAGTAGAAAGAGTCATGGATCTAATGTATGAACTCCAAGAAAGATTAGATGAGAAACACAGACCAAGAAGTTTCAGAGTCGATTTCTCCTCAAGGGCAGAGCCATCCATAAGAATCACAGGAGGAAGAGGAACACACCTACGATTGAAAAACACAAGGGGTAGTCCTAACACGAGTAAAAGAAACAAGCCATTTCATAACCAAATTCACAACTGAACCCTGGTCAACTTCTAAATCAGCTGCATATTTCAACTGATCCGAGGCAGATGGGCGAGAAGTAACACCAGAATTCAGAGTGGTATTATCAGCATACATGTAAATTTTTGATGATTATTGATGATAACTATCCGTATATCAGCCAGCTATTGGAAGCTAAACATACTCTGCGTGATAAGCTACTGGGGCCGAAGCGGGTAAAACTGCCAACTGACAAGACAGCCGACAAAGATCACTAATTGATCCTGTAACGCGAGGTCCACAGGAAAAAAATAATGGATGGAAAAACGTATGCTCTGATATCCAGCATTCCGTCAATGTGTTTTACTTGTTGATACGACAAATTTTCTATCCACAAACACTCTCGATAGTCTTTCTGCGATCGGACTATTATGCCAATATTAGTAACAATTAAACTAATGTCCTCCAACGGTGGAAGAAGCATTTCGTTGCCTTGTTAGACAATCCTTCAGCAATCAACTATAGTGTGATAGAGCATCTTCGACAGTTTGGTATCGTGCATCGAATTGATCGACTAGTTTTTCTCTGACGTGGGAAGACTGGCAATTAATCAAATTAGCTCTGGCAAAGCACTCGGCCGTGACTGTACCTCAGTCGAAATGGTGAATGTCGGAAGCAAGAATGTAACAGAAGATATAATAATCGTCATCAATAATTATTGGAATGGAATTCTGATTGTATCGATAGAATATTTTTATCCATATATAAGTGTAATGGTTTCCAAAGGTATGTCTGGTAACTATTGTGGTATCACCATTTTGGAGGCTGTTGGCAAGGTGCTCGAAAGAGTCTTCTTGAATACTGATTTGTCCTGTATCTATTCCAGAAAGCCAGGGCGGTTGTAGAGTGGAAGGGACACGGTTGATATCGCATTTGCTGCAAGACACATTCAAGATAAGTTCTTTGAGAAATATGTGCTTTTGGATCAGGTTTTTGTCGACTTAATCAACGCACTTGATGTAGTCAACAGAAATGCACTCTGGAAAATAATTTGAAGAATGAGATAAGCCTCTTAGGACTACCCAGGACCAATACCACAGTATGAGAGATAAATAGCCACCGAATCGGCCTAGTCACTGTCGAAGTGATTGATAAGAATTGATAATCGACTGGTAGTAAGTAACGTTCTTCTACTCGACTTCTTGGGTGAATTACAGTCAAAGAATTATATAATTAGAAGAGTCCATTATTGACAAAGAATCCGGAGCCCTATGGGCATCAGGTACCCTGGTGACGCGCTAGTAGTCACCTTGATGGTGATGCTATGCTGACTGAGGGTCCTGCGTCGAGACGAAGTGGAGATATACAACTAGTATATATTTGACGGAGAAACGAACTTTTTTAAACGGCAGAACGAGACGCAAGCTAATTTCGCGGAGTCGTGTAGGATAGTCAGAATCCATTACCTCTGAAGGCAAGGAAACAGTTGCCAGATGAGAGGTAGAGATTATGGAATTCGCTAATCGCAAATTTAATTCTGAAGTATCAATAAAGCGATATTATTCTGGGACGGCTGTTTTCAAAGACGTTGCGAAGTGGGAGAGCCTACTACACAGAGATTTATTTGGGTCTGTGATCGTTAATTACGAGCTGGTCACGTGTCGCCTCCAGCTGTGTGACAGAATGAGAAAGCGTTTATTTTGCCGATAACGATGGGCTAGAAAGAAAATTCCATTTATGTTAGGGAAGGGGGGAGTGAGGCGCCCGTCCCCACCCTCCTTGAGAGAGGAAGACACGCAGGAAGTAGGAAGGCGGAGAAAGGAGATGTACGACGATAGACATCTTCAATAAAATAAAAAAAATTTCACGCACGAGCAGAGAGAGTTGAACTGATGCCCAGGAAAGACTGGAGTGGCTTGCGCCGACGTAGACGGAATTCTAGCTACCACTTTCGCCCGCTGATTTGTGACTTAAATAACTACTTGTGTAAAGAATTCGCACACACACAGAACTAACGAAATAACTAAGAGAAAATACAACCTTTGATAAAGACATTTACGAGTACGGTAGACATTAATCCAATGTAAAATCGATCCTTTTATTTTATTAATAATTAATCTTCTATACAAAAAAAACCAACCGAGTTGTTGAACATTGTTTTTGTCCTTGTGTTCTGCTTTGAATGATCTTTCACCCCCACAGAGCCAACTGGTCGTTGTTCGCCCAGTGATCGCTCGCTGATACAAGCAGTTTCAACGTGGGAGTGTGTTTGTAGCTGGACGAGACGACAAGATTGACAACGTCATCATGATCATCACCGCCATCCCGGCCTAGAGGAATTTGAATCTATATTTTTGTATTGCCACTACGACGATCGGAACTAGTGGGGTTCACAATTGTGTATTTAAATTAGTATGATACCACAATATTTTTCTTATTTTCTCATGTACGTGAATTAATACTTTATTACAACCAGATGTATTACGCGCACTTTTTGTGTTATCTATCCCGGAAACGGACGGTATTATTGCTAGTTCGCTTTCATTCCCTTTATTTCTATTGTATTCTCTCGCGCTTTCGCTTTATTTCTCTCATTTTTTCCCTTTCTATCCCCCCCCCCTCGCTTTCCGTTCTTTGCTTGTTTCGGTATCTCGATGTAATTAAAACAATGAATCGCAATTTAGTTCATTGATTAAAATTAAACAGACCTATTTTTGTCTATTTTCCAACTTAGCAATTATGTCTTTTTAAACGGACGCATATTTTAGGCCCGACCGCAATTGACATTACATTTGTCTACGCCTCCATTGAATAAAGCTTCGTTAAATGATTATTTATGTACGCGAGATTCTAATCACAATGACAATTTCATTTTCTGCTTACAAAAAGTTCTGATAAATGAAAGTCAAACAATAAACAAACGATTATCTTTTATCGACCACATCCACGTCGCTGATCAACCAGCATTCACACAGAACGAAAATACACACGCAGGGAGTTTGATTCTCATCACGTGTCTGCTTGAATAAAATTTGATATACGACATCGCATCTCGGCGAGAGGCTTTGTCCGGCGATTCGTCTGTTACGCATTAATTTGAATGAACATTCTTGTTTGTCTCTCACGCTTAGGGCTAAAATACCATATTCGTCGGTCTGTCGCATATAGATTGACTTGGGAGGTGCCGCCCAGAGAACTCTTTCTTGCTTTGACAAAGTGCAAAATCGACTTCGAAATCTAGTAGGAATTATCTCTTCTATTCCCTCAAGCTCTTCCTTTCCTAGTGCTACCAGATCAGGCTGTCTGAAGATACCGGCTCCCTGATTTAAAATGCTACACACATTGATGTTATTAATTTTCTTTTCCCTTGCAAAACTCAATCATGTTCTTCAAAATTAAATAACAAATACAACCATATTTCTGTAAGAAACAACCAAACCAAACACCATCAATAAATATTTGAAGATAGAAAGAATTTGGAGCATCAAAAACTTTTACCAAAATATCCGGATTCGGCATTTAGTAACCTGAAAAGGGTTGATATGCCGTGAAACAAAAGCACAATCCCTCCAGCTCCTATCTCACAGAAGAGGCATTGCTAGTCTGATCTACTATACCGCTATTCCCATAGGTTCAAGACTAAAGTCTAATTTATTGTTCTGTCTGTAAACCATTCACAGCAAGAACTCGATTAACGACCACCACTCCAAAAAATTTCCTTTCTTTTTTTGTGTACCTAAAACCAAACGGAATTTCTCAAGAACAGTTTCCAAAAACCTTCAATCTAGGTAACACATTACCACAGGACTAGTTCTATGCAGACTAACACATCGTCGCCTTAAACTCCAATGTCAGTAAATACTCGTCGATCCACCCTCTTAAATAAGCAAATGTTGGTCATATCCGTCCATTGTTTTCAACTCTCTCACAATATAGTTCAGCATCCAGCTGACAGTCTCATTAACTCTTATCCTCAAGGGGATTTGGTCTTGATGATTAGTAAGCGATTATTATTTAAAATAACATTTCCATCGATAACCGCACATCTTGCGAAAATATGTTAATTGTACGAAGCTCAGTTAGTTTAGTTTCTTTAAGAAGTAATGTTCAAATATATTTCATATGATTTGATGAAGTGTGATGTTCAAATATATTTCATATCATTTGGTGAAGTGTGATGTTCAAATGTATTTCATACCATTTGATGAAGTGTGATGTTCAAATATATTTCATATCATTTGATGAAGTGTGATGTTCAAATATATTTCATATCATTTGATGAAGTGTGATGTTCAAATATATTTCATATCATTTGATGAAGTGTGATGTTCAAATATATTTCATATCATTTGATGAAGTGTGATGTTCAAATATATTTCATATCATTTGATGAAGTGTGATGTTCAAATATATTTCATATCATTTGATGAAGTGTGATGTTCAAATATATTTCATATTATTTGATGAGATATAATAACATTTCAAACAGATTAAGCTATATATGAATGTCTTTGCCTGCGCACACATTTACGATGATGTGTTCGCGTTGCTTGGTCAGAGTAATTACTAAGTTCCGATTTGAGAAAAATGGATCCATGTTAAATCCTGGTTCATCGTCTTCTGCTGGCATTCGGACAATTATATGCTATGATACACACATTAGTTTTTGTAACTTTTTCACGATGAATTTAGGAAACAGATCATTCAGAATATTTAATTCTTTTTTGCAAATACCAGAGTCATTTGAATTTCAGGAGTTCCATTGATCTCTGTGCGTTCTCTATGAGATTCCCAATCTAACTAAGATTATTTTTTAAAAAGATAAAATCCAGTTTAGTTTTATGGAAATTATTAAAGTCAAGGCACTTGATGTAAGGAGATAAAAATAACGAAAACTGATTATTGTAAAGACATGAGATGCTAATTGGCCTTAGTCTCGAAAAGACCAAGGTAGGAAGAAAAACGGTCAATAGGAAGAGAGTTTCACAAGCCTGCAGTTCTTGGAAATAAGCTACAGGAATAGGAAGCTGTATTACAATGAGGTATCTAAACAGCGAATTTCTGAAGACCACTAGATTAACGAGCTAGTACAGAAGAAGCATCGAATAGATCATACAGTTCTGAAGAACATATGCCATAATAGTACTTATAGAAATAACTGACACTATCAACATCCCGTTTGTGAGGGAGGGGGTGCAAAGATGAGAAAAGGGTGGGGCCAATCAAATTACAGATACGGTTGTGCACCTTATCCAGAACCCACACATCGGACAGATTCACCAGCCAAATACGATAACAGTTCACCATACATGGTCTGATTGTAGATGTGTAAAGATAGGGAATAGCCTCAGGTGTGAGAAAGTGTTTGGAGGGATGGAGAGTACCGATTTCACGAGAAATAGAAAGAGCCATGAATCTAATATATGAACTCCAAGAAAGATTTGATAAGGAAGAAAGACCAAGAAGTTTCCGAGTCGATTTCCCTTCAGGAGCAGAACAATCTATGAGAATCTCAGGAAAAAAAGGGACACGCTTACGATTGAAAGACAAAAGTCTTAGCAGGATAAAACGAAACAAGCCATTTCATACTCCAACCCACAATAGAATCCCGGTAAACTTCTAGATAGTTTTTATTGGTTTTTTTCTTAAACATTTGAACCCCGACGTAGCTCGTCATTAATGCATAAGAGAAAAAAGGAAGAAAAAAGTTATATTTTTCCAAAATAATTGAAATCAATGTCTAAAACGATAACATCCAAAATAGATTGTTCGACATTTTTCCAAATTATAAAAGATCTTTTTTCATTTATTTATTCATTTTTTAACATACTTCACCCCCAAAAAGGCAGGCCGCAACTGTAGACGTAACGGGTTACTGAGAATTAGGGTGTAGGTTTTGGGCGTCATCCTAAGTTAAGAGCTGTGTAGCGAGATGTCTGTGTACATTAGTTTTAAACATCTGCATGTCTGTACAGTCTATTTCGAAAACATTTAAAATTTAAAAAACAATAAAATCCAATTTTTAAACATCCTGTTCCTTAAAAGAAATGGTATCCTTTTCTAAATAGATAAGATTTTAATTTGAACTTGTATTCTTGAAAGAAATGACAATCTAAAAAAATTTAAGGTTTCAAAACTTCAATTACTTAAACAAAAATGAATGTGGCTTAAAGTAAAAATACCTAACATGATATACATTCAAAAAGATATTTAATTTACATTTATTTATATATTAACCGGTAAATTTTTTCAAAAACAAAACTGCATATTTTTAAGCTTAGGTTATCAAATTCGACGATTTGAAGATTCAATAAAATAACAAGCAATAAAGAAAACAAAGGAACGGTATTTTTTTAAAACAATCTTTTAACAAGACAGAAAACCGTTGATGGGATTTGTTGTAAAATAATTTGTCTAACGTATCTGTTAATTTGTTGCATAAGCTTGAATTTAAAGAGTTGAGTTGAACCAGATATTCATGGTGGCTTCATATAGTCATCGGTTGGGTTCATCAACAGTGCTCGACATACTTTGTTGGTTCAAAGTCAACGAGAAAGAGGAAACAAATTGTTCGCAATGCATCGAATTGAGCGACAATATGACGCCTAATGAAATATGGCAGCTGGTTATGACTGGTCGTTGTCCAGGCTAATTACCTAATCAGAAAAGAGGGGCACTGCTAATGGTTATGATTTTATTTTTATTTGAGACCGCATATAATGACTTTTGTGTACCCGTTGTCTGATTATTCCACACGCTCTTGTGTTTATATATTTGGGAAATTTCTTAGAAATAAATACACTAGCTTTGTGAATTTGCAAACGTATCGAGTGTAAATGAAAGCTCAACAGATGGAATTATTTTTTTTTAGATTATTTCAGAAGCTGTCTTTATTGTTTGAGCACTCGTTGTAATACTTCTCTTTCTCCAAAATGTAGGAGTTAAACTATGCCGCACAATCTTTCGTCGCCATTGTTTTAATAAGCGTTTAGTCTGTCACGGATTTAACAAACACGAGAGCAAATTAACAGAAAATATTTATCTACATAACATAATGATTTTATATTTGCGAGGAGAAATGCGAAAAGAAAGCGAGAGTATTGCGGAAATACTTTTTCACGCATTGGACGAGACGATATAAAAATCCATGTGGGTCAGAGCAGGTTCACACGACAATTCAGTTGTTTCGGAATTATTTAGATGGATATTGATAATTTGTATTATTTGGATTATTCGAAATACTGATCTCATCTTGGATGTTATTCCCATAACGTGTCCGCCGATGTAACATCCGACCTACTTTAGGTGCATCTCGTCGAACTCGGAGATCTATATGTCGAACTCAGGAATGTTTAACGGAACCTTTTATTTAATTAACGAGGGTATTTTGTTTACGTTCGTAAACCATGACTTGGTAGAAGTCTTAATAATTCGTACTTGTATTCTTAATATCGCCCGTACTGGGGATTGAACCTTCAACCTCCAAAAGATTGTCACTTTGCCTTGATTGTTACAGAGAGCCTTGAGTGTAACTCTCATTGTGCAATCGCTAACCCCCTACCTACACCCTCGCTCTGTAACCGCAATGAACTTTGAACCTCACACCAATCACGCATTGCAGGTGTTCACAGCTGCCGTGTCGGGTCGATCAGTACTCAAACCCGTTTTGCAAGATATGATATCTTTTGTACGAAGTGACATTGTCATCGGATATGATGGACTACTACAACAAGAAGAATGTAGATTTTTATCTTCTGAATATTTAAAAATGTGTTAGGATTTAAAACATCTATTTTTGTCTGTCACTGCTGCGCTAAGTCTACGTCTTCTTGTACGCGTGTATGCGTGTTTCGTGTGACGGCCAGATAGTTTAACAGGTCATCATCACCATCGTCATTATATACAGTTTAACATCCGTTTTACATGCTGACATGTATTAGACGACTTTTAGAAATGTACTTCCAAAACTAAGCAAACGGGAACACAGTAATAATATAACACGTGAAAAGCACGGTAAAAATTACACAAGTGAATAAATAGGAAAAATGGCACAATGCAAGAAAATAGAGTAGTGGTTCTCAAGCTTTTACTCAGGCGACCTCAATTATGCATCACAAAGCATGACCGCGACTCCACTAGTTTTAGTTGTATATATGTGTTATTATATATTACTAGTTGTTGGCTGTATAAGTAAGGAACAGGCATAATAAATAAAACCAGGGACGAATAAAGATAAATATTAGGGTTAGAGTTTCATTTTCTCACTTTTAAATGTAGATATAATTTTGTTTTTAATTTGACTATTTTTTAAATGCCTTCTCTTTATATATTGTATTCTAGATTTTGATACACTCATTGTGTGATTGTCATCTATATATTTCTTTATGTGTCATTATTTCTTATTTATACACTTGTTATATTTGTTATCTGTGGAATGTTTACCTGAGTCATTATTACAAAAATTTAGTTGTACAAAACCTTCAAAACTATGTTCGTCATCTTTGCGTCGTAATGTTCACAGCATTTAATTTGTTACTTTGAAAAAACAAAGGCACTTATACAGGGTGGGCCAAAATAAGGGTCCTATCTTTAAATTTGAATAACTTGAATTTGAATAACTTCCACAAAATAAAAGTTAAACTCACCAAACTTTATGTGTGTGTAGAGTGACCCTTCCGAGATTTTTTGAAATAAACGAAACAAATTTTAGCCGAAAAACACTTCTTAAAACTTACAAAAACTAAAGTATTGTTTTTTACACTGTTTTGAGTTTTTTAAGCAAAAATAATGTTTTCTAAATGAGGGTACGTTCCTTAGGGCTAATACGGCTCATGCTTGCTTCGGAAGGGGTCCTTTACTTATTCTAAAAAAAAAATTAAAAAATCAATAAATAAAAAAGTTATGAATTTTTAAAAATAGGACCCTTATTTTTGCCCACCCTGTAGAAGGTCGGATGATACAATAAGCGGAACGTTACAAACATCAAAGCCAAAGTAAGGATAATAGTAAACTATGTAAATATCTATTTCATCTTTATACTATTAAAAGGTTATGGCGGTTTTGGAGTTTGTCTTTTTGCACGCGAATAGCAACATGTAATTGGTTGACAGAAATAGAATAGGCGAAGTATACAGTTATAAAGAGAATAGTTTTTTACAGTGTCAATACCCGAGTTCTAATCTCGCGTAAGTTTAAAGAATGTTTTAACTGGATACGCGTTTTATGAATTAAAAAAACTAACATAACATAACTAAAATTGCATTTAAAATATGTTTAACTAAGTGACATTTCTTTGATAATCCGCAAAAAAGGTAGACAAAAGCTATTCGATATTGTTCAAAGCGAATTATTTTGTTTAAAACATATTTTTAAAGAATTTTTGACAAATACATTCATCATAATTACTCTCATGCAAAAACGAGCAATGGGCAAAAGTGAGTGTGGCTTATACAAGCTATATATATTTTAACGGATTAATCATAATATTAGTTTATTCGTTTCAGTTAAAATTTTATTTTGTTGGAAAGATAAAAGCTTAAAGTTATTCTCTAAACAAAAATGTATTTTCACGTTGAAATTAAATGTTAAAATGAAAACTGTAAAATCTCTTAAAAGGTAAATATTTGTTTTCTGGAAGTATTTCAAAGATCATTAGTAAATTAAAGTCTTAAGATATTAAATTTAAAAAAATATACTTACGTTTTACTAAAAATTGCATAATTATCCATATAAAGTCAGAATTAAATTGTAATTACCGTCTCGGTCCGGATAAACAAAATGGTTACCGACATTCAGAAAAGTATGGAAGAAAATAATCGCAATAATATTTCATTTTATCATTATTAATTTATTATAGAAAATATAGTTTTGTGATATTTTATAGAAATTGAAAAATAAGCATCATCCCCTAATTTCTTTAATTTTGAAGATTAATAAAAAATGTCTACATTAAATTGACAAGAATAGTAGACCTAATCCACAATTTCACATTTTATTATATTTAACCTTATATAGAAAAGATGGTTTTGTACTAATTCACCTTAATTTGTTTGTACTTGTATTAAACTAAATAAAAACAGTAAACATATTTTATTAAAAAGGTTAGTCTACAGTTTTATTTTTTTACATAATAATCGTATTAAATATTTAATTGAGGTCAGTGAGATTTTATTTCCCTACCTGATTCTAATCAAAATTTATTAAACAAAAATACTATTTTATAAATTTTTATTCGTTTCCATGATAATTGTAAACTTTAGCAATTATATAACTGGAACTATTTTGAAATATATCGTAACGATAATTCAAAACTAAAAGCGCATTTACAGCATTTTTACACTGGTGATTCCACTTTCATACGCAAAAGGGACCTATTATAAAATCAGTAAAATTTCAAGTAAAACATTATTGTAAAATTATTAAAATTATATTTATTAGATCGTTCATTTGAAAGATAAATTTGTATTCGAGTCATATTGAGTGTATCCACACAGAATCTAGGGGCTTTTTTTCATAATATATAATCACTATATTTAAAAAAGAGTTTTATTGCAAACATCTACGGTGCTTTACTTTCATAAAAGTTTTTTTTAAATAATTTATTTTTTAGTACCCTGTTTTTTTTGTTTACACAGAATAATAAATGTTCACTAAACTTCCTAATATAATAATAGATTTATCATATTCCATTATTATTAATTAATTCATTAATAGTAAATATTTCATTAAAATTGGTTGTTTTCCTGAATTTTAATAAATTCATAAGTAAGAGGTCAATTTTTAAAAAATTATTTTGTCCCATACCTATAAAAATATTTAGTAGTGTATTTTATCTTCGTACTACTTATAAATAGGTAGAATCTATGTAAAAATGGAAATTAACATATTCTAGCACTGTATCATCACCGCTCAAGAAGCAGATTAGAAGTACTTAAATATCGAAAATTAGTATCAGAAACACCGTTATATATTTGTCATCGTACTGCTCGTGGCTTTGTGTCTGTCTCCTAAATTATATTCACTCACAAATGAATCCGATCTCCAGTATTATGTGACATGAAAATAAGATAAAATGACACGACGTAAACGAGATGATTCCATACGAATGTGTCGTCGCGGTTTCATACGTAACATTTAATTGCACTAATATGAGAATAAGAAAAGAAGAAATACATGAAAGACTAAAAAAAAAGTCATTTGAGAGAGAACAGTTACTTATGGACACATAGAAATAGAGAAAGTAAACTTCGTAAGATACAGTTTAATAGGGAACGTGTGTATTTTGAGTTTATCTCTATTGATAAATAGACTACCTGCCTAGAAACGTAGTATTCGAAACTTTCAACGTGTTTTCCTGTTTAAAAAAGATCCTTTCGGCTTTGAACACGTGCAAGAACTGTGCGAACATAAACATTAAAAAGTGATGGTTATCTTATTTTATCTGCTTCATAATCTCTCTCACTCTCTCATATATATATATATATATATATATATATATATATATATATATATATACTAGCAAAATTAACCCGTCCTTCGGGTAGCAATTAATTGGGCGAAGTGGGTGTATAGTTTTAAAAGATCTTTTAACTCAGATAATTCCATAATTAAAACCACCACATTTTTAAATTTGTAGATTAACACCCTCAGTAAAATACCCCCCATAAACATGAGATTTTTCTTTTAAGGTAATGCTAACCTATTATGGTCGTTAACTATTATATTTTAATACTAACCTTAAGTCCAACTGTCAAAGTCGTAAAACAACACGTAATTGCCTAAAAAAGTTGACCCCTCCAAAAAAACAATAACGCACATTATTTATCTCCAATAGTAAAAAAAAAATGTTAACTGCCATAAAAACTAGAATGGTCCGAAAATTGAGGATCAGTTTATGTTTAATTTATATGCTAAAGTGATCCCCGACTCTAAGTTCTAATTTTTTTCTCTATAAGTTGTTCGGGGTAAGTAGAATCTTATTTTTGAAGGGTTTTTTTGTGTTAATGTACAGTAACACCCATTTTTTTAATTATTTTAGTTTATATAATGTATTTAATTAGTTAGCTAATTTTTAACTAACTCGATTATCTCCTGAGACAGACGGTGGCAACAATTTTAAAGAAGCTATTCATTAAATTTACACGGAAAAGGTAAACACAACTAAAATCAATTGCTTTAAATTAAAATAAAAAAGGGACGTATAGTTAAAAAAACAGATATTGGTTTTCCTCAACTTCTATAGCCGATCTAATATTTCTTTTCTTTTTGAAAAAAAGGAGATATTTACTCTCGAAATGATTAAATTAAATTCCGAACCTTTAAATATTTAGCAATAGCCCACCATTTTACAATTTACTGTCTTTATATTAAAATATTTAAAAATATAAATGAATTGATCCGAGGTGTACCGTCCCTTGTCATTTATTTTTGCAGTTCATCCCATATTCCACTTTCCGGTTCTCAACATTGCATTGCTCCTGCCTCGGAATTCTCGCCTTAATATATATATATATATATATATATATATATATATATATATATATATATATATATATATATATATATATATATATATATATATATACAGGGTGGGCCAAAATAAGTGTCCTATCTTTAAATTTGAATAACTTGAATTTGAATAACTTCCACAAAATAAAAGTTAAACTCACCAAACTTTATGTGTGTGTAGACTGACCCTTCCGAGATTTTTTGAAATAAACAAAACAAATTTTAGCCGAAAAACACTTCTTAAAACTTACAAAAACTAAAGTATTGTTTTTTACACTGTTTTGAGTTTTTTAGGCAAAAATAATGTTTTCTAAATGAGGGTACGTTCCTTAGGGCTAATACGGCTCATGCTTGCTTCGGAAGGGGTCCTTTACTTATTCTAAAAAAAAATTTTTTTTAAATCAATAAATAAAAAAGTTATGAATTTTTTAAAATAGGACCCTTATTTTTGCCCACCCTGTATATATATATATATATATATATATATATATATATATATATATATATACGATAAAAAATAAAATATAGGCAAATTTACACATTAACACCATCCGTTATCATGTGACTGTATTTTAAGCGCATGCTTAATTATTTAATGTTTTGTCAAATCATTTAAAAAAACGTATTTTCTCATCAACAGTCACTCTCTCCCTCGTGTGTCTGATATCATCGCCGTTTACTTTATTTATTTCATTTTATTCATTTCCTATTCTTAGGAACACACAGTTTATTTCCAGGCAGAGTCAACCACGTAGCCCCTTCGTAACTTTTGTCTAAAAGATATCCTGTTTATAACATCACGCTAGATCTGCCTGAAGAAATATATACTCATCTAATATCTATACTAATTGACATACACACCAATAATTAACAATATTTTATGCTTAGCTTCGCGGATTTGTAACAAATAATTTGTGGAATTGTTGTTGGCATCCATATGTCTCAGGAGACAATTAACTTCTGCGCTGCAGATTAGACCGTTACCAAATTCCAGTGTCTGCTGTTACTGTGCAAGCTTATCCTGGATTGGTAGGCCATATTACAGTTGCCAGAGATGTAAATGGTGCCTTGTTGGAAGAGCTCTGTTGCAGCCATCTGCTGTCTGTGCTCTCTCCTCTCTCTCTACTTCTGGTCTGTTCTCTCCTCTCTTCACTCCTCTTGAAGCCCTGCTGCAACGTTTGCTGTCTTCAGCCACGGACTTCCAGCCTGTTGGGTCGATGCAACTTACCCTCATGTCTCGCTTACCTGCCCCCATGTCTCGCTTGCAGACATCCTTGTAGCGTAGGACAGGTCTTCCTACTGGTCTGGAATCGGTTGTGAAATCTCCATAAATAATATCCCTTGGGATCCTCCCATCGTCTATTAACCTAGCATGGACAAGCCACCGGAGTCGACGTTGAGTGAGCAGAGCGAGCATGCTTGGGATGCCCGCCTGATCAAGGACGCTCCATTAGAGACGTGAACTTGCAAGATGATTTTTATGATTCTCCTGAGGTTACGCAGGTTGAAAATGTTGAGTCTGTTATCTTGGCGGAAGTAAAGGCTCCATATTCATTGTTGTAGGGCAGTGTGCTGAACAACCAAACCTGGTACACCTTCATGTTGGTATTGGTGGTCTACATCTTATTGTTCGAGACTCTTTTCGTCCAACGAGTTTCGGACTTTAGTATTACCACTAATTATAAGTTTACAATAAGAATACTTGTCCCAGAACGGATTAAATGAATTCCCTACATAGAACTCTTGCACCAATTTTATACACTTACAAAACGTAAAATCAAGGCATAACGCAACAGAACCTTATATCTCGAATCCTTACTCCAATTTCGATCGAAATCCATTGCATGATCGTCATTATAGTAAATGTCTATAATTGAAGGCTTAAGCTTAAGAGGTCTTTAGGAGGAATTGAAATTTAATGGATCTTGCTTAATTATTGTCTAATGACTATTGAATTTATCAAATTTAATTCAAGGCTGAAATGTTTAAAATAAAGGTTGTGCTCATAGTGTGCCTTTTAACAGCCCTTTAAACGATTTCAAATAAACTGAAATGCGGGTAATAATAATTTATTGATTTATAATACTTATTGTTGAAATTTCACAAAAAAAGAAAGAAGTATCTAAGTTTTCACGAAAGGGCTTAAACAATTTCATCCTCTTTGCATAAAACTAATGTAAACTAAATATAGCCAACTTTAATACCCCTTACACATAGCAACTGTGTTCCAAATTTCATAATGATCGGTGAATTTTTTCATGAGTAAATCATGTGCATAAAAATATAAAAACACAGACACATACCTAACCTTATATAAATAGAGATTAATGTAATGTTTTTTAAATTTTATTTTAGCTTAGACAACTTGTTAATTAAATTTGATGCTGTTTTTGAGCATTGGTTTTAATCGTGACTGATGTTCATCGATCTTAAAAGACGCCATACTTATCAGCTTTCCAGATTAATATGTGCTTATTATAGAATTCCTGTACATTTCAAAGTGATAAATAAACTAACCTAGTGAATTGACCACAAAAAAATACGTAAATGAAACTGCGGCAAATAGAATTCTTCTAATCTAATACCGTCTTATGAATGAAAAAAGAAAAATGTTTACACGATGCAGTTAGTCTTGCAAGAGTATCTTCATTGAAAAAAAACTACTTTTCTCAAAATCCAGTATTCGAAACTTTGAACGTGTTTTCCTGTTTAAAAAAAAATCCCTATCGGCTTTGAACACGTGCAAGAATTGTGAAATAACTTTCGAACACGAACATTACAAAGTGAAGGTTATCTTATTTTTCCTCCTTCACAATCAAGTCATATATGTATGTATACCGGTTAGTATATATATATATATATATATATATATATATATATAATTTATTTTGATTAATGTGTATATATATATATATATATATTTATTTTGATTAATGTATATATATATATATATTTATTTTGATTAATGTATATATATATATATATATATATTTATTTTGATTAATGTGTATATATATATATATATTTATTTTGATTAATGTGTATATATATATATATTTATTTTGATTAATGTGTATATATATATATATATATTTATTTTGATTAATGTGTATATATATATATATATTTATTTTGATTAATGTGTATATATATATATATTTATTTTGATTAATGTGTATATATATATATATATATATTTATTTTGATTAATGTGTATATATATATATATATATATTTATTTTGATTAATGTGTGTATATATATATATATATATTTATTTTGATTAATGTGTATATATATATATATATTTATTTTGATTAATGTGTATATATATATATATATTTATTTTGATTAATGTGTATATATATATATATTTATTTATTTTGATTAATGTGTATATATATATATATTTATTTATTTTGATTAATGTGTATATATATATATATTTATTTTGATTAATGTGTATATATATATATATTTATTTTGATTAATGTGTATATATATATATATGTATATATCTATATTTATTTTGATTTATGTGTATATATATGTATGTATATATCTATATTTATTTTGATTTATGTGTATATATATGTATGTATATATCTATATTTATTTTGATTTATGTGTATATATATGTATGTATCGATATTTATTTTGAGTAATGTGTATATATACATATGTATAGGTATGAATGCTAATATATATTTCTGGCGTTATACAAAGAATAGGCGTTTTAAAGTATACATCCCTGATTGTATTATCCAAATTGTTTAAGATTACAAGCTCAATGAAGTTGTGTTTCCGGCTTCATAACATATATGTTGATTGAAAAAACGTTACTCATAATAATTTTGTATTTATTTTTTATTTCTGTAAATGCTTATATTTTCTCGTCTTACGCACGTTTCACAACATTCTGTTGTTATTAAAGGGTTCCTGCATATTTCTAGATAATAAATGAACTCACCATATTTCGAACCTTTGTTAGGTGATGATTGATATTTCAAATTATTTGTATTATTCGGACTACTATTCTCACCTTTGCTGTTATTCTCTCAATGTTTCAATCTATGTACCATCCGACTTTTTCAGGTGCATCTTGTCGAACATGAGAATCTATACGGAATTTTGAACATGGTTAGAATTTGCATCGCCTGAAACGTTGTGAGAATAATATCCAGGCTTAGAACAAAAATCCGTATAAACCAAATTAACTCTCCTATTTCATTTGCCACAGAATTCATTTTAAATGAAACAACGGTAGATTGAATTGCCTGTTATTGTTATTGTTGTTGTTATTGGTATTATTATTATTATTATTATTATTATTATTATTATTATTATTATTATTATTATTATTATTATTATCGGAACGTGTTTTTCATAGTTAGATAACTTGTTAAATTCATTCTGTTTTCTTTCATAAAGTTGACAAATCTTTCTTCGCTATTTTTTAATTGATGCTAAATTTGTAATATATAGAATAAACATGATGTGAAATTAACAAGATATATAAGCGCGACATTTGCCCTGCTGCTGCCGGGCTGTAGTATGGTTCTGTTCACTCCTAGAAGGTCAACCACTCTCTTTTAAAAAGGGTTTGTTTAGTTATAATCCTTTCAGGTATTCCTACCGGAGCATGCCAACGACGTTGCTTAGGCATTTTATAAACTACAGTACTCTTCTCATGGTCGCTAATTTTCCACCTGACCTTTTGTCTAACCTCCTGCAGAGGAGGTAAATAAATACATACAATTCGTGTGATGTATACTAGCAAAGAGAAACGGGAAGCTAGAGTGGTGCCTAAATACATTTTAGCACACTGGACGAGACCAAATACAAGTTTGTATTAGTAAGAGCAGGTTTACACTGCTGCACCCGGCATAGGCTGAGAGAGCTTTTCGTATCTGATGATTATATTGTATTTTTCGGATTTTTTAGATAAGGATTGATAAGCACAATACATTTCCATGGATACAATAACGAATTCAGTTCCAAATTCCATATAGATTCCCGAGTTCGCAAAAATGCAATAAAACAAAGTCAGAGATAACATAGGCCAAAAAGTTGTGAAGATTATATCTAAGATGAAAACAGTAGTCCGAATAATCCAAATAATCTAAATTAAATTTTACTT
The DNA here is from genome assembly GCA_963556195.1 of Sepiola atlantica. Taxonomy (NCBI): domain Eukaryota; kingdom Metazoa; phylum Mollusca; class Cephalopoda; order Sepiida; family Sepiolidae; genus Sepiola; species Sepiola atlantica. Next base: position 155,916,250 of record OY744521.1, on the reverse strand, counting down.
ATGTATTTAGATATTTATTTATTCATTTATTTATTTTATTTACTTATTTCTTTTGAGTTGTTTTACATTTAAGTGAGCGTGAATGGAAAGCACATATTAGATTTCTAGTTGTTAAATTGTTTTGTACATTTTGTAACAATTGAATAAGTAGTTGATTACTGTTTTTATTGTAATAATACGTGTTCTATTTTAGTTCAAATATTTAGATTTACTATCCCACGAGAGCACAGTTAGACACAAGGTTGGTTTTGAATGTGAGAAAGATCAGCTCCCCAAAAAGAACCATTCTGGATTGGGACAAAATAAAAGATGCTTAAGTCTAGAAGGGTATCTCCTTCACTGACTGAGGACAGAACAGATACTACACTTGTATCTTGGATTGGGTACATAATTAAGGAAGATATTCTGGTGGGCAATACGTTGCTTAATGGATGAGTTAATGGATTTATTTCTACATTAAGATAAATATATTGATCCATTTTATAAGTTGGTAATATTTTTCTGAATGTTCCATTTCTGTTTAGCTATGTTATTTCCGGTGATAATTGTTAGGCGATGTAAGCAATTTCGTCGTTATTTTCATGTGAATCTTATTTTTTCTGCCAATCCACTGAAGAGTAATTGGGTTTTTAAGTAAATTTGCCCCATTGGAGATTGCATCTCTTATCAAGTATAATAAACTAAAAGAATTTCATGTAGACGATTATAAAACGACCAGTCTTTCGAGAAGTCTCAGATGTCATTACTGTAAGAAATTCCACGGTAAATTAATAATTCAAAATGAATCCTAGTTTCAAAGTTTAGTTTTTACATTCCTCATTTTCTTTAGGCTGATGATTCCACATGGAGAATATATCAGTCTGATCAGTGGCCATTACCGAATATCACGAGGCCATGGGTGAACTTATGGCTTTCAATAATTGTTACAGCCATCATTAAATTCGACTTTGTGACAAATTGAATCTCAGTGTGGAGGTATGTCAATAAAGATGAATATCTAAGTTCAACATTTCGAAGCATGATTCAAAGATCCAAGGAAAATAATAGAAAGTCTCTGATGTTGGATTTCGGAAGATTCTAAAGGGTTCATCATGATGTACTACTTGACAAAGAGAAAAAACTATGAATAGACGGTTGTGTAGATTAGATTGAATAGTTTAAACGCAGATGGAATCTGAGAAAAGGTATGTTCTTGCACCAGAATAACACACCTATTCATACTGCTCAGTAGCTGAAGAAGCTAACTGTGAGTTTAAACTGCAAGCCTTTACTCATTAGACCTAACCCCAACTGATTTTTTTCGACGGGAAAATTCCTTCTGCGCAGGCGCGATTTCTCGGACTTTTGATTAGAGTGTATATGCTTTTTAGGTTGTTTTGAGAGGGTTAAGGATGTCATCTTCTTCCATAATCGGATTGAGATGCTTGTACATTAATGTAGAGCGAAACTATATATAATATATACAGTTATCATGTCGGAACTTTAGACTGTGTCATCAATAGCAATTAATCTTATGAATCAATATTTGATTTTGAGTAGCCAATTTTTCCTTTTCTCTGGACTTTTTTTTTACAAAAAATGATTTCTGTTCAATTTCTCTCAAACAAAAATGAATATGGTTCGGAAAATTTTTTACATGATAGCGTTTATAATTAATTAATTTCAGAGCATCGGATGCTTCCGTTATTTATAATACGAAACATTCTACAGTTATCTATCGATTCCAGACTTCAGACGCCTAATTATATTCGTTTTAAATGCATATCAACCTATTTATTACTTAGATTTATTTGTATATCTTGTTTTTAGGTGGTATACTATGCTTTCGAGTATATCTGTACGCTGTTATTTATATGAAAGATTGCAAGCGAACTTCGGAATTTGTGATTATTCTCTTATACCTATGGTTTCTTATTGAATAGTCATTGCATATATAGTCACCCATAAATGATATATACAGTTTTATTGACATTCGTTATGAACTTTTACTTGCTTCCGGAAGTTTAAGGCTGATGAGGAATGGGAACTATTAGACTTTGCCCTGTACGCTAGAAAAAGTTTAGCAATAGAAATAATGCCGTTGTGAGTAGATCTTTTAGTGTTTGTAAGCGTCGTTGAAAGGGGATTGCAACACAGCATTTAAGGGCGGTTGCCATAGTTACTGGTTATGGGATTATATTTGTTAGCAAGTATGGGGGTCAGTAGAAGATAAATGGCAGTCTATATTTATTGCTGGTGATATATATCGCCAAGCAGAACGGACTGTTGTGTATTTAATGTGTAACTTTACTTAGAAATAAGTAAGTAAAATAAAACATAAATCTACAAATTTCTGAAGGAAATAGAAGACGCAGGTAAAAAATAATTATCTATTACTAAGGCTTATTTTTGTAAACGGAAATACGTGTACACTTTCGACTCTTAAAACGTAGAATATGCATATTGTTTTCTAAAGTGATTCTTCTCGGGTTAACCCAAGGTATTTTCTGTCCTCGCTCATATGAAACAATTTATACGTTTTTTTTTTCTAATTTTATTGGGAGCTGGGTTCTTCTTCCATAAAAATAAAACTTACAGTGTAATTGCGGACAAGTTTAACATCGACAGATATACCCGAAGATGCCTACCACATTGTAGCTATTACAGGTGGTATATCTGCTCAAACTGAACAACCTTTTTTGTATTTATTGTTTCACTTTAATTAAATACAAGCCAACCAAATTACTTAAAAAAAAACAATAAATCAGTATTACATTTGTCATGAACATGGTCCCAATATTCTTCTTGGACGCATATGTGTAAACTTTAGGAAAATTATTCGTCTGCTGTTGATTACTCGCTTTCAAAATTGTATCAAATGTTTAGGATCGTTTCCGCACTCGGCCAGTTTATTTATGCTGCATTGCGGTTTCGTATGAAACAAGTTAGTCATTTTAGTTGATTGGTGAAATAGCTATTCTATTTAGACACAATGATTGTTTTACAAAAAATGACACATAACATATCCACTAGAATCAGCCATTTTAAACATTAACTACCTTTAATAAGAAAAAAACAATTACAACAAGTAATTTATTTATTAAAAAGAAAATTACTAATTAAATTATTGACTAGAATGCTCTTCCATTTCTAAGCAAATAAGTCAGACAGTTAAATGAATTACTTCGTGAAATTAAAATGGTCTGTCTTTCCATTAATTTGCTATTGCTTATATGTTATTAATATTACGTTAACTTTAATTTCGAGCCACGACAGTATGGACAGTTAGTTGAAGATATAGTGAAAAACTATTGCTTTTCTAACTATTGGGTGAAGTCAAGCACTTTAAAATGTTTAGGAGTATGTTCGTATGTTGTTTAGTAATAGCGTATGCCGGTATGCGGTTTAGTAATGACTATGCGGTTTCGTAATAACATATGCTTGTATGCGGTTTAGTAATAACATATGCCTGTATGCGGTTTGGTAATGGTGTATACTTTATGTGGTGTAGTAATAACGTGTGCGTGTACGCGGTTTTGTAATAACGTGTACCTGTACGCGGTTTTGTAATACCGTGTGCCTGTGTGTGGTTTAGTAATAACTTGTCCGTATGCGGTTTAGTAATAACGTGTGCTTGTATGCGGTTTAGTAATAATGTGTGCCTGTACGCGGTTTAGTAATAACGTGTGCCTATACGCGGTTTGGTAATAACGTGTGCCTATACGCGGTTTAGTAATAACGTGTGCCTGTGCGCGGTTTAGTAATAGCGTGTGTCTGTATGTGGCATAGTAATAACGTAGATCTGTATGTTGTTTAATAATAGCATACGTGTGTATTTGGTTCTGAAGTAATTGCGTATGTCTGCGTGTCGCTGTGTTGCAATTGTGTCTCTCTGTATGTAGTTGTTTAGAAATATATGTCTGTATGTGGATCTTTAATATCATCACAAAAACATATCAACGGTTGATAACGATTGATCGTATTAGATCGATCATCAGGAAATACACGCTTTCAAAAACACATCTAGTTTTTTTATGAAAAACTCATTCTCTTAGATGGAAATGGTACTTTTCCTTCTTTTTATGTGTACTTCAGCCAAGGAATCTCCTAATGAGACCACTGGAATTAAAGTATGTTTCTGATCACCAAAAAAGCAGAGCAGTAAAAAAAATATATTTTGATTCTGACAAATAACTTCAACTCTCACTGTTTATCGTTGTTAGCACAGCGTTACACTTGACTGACCGATCGATTTTTATATACTGCAGTCAAGTGTTCAATCAGTAAGTAATAAACGACGAATTTCTCTCGAAAAACTAGTAGTTATCAACATACGTAATGCGACGTCACGTATCCAGATATAACTACAAAATATATCTTGTCAAAATGTATATATATATATATAGATATATATATATATATATATAGATATATAGATATGTATTAGCATATACTATCGGTACCTTTTAATTAGCAGTCTCTTTAAAAGATTCAGCTCGCTGATTGTCAATAAGTAACAACAGAGCATATATATATATATATATATATATATATATATGTATGTGTGTTTCAGTTCCATTTTATATTCCAATAACCATGTTTTTATTTCATGTGTCTCTCTAAATGTTATGTTTATTTTGGAAATGTGAAAAATAATTTTTTTAAATAAAAACATGGTTATTAGAATCTAAAATGATACGGACTCATGTATGTATGTATATATATATATATATATATATATATATATATATATAATTTGAGATAAACAAAATTAGAACATTGCTTATATCGGTTCCAAGAATTCAAACACAACAATTATTATCATGTTTTTCCCAACATCAGCGCTTTATACAGCATCACATATAGAAATAATTAAAGGAAAAGCTATAAAGCTCAGTATTATTTGAAAACCACATATATCTAGTCAATAATGAACACCCTATGTTAAGCCACCATATTTTACTCTATCCGTAAGTTCAAAGATGATAATAGAAATGAAAGCACATATGAAAATACATAATAAACAGTAAATTTAAATTCAAAATATTTAAAATACTGAATAAACCAGGATGAAAAATAAAATAAAAATTAAGAACTAAAATTAAGAAACAACAATGATAAAATCTAATTAATAATAATGATATAGAATAAAATATTATATTATATTATATTATAATTCCTATCAATGTATATGATGCGTAAGCTGAGTTAATCAGCAGCCTGAATAAAATGAGGAATCTGAAAACTATACTTCTGATATGCATTGTTGCTAATTACTGGAAATTACTATCTAACTTTATACTAAAACTTTTCTCGGTAATTATTATTTAGTAATAATGTCGGTCTTCACATTCCCGCCACCAGTCGTGGACCCCAGTTGCATGATTGGCAGGCCTGCATTATGGATCGCCTTGGTTGATGCGCATAATAGTGAATAAAATGTACATTTTTATAACCTATGTCTCTGTTTGCCTGGAAGCTTCATTTTTGTTTTTCACGACATTTGCGTCATCAAATATTTGAGTCAGTAGTTGTTGTCTATCACCTTTAACAACGACCTCCAAAAACTTTTGAATGAATTTAGATAAGCTATCTGCAGTTTGATTTTTCCCAAAACTTTGAAATGATTTCCTTATTTAGCACGTTATTATTCGAGCGTGTTGTGAAATATTTGTATGTAATCTACCCGCCATGACAGCCACGTAACTCATTCTGAATAAGTTTAGAAACTCCTTTAAGGATTCTACTGCATTATAAAAATCATTTAGATGCGAAATTTATTAATCCTCTAAATACACGTGAGTTTTCTGTGTCATCTCCTTCGTCATGCCCGCTTAAAGGAAGCACAGTTTTCGCAAAAGTGTTAAACATTTATTCAATAATGGACAATAAAAATGGTTCAGTTCAATAAGTTCCTATTTACTTGCATCTACACGGGGGCAAACGTTTTGTGTTCTTCATCAAGATTTAGAAGGTTTCTATAGTGTGTTAAAAGAAAAAAAGGAAATATCAGCTCCCTTTGCTTAAAATAGGATATGTCAACCAAATCGAAATGGGGATATCTTTGATTTGGTACTAGTTTAAAACGCCGTCCTTCGTGAGTTTTTGCTGAGTTTCTTTCTAAGCCAGGCCGCTGCTGCTGTTTAAACTTCGTAACACCCGGAAACTAACCACGGGAGAGACACTATTCATTTACCCCTCTTCAGGAGGTTTGACAAGTCAGGTGTAAAAAAACCAGCGCACTAGGATTAGCGCGCTCTAGGTGACAAAAAATGCCTGAGCAGTACCGGCAGCAAAGAGAAAGCAAATCCTGGGGTGGGAGAGCTCTTGAGACTGAACATGAACCATATCTCAGCCCGACATCAACAAAGTCACTGTCGGACTGATGTCGAGGAAGTATTACCAACTAGTAAGAACACACCTACCCAGCCCGTGCCAGGTGCCGGGAGCGACGCTATTATCAAGTAGCTACACTACATGGACTTTTAGTTAAAGAAAAGTCAAAATGCATGTTAGACGTCGCGTGACAACGTCATAAAGGAAATGTCCTTGCCTCGGATGATAGCTAAGACAATACATTGGAACATTCAAGCGGTCACACGGAGCCCGTTCCTCTAAGTGGCTATCATCCGCCCAATGTCCTGTATTAATTATGGAACATCGGAACCGAAGATCCTTGACGTTTTGACTCGGATAGATTGAGTGAGCAAGATTTGTCGTTTTTCCTCTATTTTCGGTGAACAGATCTGCGGTGATAGGATTGACAGCAAATTCTGTCATTCTTGACGGCGTGAAAGAATCGTGGCAAGTAACGTCCTACATAAGTGGGCTTCAAGCTTCCACAAAATGTAATGAAATATTTTATCTTGGATAACATTTTATAGTTGTTAGTATCTCAATTTATTCACATTAACAGAAACTCTCAAGCCCGCAGTAAGTTCTTTACTTTAGTATCCATGTGTTCTTAACCCATCAACACACATAGGGGTATTTGACCCGTCACATGACTTAGTCATGTGACATTGCTAGGAAACTGTTTTAACAAAATAAATCATGGCAAGCAAGATAAGGATAGATAGGGAACAATTTCAAGTCAACAGTAAATTAGTCATCTGTTACAATGTTGATTAGATGGCTTCATCAATAGGTATGCATGAGTTGTTTTAGTAGGATTTTCTCAAGTCTAATAAGCCTCAGGTATATTATTTGTTTAGGAAGCAAGATATTTATTATCAATAGACTCTAGTAGTATAACTATAATATATAAAGAACTCGTATCGCAGTAATGTTTATGTGGTAGAGTTTCAATATTTTAATACACGGGAACATATATGTCTCTACGGCTGATGCGTTTTAGTACATGAGGACATATATATGAAAAAAGGAAAACCGAAAGTTGTTTATACCTTAATAAACGTTTTATCTTCATTGCAAGACTTTCTGTACATAATTGAGTTGTAGAAATACATAAACATCAATATTTGAAAATATGTGGTGCGTCTATTTTGTGAAAAGAACGTTTGTGTTTTTTTTTTTGTTTTTCGGACGAAACACAGACGTTAAAATGCAAAATATACTGTGTAATAAATGTTTTCTGTTCTTTTAATTTGTTTTTATATCGATTTTATGTAGAATGTCGATGGAAAATGTGGTGTAAAATAGAAATATTGGATCTAAGTTTAAGTTCAGTTCGATTAGCGTTGATTTCCCGATTAAAGAAGCTAAATTGTAGAAGCTGTGACGTTGTTGCACCACATACACAGCAAAATCTTCTACACGACATCGATATCGAAAAAGCAAACAAACAATAAAAACAACTTGACTTCCAGATTAATCAGTCATCTAAACAAATAGTGCGAGGCTGGAGAAAAAATAATAGATGATAGCTTGTATTCTACGGTATGAGGAAAAAGCGGTTGTTGATTATGATGATCCCTGAGAAATGGGTATAAAGATTTAACCAAATTAAACTTGTAATGTAAACAGTACCTACCTCCAAAACACATTGTGCATGTGATTTGAAAAATAAATTAAAATAATAATATTTTGATAGAAACATCCTACATGTCAGATAATTATCTAATTTTAATGAAATGTTTAGCAATTACTCTAAAAATACCTTTACAATAACCAAGCGCTGTAGTTAAAATTTAGGTCCCGTAATTCTGGTAGCAGTTTATTGACTTGACACTCCGTCTATCACATAAATGAACAAAACAGAATGCGGTTAGCGGACTAATGTCTAAATGCTAAAAACGATTAGAGAATTGCACATTATAAGTCTTCTCCAAATACGCAACTCTTCGTATAAGGAAGGATAGAAGTCTTTTAAAACACATCTGCCCTGTTTTGAAGACAATGCCAGAGAGAACGATAGATGTGTTTCCTTTTGCCATGTTATTGCATACTTCGTTACTTTCTGTTCGCTACGGTTCTCGTCACGAACACCCTGAAACTATATAAATATAAAGTTTTGTTTAAAAATCATTAAAACACAGTTTGTTTGAAATTTGGAAAACGTTATTTTCCTATTGAGATTTTATTGGGGACGTCAATCAAAGGACAGTGGCTAATATAGTCGTTAGCATATAATAAATAAAATGCAATCCCTACACCGAATATCTGAATTATAACTAAGCAAAGGAAAATTAGTGGAACTTTTATTAACGCAAGCTACATATATAAAAAGACAAAATAACGGAGAGAAGACAAGGAAAAGCCAGAATGGGTGAAGGGTGCAATCACCGCAAAAGGCGATTTTACATTTAAGCAAGGGAATCAGACTCAAAATCACACGTGCATTACCTCCTACCGTAAGTTAACTGATGACAGCAGATGCCAGGACACACACAGCAGTCCACAGAAGGATTCGCGTAACGGTCGATAGACTGAGGCTTCAATGAACTGACTCGCATAAATAAAACGTCACTCACCTATATATTTGCGTATCGTACTTATTTCACGATAACTATTGTTAAAAAGGGGTTAACATACGAAACGCTAGGTTTGTGCTGGATGTGAAATTGAACCAAGTTCTTAATGGTAAAGAACGACGCCGCTCAGCCACGCACAATCTTCACTTTGGATAAACACTCAAATAAACACTCTAGTTTAATAATGAGAAGATAAAAAATTAATAAAATGAATCTGTTTTTGTCGAATAAGATTTGCGTATTTGTGATAAACTTCTTTGAACAAAAATATTGGCTTGTAGAACAGCGAACGAAAAATCATAAATAGATTCCCGATCGACTAAAGAAGCAATAACATAAATGTCAATGGCTTTTGTTGAGTTTATTTATTCATTCACTTTAAGAAAACCTATCTTTGTTATACGTTTCTGGAGATTGCTGTCTATTCATTAATAATAAAAACAAGGACGCTATTATGATGATACAGCCATTCGTAATGCGCGTTTCGAACTGACGCGTGACAACAACACGAATGTTATTTTAGCTCAAAACGCGACAGATCGGTGAAAATGCTATTTTAAACTTAGGCGTGACAGACCGCCGAAAGGGACCGACAAAAATACAATTCGAAACTTAAGTGTGGTAAACTGAAAACGGTGGTATTTTAATGTAAGCTGACAGACCGCTGAAAAGGCTATTCCAAACATAATCATACCAGATTTGGAAAAATGCTAGTTAAAACTCAATCGAAAGTAAATGACAAAACATACAAGTTGAAACGTAAACATTACAAACAGACAGCAATACTATTAAGAATATAAGCTTACAGACCGCTAAAACTGTATTCCAAACTTAAGCGTGATAAGCCGCCGATAATGATTTTTAAAATGTTAGCTTGACAGATCGATGGAGATGCTATTTAAAATATTAGCTTCACAGATCGACGAAAATGCAATTTAAAACTTTAGCTTTACAGATCGACGAAAATTCTATTTAAAACTTTAGCTTAACAGATCGACGAAAATGCAATTTAAAACTTTAGCTTGACAGATCGACGAAAATGCAATTTAAAACTAAAGCTTTACAGATCGACGAAAATTCTATTTAAAATATAAGCTTCACAGATCGACGAAAATTCTATTTAAAACTATAGCTTCACAGATCGACGAAAATGCAATTTAAAACTTTAGCTTGACAGATCGACGAAAATGCAATTAAAAACTTTAGATTTACAGATCGATAAAGTTGTTATTCATAACTTTAGTTTGGCAGACTGCCGTAAAAGCTATTTGAAACTCAATCTGCGAGCATCGAGAAAAATACGATTTGAAACTTAAGCGCGGAACACCGCCACCAATGCTATATTAAATGTAAGCTTATCGACCGTCAAGTGTGTATTTCAAACTGAAGCCTTACAGACTGTCGAAAATGCTATTTCAAATTGAAGGGCGGCCGATCGACAAAGCCGTTCGTAAAGACACAAAGGCGCATCTAAATAGAAGGGAAAGCGTCTGCATCAATATAATTTTTTACTTGCGATCTTATCAACGAGAGAAATGGTATAAATATGAAGCAAATGAAAAACTGTTGGCAATATTTCATCTTCCTTTTTTATTGTGAGAGGTTGTTTCAAAACAATTATTTTCAAGTTGAGGTGGGGGGGGTATTTTTACACGTATTTAAAACAATAATTCTACACACATGTAGCGCTAGCATGGAGGTGTTCTTATATAACCACGGAGTGGTCGTCATTTTCTACGAAGACGAAAACAACTGTTCGCCTCCCTGACACGTAATTAGTTAGTTCATTGTATACTGACATTCCGCTGTAACGGTAGTCGTTGTGGTGGTGTAGCAGCCGACGTTTCTGTGTCTTCCTCTCTCTCCTCGTAGCTGCAATAAAGTAACAAAATAAAAGAAAAACGCACACAACCAATTTGCTCAATGACGTCATGCTTTCTGATATGCTATTATTTTACACATTATGGAGGGGGCGGGGCGAACGAAGAATCAGCTTTGAAAAAAAACGCATCCGAACACATTCAGTTCAAGGGTAAAAAAAAGAACGTTCACCCCTTTCGCCACGTCTCATTTCGAACTTCCTGTCCGTGTAGTAATATTCTAACAGGTGGATTTAACCTTAAATTTATTTTCTAATTGAATTTTCCATTTTTCTACTAAATTTAACCTTATATAGAAAATACCGTTTTTAACACTATTTTACGAACTCTGTCCAATATCGCTACATTTGCACTTCATGTCCGTTATTTTAGAAGCGGCTTTTGGATGTTACATCGTTGCCTATTGCAATCTAATGCTACGAAGATATTTTGTGGGATGGACTTGTGTTTGAATTGCTTACAAGCGCACGTGGACCACGATGTCTGATGTAATATTATACATTGAGCTCACCAAGTGGGGGCGATCTTTTTGTCACTCTTGGTAACGGAGTATCATAAACCTCGGACGTTTACAGACCACAACAAAAGACAATTTAAGAAGGCCGAAGAAAACAATCGCTGAAGCATTTTTAAAAGTTGCAACAACCGATACGAGTAAAACAGTCGGCAATCTAAATAATTCGAAAACCATATATATATGATGGACAATCGTAAGTACTTGCTGTCAGATCTATGAATCGAAGAGTTGCAACTAAATGTTATGTAGCCTGTCTATGGATCCTGTTCGCTTCCCTTTTTCATCGGTGAGTATTGATTTACTCCTCTCCAGGAGTTAGGCACAAGGCCAGTTTTTATCTTACTCCCACTAGTAAGATGTGACCCAAGGTCGGGTCGGGAAAGTGGGGTTTTAAAAGCCAGCGCCCGAGAGGTGAGCACTCTGGCCATTAAAAATTGCCTGGGCAGCCCCGTCGTAGGTAGGGGCGCCTCGGGCAGTAAGCAATTAACTTACTCCTCCCCAAAGAGGGGAGGCGAAGCCTGGGAGGGTGGACCTACTAGAACTGCACAGGACAGACCCATAGACCGGCATAAATCAAGCCCCGAAGGCCAAGACAATACCAGTCTATGGGGTGCAGTATCCATCGGAACAGATACTACGTTTTGATCGGAGACAAACGTAGAGTAACCCTGCTAGTACAATTATATAGGAATAACATTTAAATAAAGAAACAAAATATCATAAATTTCGCATGTATTAGATTTTCGCATTTTGATTAAAATATTTAATAATAAATTATTACCTGTGACTTGGTTTTCATTACAACCAAACACGACATCGCCATTAAAATAAAAATAACGCATATGTGTAACAAGAGATAATGCTGTGTGATCAAACAATACATTAACTCAGTGATAATGGTCCTTTTATTCGGATAATCTTTAAGTATACTTGATGAAGGTTATATATGCGGTCACTACACCAGTTTTCCTAGACCGATAGGCATTTCTCTGTGTTGAACTGATTTCAGCTATTAACTATTGGTTTTTCTCCAGATTTTCATTCATGCTTTGTGGAAGGGGAGTTAATTTGGGGTAGTGGGTACCGTCATGGACTATCGAAACGACTTTGCAGAGTTCAAATCTTATCAAGTTATCATATATTACTGAAAAAGAAGGTCTTTCTTACCAAAATAAAAAAGACACAAGTATTGATTTACTCCTCTCCAGGAGTTAGGCACAAGGCCAGTTTTTATCTTACTCCCACAAGTAAGATGTGACCCAAGGTCGGGTCAGGAAATTGGGGTTTAAAAATTGCCTGGGCAGCCCGGTAGGGGCGCCTCAGGCAGTAAGCAATAAACTTACTCCTCCCCAAAGAGGGGAGGCGAAGCCTGGGAGGGTGGACCTCCTAGAACGGCACAGGACAGACCCATAGACCGGCGTAAATCAAGCCCCGAAGGCCAAGACAATACCAGTCTATGGGGTGCAATATCCATCGGAACAGATACTACACTTTGATCTTAGCCTAAAGGCCAAACGAAAACGGACGACGGCAAGACGTTTACTTAAACTATATTTCATTTGACTTAACTATGGATATCTATAAGATTTGCTTCTTGCTGGACTGCTCTAAAAGATGTTCAAGCGGCCCTATCTTGCAGAACCTTGCATAAAATACATGTATATTCAGTAACGTTTAGACTGAAACTGATCACACATTATGAATCCTTCTTATATCATTTGATTAAACGGAGCAATCATATATCTACGGAAATATAGGATCGTAGCTAACTCTGGTGTTAAACCCTTTTTATTGAAATCGTTCTAGACAAGACATAAAGCCATTTGATGTAAGGAGCTAAAAATACTACTTTAACATTAAAAATTAGCCAATAATAAGACTGATAGACTCCGACCCAGAAAACAGCAATTCTTCTTCTTTTGTCAGAAATATCGATCATGGAATGTGATAACTAAAGGATAAAATAAAGCAAGTGAGAGTTACGAGGCTGTCGAAAGTACACCCAAGGTCAACTTTGTACTCTCTTTGTCAAGCATATAACTGTTAAGTAACCTGTTACACTCGTCTTTTAGTAAAACATACGTTTTATTTTAATATAACTATTACTCGTCTTTAGATCGACACATCACTATATGTTGATCCAAAATGTTACCTTTAAATTGCGGTATATACATGAATATACAATGGGTGAGGAAAATATATGGCATAACTTCCGGATCATCTTCTATGCGTGTATGTAGTTCCGGAAACGTTTGACTTCCGAAGTATAAACCATTAAAATATACAGGGTGATTCATAAGTCACTTAGCTATTTATTTTGGAAATTCTAAAGTTAAAAAATACGGTAATACAAAACAGAAAGTTTATTCAACAAATTCATTCATGGGAGTTTAAAATTACAGCAGATTTTCAAAATGTCCACCTTCGTTCTGCATGCATAGCTCCATTCTTTTTTGCAAGGAATTTACGACTCTTTGTAGCATATTTGATTGATTATGAAATAAATATATATAGAAACAAATATATAAACGAACAAATTTAAAATAACAAATAGCAGTAATTAGAGAGTAAGGTAACAATTACCAAAAGTTCATAGTATGTTTGTGCTTCATATGGTAATCATTTTAAATAGCTAAGTGAAGTAACTTATGAATCACCCTTATACCGATCAAAATTGTTCATTGTAAACATCTAACCCATAGAATGCACATAGTGAACTGTTATTTCAACATGGGAATTAGATAAACACTATCCCTGTGACATGATCACGGGTGAAATAAGTCTGTGGCTGGTGTTGCCACATACACTAACAAAACTATGAAAAAGCGACACCAAACACAGATAAATGCGTGGGGTTTAGACCTCTTCAAAATTGACCTTTTTCTTCAAACATATGGAAACTGATATTATTCCCATTCTCCAAGGTCTACATTAGCTAAATATACCAGTTATTGTGATCTTGGACTTTGGCTATTCCTGCCTCAAGAGCCATGTAATTTTATTGTTGACGTTTTTCAAAAACGCTGCAAAATATGGGATATTATGTCCTTATTTTCATTGTAGCTTTCCAGAGGTTGAGGCTATAGCATTGAAAGTGGTACCAAATGAAAGCTAATAACATTTTCTTGCATATGGTAGTAAGCACAATAAAACACATGAACACCTGTGTAAATTTTAACTAATTTTAATGCACAAACAGCTGGGACACTACGAAAAATCAGTTTGGTAGTATGATAGCACTGCACGGACACATATATTGCATAAGAAACTGTCAGATAGGATGTTACTAATACATGTATGATCACTTGTTCGATGTGGCTTTGTTGAAACTGTCAAATTTTTCCTGTGGTACTCCACAACTTGTAGTAAGCAGCTTCTTTGCTCTGGGTCAGAAAAACGTCAACAATAAAATTACATGGCTCTTGAGGCAGGCATAGCCAAGGTCCAAGATAACAATAACTGGTATATTTAGCTAATTTACTCTTTGGAGAATGGGAATAATATCAGTTTCCATATGTTTGAAGAAAAAGGTCAATTTTGAAGAGGTCTAGTGGGGTTGTAAAGGAGAAAAGGGACGTCATGATCGGCAGCGGCTACTTCGATAGCTAACATGGGGAACCCGGCTACTATTATGCAAATGCTGACCTTTCTTATTTCACTTAACTGAATACAACAGACTAAATTCAGGTAAATAAATATAATCAGCACAAACCAAATACCACTCTGAGGAAGAAATTAGTAATTAAGTGCTATAACAACTGACACGCATGGTTCCTTTACACATATAGAATGTAATCCCGAATTATGCCATCAATTTTCCAAGCACCTGCATATAGGCTACGATATTTTACAAGCTGTTACACTTCTGTCGTTAAACATAAGGTATTCAATATAGAAATAAAAATAAGTGACACATTATCCAAAATACACCATACACGCATTCATTAAAAAAATCAGACTTAAAGTGGCAAACAGACCAAATCTCCTTCTTTTATTCTTCTTGTTGACAATCCCAGTATACATTAAAGAACCAGCATTGATAATTGTATTATCGGTAGAGAATGTAACATAGAGATGCAATTAGGTGATACTAATACAGATATCCGTAAAGGCGTTAATTACAAACACAAAAACATTGGCAATATTAAAAAGCCAGCAGAAGAAAGAACTAATGAATAAGAATATATGTATATTCCATTGTTACTCCCGGTTTAGTATTATTAGACTTGGCTCATACCGAGGGGAGTTGTAGAAACGTAATAACGTATCGCTTATTTCGGCCTTCCATTACTAAAACCTAATATTTTTAAAAAATGCGTGTAGATGTTTACTATTTTTTTCATGAGATCTTATAAAGATATTATTTTTGTTTGTATTTTTTTAAATACGTATTATTTTTTTGTTTTACTTGAGCCATTAATTTAATCAACTTCCGCTTTGATGGGTCCGTGTAAGCTTCACCTGAGCCCACTCAAGTGTACGCTTAAACCATTGGTCCGGATATGCTACAGAAACGGCAGCCAGGACGTGAAGGTCAACACCTAACATCCAGAAGGTTATCTTATTTATATTTCTATTCAGTGTTGACCACCTTCTACGAGACTATTGAAAAATCAAGACTATCATTTTTTGGGTTGGTTTATTGTTTTACGGAATGTCAACCCTTTTCAGTTTATTTGATGTCGAATCCAGACATTTAAGTGAAATAATGTATTCTTCTAGTATCTTCAAATATAAATACCACATGTCATTTCTTTTTATAGAAATCGCTGCAGACAAGGCATGAAGCCACTTCATGTAAGGAGCTAAAAATAAAACTTCAAGCTCAAAAACTAGTCAACGAAAACTTTTAGGTGGATTTATTCCGACTCAGAAAACAGCAATTCTTCCCCCATCGCTCATGGAATGTGAGGACTACAGAAGAAAATAAGGGAAGCGAGAGTTACGAGGCTGCCGAAAGTAAAACCAAGGTCCACTTTCTACTCTCTTTTTGTGTGTGCATATCACGAGATGTAGTTTCATGTCACAACAAGACAGATTCTATTTGACCCATAGATGAAACTACTACTTAGTCAGTCGATTTAAGTTCAACAAAATGACCCCACACTTCACAGACCTCGAATGTACAGAGAAATTTATCAAACGGTAATTTATTTTTACAAAAAATAACTTTTATAAAGTTTTTCAAATACTAATATTTTACTACACTCACATATGTTCAAAATGTCGTCCGTGCACTTCATAGCAACGTCTTAACCTAGAAATCCAAGCTCGCGTGGCGTATTAAAGAATAACCTGTGGGATATAATTCCAAGCCGTTGCCAGCACGTTTTAAAATCATCAATAGTCTATGTCGCGTCGACATTTATTAGGGTTGCTAATAACAAGCTTCAACCACAGTAATCCATGCCATTTAACTTGGTTCTTTTTTTTTGCGGGGGGGGGGGGAATCTCCGATGCAATGAAATCAGGGGTAAATTGCTCAAGAAATTAAATTGAAGCTCTTGCTTCAATTTCCCGCTTTTCTAGCGACCACCTTGTAGTTACTTTGATAGAAAGCCTTTCATACTTAAAGTATGTAATATCTTTAAAACGTTATTCATGTTATAAATGTACGTGTATATGACGGGATATAGTCGCATAAAATACTCAGGAAAGATTTGATCTTACACTAGTTTAAATCAGTTTAGACATATGAGTAATTGAAAATAAGGTTTTACTTCAGATTTCCCAAGTAATCAATCGGGCCAGTTGTAATTTAATTTCATGGCCAGAGCTTCAAAACTAGAGGCTAATGTTTGTTGTATTCTTATCTTATTAGCATGTCTGCTTTCCAGATGGCTTAACTTTATTTTCGCAGTGTTACTATGTATATTTTACTCACTAGGAGCGTTACGCGAGTACTTACCAGTGATCACTCATGGGCGACGTTACGCTGGAGTCTGATGATAAAGAAATACAAAAAAACGAATAAAGAAAGAAACAAAATTCTCAACACTAGATCTTTGTTATGTAGTATACTTTTCTCCAGTGACACCGTATTCAGTGCAACAATAGGTTTGCCACTAGATCTTGAACACGTAGAAGACTTTTTTCCGGCATCACTGTATTACATGTAAGAACGCATCTTCTACTGGACCTTAATTGCGTAGTTGACTTTTCTCCAGCAACATCGTTTTTATTACTGATCTTTATCGTTAAACGGTTTTAGCTCTTCGAGTTCTAACACTTTCTGTCGACTTACAGTACGCCCGTCTTTTATGGATGACAAGACATGCTCGTAACACGTGCTCGATACGCATAAATACTCTAGTTTCAGCGTGCACTTGTTCTTTCTCACGTCATGATTCTATACGCTAGACAAACACGGGCTTTTTATAGCAACGATAAGTTCCATTAATTCATTTCGTTTTTCTCGATATATATTTTTTTTTACATAGTTCACCCCAAACAAGGCAGGCCGCCACTGTAGACTAAGAGGCTACTGAGAAAGGAAAAGGGGAGAAGAAAGAGGGGTTAACCTAACTTTGGATCTACGCAGCGAGATGTCTGTTTACATTAGTTTTAAATTTCTGCATGTCTGTCCTGTCGGGGAAACGGGGGGCAGGGAGAGAGTTCCAGAGGCCAGCAGTACGAGGAAAGAAGCTACTTGAGTAGAAGGCTCTCCGACATCTGCGGAACCTCCACAGTGAATGAATGAGATTTAGTTGATTGTCGAGTTGGTCTAGTGAATTTACGTCGAGGGGGCACCAGAGTAGCCAACTCATCGATGCATAATCCATTGAAGTATTTGTAAAACAAGCATAAGGATGCTACATTGCGGCGATGGGACAGAGGCTGAAGCTTGGTTGACAGTGAGGGTCTTATTAGGTTAGCGATTAGGTTAGCGATTCCTTTTTGGACCTTGTCAAGAAGGGAGAGACTAGTAGATGATGCACCAGCCCAGATGTGACAACAATACTCCATGCATGGGCGGATGGTGGCTTTGTAGAGATACAGGATTACGTCAGGTGTGAGGAGTTTACTAGCACGGTAGAGGGAGCCAACCTTCTTTGCAGCAGCCTTGGCAATGTCTTCAATGTATTTGTTCCAACTCATGTTACCTTTGAAGGTCAGGCCGAGGAGTTTGAATGATGAACTCTCAGGTAGGGTGCTATTTGCCATGACAATCGGTGGTTGAAAAGGTTCCCTGTAGTTATTGAAGGAAAAGAGCTTTGTCTTTGCGGCATTAAAAGTTACAAACCATTTATGACCCCAATCCACCACAGCCTGGAGGTCATTTTCTAAAGATTCAGCCATTGCCTCGGATATGATCGCGTCGGTTTTGCCAACATGGCGAGAGTAAAGGGTAGTGTCATCAGCAAATAAACCAATCTCAGACTCTATGTCATCAGGGAGATCGTTTATATAGATCAGGAACAACAAGGGTCCAAGGATAGATCCCTGGCGTACACCAGCATTTATGTCATGTTGCTTGGATGAACGGCCATCGAGGACAACCTGAATTTTTCTTTTGTCTAGGAAAGATCTAATTATATTTAGTAATTGCCCAGTAATACCGTATGAGCGTATTTTCAGGAGAAGCCCTTCATGCCATACTTTGTCAAAGGTCTTGGATATATCAAGCGCTACTGCCCTAGCTTCTCCTGCCTTGTCGAGTGTATGATACATGCGTTCCGAGATGACCGTTAGGATGTCTGCAGTAGATCGTGCTTGTCTAAATCCATACTGGTGGTCAGAAAAAAGTTTAGCATTAACTAAGTGCCGTACTATCGCTAGATTGATTATGGATTCAAAGATTTTAGCAAAGATCGGCAGTAGACTGATTGGGCGATAGTTCTGAGGATCGGTTCTATTCCTAGAATTCTTGTAGACTGGTACCACGCAATTTTCCAGCTATCGGGGAAGCAATATTCAGCTAGACATTTATTGTAAGGTTTGGAGAGGATAGGGGCCAGTTCAGCAGAGCATTTCTTTATTACTATTACAGGTATAAGATCAGGCCCACAAGCTTTGGCGGTGTCAAGGTTTTTTATGATGTCTCTGACCTAGGATGGGGTGATGACCAGGTTATCAAGTGTGGCTTCGGTCAGCAAAGGGAATTTGGGGAGGGGTGGTTATCTGAGTCTAAAGTAGAGTTTGAAGCGAAGCGGTTGGCAAGTAGTTCAGCCTTTTCAGTGGCCGTGCAAACGACAGCATTGTGGTTTGATAGTGGGGGAATCGTTGATTGACCATTATTCACTACACTATTGTAGATTTTCCAGAAATCACGAGTACCTAGTTTCTGTGACTGGATGCGTATTTTTGTTAACTCATTATACCTTCTCTTTGCTTCACCTATCACGGCCATGCAATTATTTCTTGACTCCATGAATTTATGTATATTACCAGCTGACTTATGGCGGCCGAATTTACGGAATGCTTATTGTCTCTCAGAAATGGCAACTGCACATTCCGAGGTGAATGAGGCTTGCTGAAGAATTTTCGCATGGGGGCAGAGGCTTCAATGCCTGCTTTGACCCATTCAGTTAGTTCGTTTGCACACTGGTTGGCAGGGAGTGAGAATATTTCCCTCCATGGGGCGTCACTGATGTGATCTCTGATTGACTCAAAATCAGCCCGCTCGTAGTATCTCGTTGTTTTGAGCAACGGTTCATCAGCTTTTGGACGACTTCTAGTAAGAATTCTTTCTAGAACGACATAGAGTACTTACAGAGAAACCACGTGATGGTTGCTAACACTCTAAGTGAATGTGTTACTGTGGAACGAACTGGATTCGAACTTGGTACACCTAGGTTATCAGTTCGTGTCGTTAAACACTTAGTCTTTCTTCGCAGAGATATCAGTTCATTAATTTAAACACGCAGATGATAGTCGATTAAATACTCCATGAGAAGTACCGTCATCCTAATTGCATACGCATTTACTTGGTAAACATTCCACATCTTCATACGAACATGTAAACCTATAGTTTCACGTATATGTAGATGTTTAGGTTATCCTTCACAAGCTATCAATCCTTATAAATAACATTCTATGATTCCGTTTCCTGAAAATTCCAATAATTGTTCAAGTCTTTATCGTCAAATATCATATAAATTGAATCTCAGTTTTCGAACATAATTCATTCTGAATAGTTGTTTTGAAATCGAATTATTTGAAAACCGAATCGTATTTTCCAATTAAAAATATTGTAAAAGACATTAATTCGTTTCCGAGTACTAAATGAAAATTTAACCACGTATTTAAGAATATAGTTCCAAAGTAAAAACTAAAATTGATTTACAAAGCTGAGATCTGAATTTAAACCCCCAGAAGAAACAACCTTGCACAGACCTGTTTACGTTTCATCAGTCGGTATGCTTCGGTTGCCGTTGATGTTGTTCGTAAATCGACATTTTGTGAGAAATCTGAGGCATTTCCGGCTTGAATCGTTTTGTTAAAAATCCGAATTCTTCTAGTTCTGAGACGTTCATGAACCGAGGTTTGATATATATATATATATATATATATATATATAACTGTTTATGAAGAAGGTAATGTTTTTGTTTGTTTTTCTTTTTTCATTTTCGTTGTGTACGTTCTCAGAAATCAAGGAGGCGCATATTGACGTTTACACTTGATTTATGTATAAGATACATAGATATCCGAGTGTGTATATACAAAATTCATTGTCTCTCTAAGCTTGAGTTAGAAGATCAGTGGAGAATATTATTTTTCTCCTCTCTAATTGACCATATGTTATAGTTAATCTTTCTTGTGATCTTTTTCTGGTTTGGCCGGATTCCAGGACAAGAGTTCATCTAATTTGATGTAGTATCCAACTGTTGATTCGGGTAACATCACTAGCAGAAGATTCACTATTCCTGCTATGAGCCAGTGCGTAGCTATGTCGAGGGGATTTTATTTGGTCTTCGAATACTATGTTATCTAGAATATTTGGTTAGGGGTTACTTATCGGGTGAAGTGTCCTCATGTCAGGGTATTTTGACAAACCATTGTACAAAGAGACAGAATACACTTGAAGATGGTGTCTAGTTTGTATTAAAATTCTCTAATAAATGTTAAGTAGATTGGAGGAAAACGGTTACGGGTTAAAATCTGTCCCCGATATTTTACTTCCGCTAAATTGCAATAAAAAAATTATGAACGAAATAATTGCCACGACGAATAAAAAACAATTTATTCGGAAATATTCTTTATTGGATACGTTATTATCATAATTTTTAATTCATTTTATTTAATGTATATTTTTTAAAATTATAATTAACTGTGTAAAACATCAAATATTAAAAAAACATGTTCACTATTATATATTTACGGAGAAAAATATTTTAATTATTAAATAAGTAGGCAATAAATTATTGTGAACTATTTTTGTAAAATAATATTTTAAAATATTTGTAAAATATTATATTTCTATGAAAAATAATTGAGGTATTTATTTTTGTAAAAACAATATTATCAAATATTTATTTTAAAAATATTTTCATTTTAAAATAAGTACACAATAAATTATTGTAAACTATTTATGTAAAAGCAATATTAAATATTTGTAAAAAATATATTTTCATAAAAATAATTGGATAATTTATTCTTGTAAATACAATATTATCAACTATTGCTTAAAAAATATTTACATTATTAAATAAGTACGCAATAAATCATTGTAAACCATTTTTGTAAAAAAATATTAAATAATATTTGTAAAAAATATTTTCATGAAAAATAATTGGGGTATTTATTCTAGTTAAAAAAATATTAACAACTATTGCTTAAAAAATTTTCATTATTAAATAAGTACGCAATAAATTATTGTAAACTATTTTTGTAAAATATAAAAAATTGTAAAAAAATATATTTTCATAAAAATAATTGGATAATTTATTCTTGTAAATACAATATTATCAACTAATTCTTAAAAAGAATTTTCATTATTAAATTAGTAGGGAATAAATTATTGTAAACTAATTTTGTAAAAACAGTATTAAAAAATATTTGTAAAAAAGCATATTTTCATGAAAAATAATTGGGGTATTTATTCTTGTAAAAACAATATTATCAACTAATTCTTAAAAATATTTTCATTAAAACACAACGAACATATTTTATTATTTTCAAATACAAAAGATTACTAGTAATATTTTTAATAAAAATAAAATTTTTAATTTGCAGAGATAAAACATTTTCTGTTTTTCTTATGCCTTGACATAAAATATACAGGTTATAAATTTAACACGTACCCGTGTTTTCTTTTCGATCTATTATTAACATGAAGTCTGGAATATCGGGTGAATTTCCAATTTGCCAACTATGAGTCACTCTGTGTATAATATCAATGAGAATGTTTGAGTATTTAAATATACAGGACGAGTCAAAATGCACGCAAACTTATATTGTTAAAAATTATTCCACCAATCATATATTTGTTAACATTACTTATATATATATATATATATATATATATATGTGATATATATAAGTAATGTTATGCATGGTGTTTGTATATATATTTTTTATATTTTACAGGTCATTATATACTTTATGCCATTTGATTTGCAAAGTATACTCGAGCTTGGAGAATTGTATTATAAGAATAATGAAAATGCATCTGCAACAATGAGAACATACAAAAAGATAAAAGCCATGCGAAATAATCTATTTACTTTATCTACTCTGACACGATTGATAAAAGAATTCGAGAGCACAAAAACACTCTATGATTTACCATCAAGCGGCAGGCCGTCACTTGGGGAAAAATCGTGTGGGTGCTGTTGTAGGGCAGTGACAAGCTTACAGTCAACTAATCAACTTGGCCATGCAAGTTCAAAAGGTGAAGCTGAACTCGCACTCATTCCTCAACGCAGTGTTACACAGATTCTTCATCACAAAAGTATGCAGCCATACCGCATCAGCCTATAATGTGCGTGCATTTTCACCTACCCTGTATATTAAGCAATCAAATATATGTTCGAAGTAAATTTAGTACGTGTGAGTTGACTCGTGATGTGTCAGCCATCTCTATTATCTCATTATTGAATCCGTGATATAAAGCATCAATATATTTTCACATCGTCTTCTCCATCGAAACTCTTTACTTGTTGATGACAAATTGTGCCACGATTTTCAGAAAATTTCAAATTGTAAATCTATTAGATCTAATTTTTAATAGACATGCAACCTAACAAGAATTTCAAAGATTCAATCAAATTTATATTTCCATTTCGGAACGGAAGAAGATTTAAGTTGCTTACAAAGTTTGCAAAACTTTAAACGAATCATTACAGCTTTTAACTCGGATCAATTACAATATTAATGCATTTATTAGTAAATTAAAATCTAAAAAAAACAACGTAAGAAAGATGGAAAGCTATTGTCAATTTGAATATACAGTCTGAATTTGTATTATTAGGACTACTGTTTTATTCTTGGAGCGTATTTTCACAACGTTTCGGCCGATGTAACCTCCGACAATCTTCAGGTGTGTCTTGCCGAACTCTGGAATCTGTAAGGAATTTTGAACGCAACACGTTATGTAATCCACGTCTCGTTACGTCAATCATGACCGGGTAGACGTTTTCAGTAATTCGCTATTGTATTCTTTATATCGCCCGTAGTGAGGATCGAACATCAATCTCAAGAAGACTGCCACTTAGAATTGATTATAACTTAGCACTTTAACGTTAATATGAGAATAGTGGTCCGAATAATCTAAATAATACAAACTAACAGCCCTCATCTAAAAAAATCCCAAAGATAATACATCATGAAATCTAAAAATAAGTTTTTTAATCAAAGAAAATTAACAGTAATATATATGTTGAAAGGCAAAGTTGTAATCACCGCAGGAAAGACATACAGTTCGATGAAAATATGTTGTAATTTTTTTTCTTAATAAAAATCGCTCCAGATAAAGCATGAAACCACTTGATGCAAGGATCTAATCAGAACGAAAAATGATTATCGCAATAACAGGATATGCCTATGGGCCTTTGTCTTGAAATGATCAAGATTCTAGATAGGAGGACAACAGTTAGCAGGAAGAGAGTTCTACAAGCCTGTAGTTCTTGTAGAAAAACTACTGGAATAGAAAGCTGTATTACAATGGGGTATCAAAAAAGCGAATCGATGAGTCCGTTTCACCCACATGACAAGAGCAGAGCGTTGTGTCATCAGCAAGTATACCCATCTCAGACACAATGTAATAAGGGAGGTCGTTTATAAAAATCAGGAACAATAAAGGGGCAAATATCGATCCCTAGGGTACACCAGCATTCATGTCACGTTGATTAAAAGAACGGCCATCGAGAACAACCTGGATCTTTCTGTTGGATGGGAAGGATCACATTATATTAAATATTCGTCTACTTTGTCCCCCTCATGCGAGTAAAAGCTTGCGGGACGAACTCCTTTCAAGTCTTTAGTGGAAGCGGGAAAGCAAATAGCAAGTCCGAAAAACCTTGACACTTCCTTTAAGATAATCAGAAATGATAATAATTTATATATGAAAAATTAAATTACTTGCGTCATTCTATGATTTGCATATTAATATTAGTGCGAACACTGTAGAAGCATAATGTTTCCGTCACTTTGATGGGGGCTGTGCTCTCATAGTGAAGTGTATTTTAATAGATGTTGCATGTTGACAATTTTCTTTCTTTTTTTACTCTGACTTTTGTAAATTTTAACTAGAATTACATACGGTATCGTTTGCCCATTGCATCAATTGAATAACATTGTTGCAAAATGTTAATTTAAAATTTAGGTCTAAACGTTAATTCCAACCGACAGATATGTGGCTTGTTCATTTTATTTTATACATTAATACCCGTCCCATGGCGAGTAAAATTCCCCGAAGAGAACATTTTCCCACCACTTTTATGTCCCTTTACGAAGATTAAAACAAAGATGTAATGATACTAAACCTTACGTCTATAATCCTTATTCCAATTTTAATCAAAATCCATTTCATAATTTAGATTCTAGAAAATATTTAAATTTTACATCTCAAAGTTTAGCGGTCTGAAAAAAACATTGAAATTTAGGGAACCTTCCTTAATTGGTTCGTAATAATTGTGGATCAAATTCAAGGCAAATCTGAGATGTTTGAATTTTCAAATAGGTGTTGTGTCCATTTTATCCCCGTTAAAAACACTTTCAAATATTCCAAAACAAACTGAACTTTGGCAATATGTTTTAATGGTGCTTATAAACATTGTTAAAGGTATCTAATTTTTTACCATGTCCTTCTAACACATTGTAACGACTTTTGCATTTAAATAAATCAAAGTTAATATTGCTCACATTACCCACCCTTACGCATAGCAACTGTGTTTCAAAATGTGTAATGCTCGGTAAATTAGTTTAGGAGTGAATCATATACAAAAAAATATAAACATGTACACATGCCTAACTTTATATAAATAGAGATCATATTTAGAAAACACGTTATTCATAAAATGTAGATTATTAACATAATAATTATATTTGAAAGACGTCTTATCTATCTAAATATTCAGCCACGAAATTTCAAATTAAAATTTATATCTTTATTCTTCATAATTACGTTCGTAGCCAATTTATTGTTTTATTTTTTTATAGTGTTATTTCTTTTCCTTAGCGTGTATCTTTACGATATCAGCTAATTTTATTCTACTTGATCTACCGTTGCAGACATATCAGTTCATTAATTTAAACTAGCAAGTGGCAATCGATAAGATCCCTCGTTAGAATACCATCATCATTATTACATACGAGTTAACTTGATTAACAGTCGGCTGCCAACAACTTCATCTTATCAGTTATTATATAAACGTATAGTCTCAGGTTTGTCTAGGAGTTGAGATTATCCTTTACAAAGTTAATATCTGCATTCGTCTTCAATATCATTCATAAGCGATCCGGCGACTATTAATCTAACTCTACGTGGTTATTCTTTTTAAATGTATAACTTATATGATTAGTATTATGTTGCTTACTCAGCCTACTGTTGTTATCTTGGATCTTATTATTAATGCATTTATTAGTAAACTAAAATCGAAAAGAAAAAACGTAAGAAAGATTGAAAGCTATTGTCAATTTGAATATACATTCTGAATTTGTATTATTCGGACTACTGTATTTCTCTTGGAGCGTATTTTCACAACGTTTCGGCCGATGTAACATCCGACCTCCTCTCAGGGGCGTCTTGTTTAACTCTGGAATCTGTACGAAATTTCGAACGGAAGCTTTATTTTAATCAACAGGGTAGATTGTTCTCGTTCCGTCAGCCATGACAGGGTTGAAGTCTCGCACATGTTAAACCTTGGTTCAATAGGGCTTGTTTTGTAACGAATATACCTGCTAAGTAATAATAACTTATAAGTGACGGTCTTCTAGAGGTTGAAGGTTCATCAATAAATGCGTAACTAGTAATCCAATTCCAAATTGCTTAAGTATTCTACCCGGTCATGGCTGGCGGAACGAGAACAAGCTACCCCCGTTGATTAAAATTAAAAGTTCTGTTCGAAATTTCGTACAGATTTCCGCGGTTGAGAAGATTCGCCTGGTGTGGGTCGGAAGGTTCATCGGCCGAAACGTTATGACTATACTAACAAGCAGAAATTTAAATGTAACATCAAAAACATCTCACTGCATAGCTTCCCATTTATTATACCCCTATCAATCTGACCCCTAATTCGCAGTATCCCCATCACGTCTTGGTTGCAAAATACCTTGTTTGGTGCGAATAAAAGTTAAAAATATTCTCAATTTACTTGATATCTAAAACAGGAAGTATTTAATAAATCATAAAGAAAAATAATTTCTGTATTTTAATTCACCGGAATAACATACTTGATCGTGCATTTGCATTGTTTACCTCGGAAACCTATCCTAGTAGTTTCGAAAACAAATCAAATAAGTGAGGCAGAATTAAGAAACAGTCAACACAAGATATCTTTATATTGAACAGTTGTAAAATCAATACAAGTTAATAACTAAAGCAACCTTAAATATAATTTGATATATTTGAATTTTAAATCAAGCCACTTTCTTAGATAAAGAACCACGCTAAAATCGACTTTGCGTCGGTATTTTCCGGATGCCAACGTAAATCGCCAGAAAAATAAAAAAAAACTAGGCTGGATTTACAAGTGGGAAAAAAACATATTTATTATTTTTAACGAAGAAATAAAAATATACAGGTGATTAATTATAGATTTTAAGAGTTTTTTTGTTTTTTTTTACTGAAAATTATCTTGGATTTGTAATCAGGTAAAAATCGCGTAGTAAGGGTTTAGGGTTATTTTTTTTTGTTTTGTTTTACTGAAAATTGGTTTTGGTTTCGTGAGGTTTAGTGTTAGGTATTAAAGTCGTTTAGATTTTTTTGCCTGAACATTGTGTTTTTCTTTTGCGAACCGTTTTTTTTCCTGACAAAAGTTAATCACTCCTTCGGAAGACGCAACAGCCAGCGATAGCCCGTGAAAATTAAATTCTAGTACTTCCGCGTTTTAATCAGCTGCAATCGCGTTTCAATCAGTTGAAATTTTAACATGTCGTCTGCTTATTTTTTCGCAATTTGATTGTCTAAACTCTTCGGTACTTTCCGGCGGTTTACGTAAAGTACCGACGTCAAGTCGATTTTAGCGTGGGTCTTAATCTAAGAAAGTACTGAAATTGGTTTCATAAAAAATATAACGTACAATTCTGTCGACGAAATAGTCTTGGAGAGAAAGAACCTATCTGTAACTTTCATATGAACTAATATTAATGTTTCGATATATGTCAACACCACAACTCGGAATATATCCAAATGGCTAAATAGCTTAGACACAAATTTATCTTTGAAATTAGTGAATACATAAAGGAACAGTTAAAATTAATTTAATACGATATATATAAAACCTTTGAAAGTTTATCTAGAGAGAAAGATTTGGACTGAGATGTTCGATGTACTGTTTGCATAAAGTTATGTAAAAACCTCTCGTGGTAAAATTGGCGGGAGGTTAAAGCGAAGAATAATGGCCAGCCTTCAAAGAAGATTTTGATCTTTGAAGATGTTCATCATTTTGTTCTACGGATAAATAAATGCATTTATTTTCTATTCTAAATTTGATACATACATATTTGATATCATACATATTTTATACATACATATTTTATATATAAATATTTGATATCATACTTATTTGACATCATACTTATTTGTTATCATTCATATTTGATATCATTCATATTTGATATCATTCATATTTGATATTATACATATTTTATACGTACATATTGTATGCATATTTTTTATATACATATATGACATCATAAATATTTCATACTTAGATATTTCATACATATATATTTGATATCATACGTATTTGATATCATACGTATTTGATATCATAAATATTTGATTTGCTGTTTCTAATGTATTTTCATTGCTGTTATCATTTTTGAACTGACCTATGGAGTAATGTATGGTTGCATAATGGGAGGTTATGTCTCCAATATTGACTCGAAGTTAGATTGTAATACGATGGGGGGGGGGGTTCTTGTATGCCCGCAGTGCGTTCTCTTCGATCCCCTCGTTTCGTCTTCTTCGTTGATTTGATTCACTGGTCGGATTTTGGTGTTGATGTGGCAGTCAAGGCTTCCATCTCCTCTTCTCTCCATCGCTGTCTTCTTCTCTGTCATAGCCGAACGATATTAAAAAAAAGATTCATCAGCAAATGAAATTGAGCTTCAAAGACTTCTGCGGGGTTTGATTCGTTTTTATAATATACACCTCAAACAACCCTACGCCCCATCCTCGATGCTATCTAAATGTCCAACCACCCTCTCTAGTGGTTCAGACGAAAGGGGCCTAATTCTCTCTACCAGTTTGCCACATCGGTTTACTGCGCCAGTGACGTAACCGCTAAGGCACATTGCTTTCTTCTAATCTTAAATGGAACCTTACGCTAAAATGTACTACAGGGTGTTGCATTAAAATACAACGCTTGACAAAAAGAAAACGAAACAGGTAATAAAATCAAAAGTTGTAGATGCAAAGACCCGGCAGTTTATTGTGCAACAGTCAGTTAAATACTACATTATTTTTCAATGTAATCGCCGCCGACGGAGACAACCATTTCAAAGCGGACGCGAAATGAGTCACACACCCCAGAATAAATAGTCAAGAGGGTTGCAGTGGGATGAGAAAGGCGACTACAAATCCGATGATCAGTAGTGAGGAGAATTGTAGAGCGGCCACGCCTGGGTCGTCTTGACCTTGTATGCAGGAACGAAGTCCTGTTGTAAGACGTATGGGCGTCCGGCAGCGATCACGTCTATCCAGGGCGTCACTACTCTCCTCAACACTTCCTTATATTTCGCTTACTTTTTGTCAAATTTCAGATTTTTCTGCATCTCCCTCTATGCTAATCATATTCTTATACAATGGACTTTAATATTGCAACAAGAAAACTGATATCAAGAAGGCAGTAACTTTGGATAAACAAGTGACTGACATCATTTAAACCAATAGAAGAATCCTCCTTGAAAACCAATTTGCGTCGGAATTACCGGTTTGTAACATGAGCCATAGTAGAAATCAAAATAGACAATGGCCTTTCGTCTTTGCTGTACCAAATCTCCCGCTAATTATTGAATGTAAAAGCTGTTATTTGAAATAAAGGATGTAAAAACATTATTAAAGAACACAACATATTTATATATTTTTTTAATTAAAATCGATTCAGACAAAGCACGAAGCCGCGTAATGTAAGGAGACAAAAAAAAACTACCACTTCAAGGTACAAGACCTAGCTAACGATAAGTGTGAGATGGATATATTTCGACTCAGGAAAAAGCAATTATTCCCCATGTGTCAGAAACATCGCTCATGAAATGTGAAGACTAAAGGACAAATTAAAAGAGGTGTACTTACAAGGATGCTGAAAGTTAACCTAAGGTAAACTTTCCACTCTTATTTATACACATTTACCAGACATGAAATGTGTTTTATGATTGACGAGTTTCTTTCATGCACAAATTTCTAGACAGTTAAATTGTTCTTTATTTTGTAAAACAAGTTCCAAATGAGATAGATAAATTGGTTCGTGCAAGAATTCTGTGTACTTCTGTCAGTGTGTGAATATATGTGTGACATCGTATGTTAATTAAGTAGACAGTTGGTTTGTATGATTGCTTTGTATCAGTGTTGAAAGATCTGTAGCATTTGATAGCAGTTTCGCTGCCTTCTCTGAGGGGATCGTAGTGGTGTCCTAATTTTTTATCTGTCTGTTAGATTGACTTGCAATATCTTGTTTTTGTGTCCCTGTATAAATTATTTTTATAAGCCACAACCGGCTTTCAAGGAGAATTTGTTTTTGGTGTGTCAACGATTATTTTGCCTGCAGATATATTTAGTAATAGGTCACATGACTGTTTATTTTATAAGTTTTCCTTCTCTGTTGTTTGGAGCTGATTTTGTCGAAAAAAGTGATCGTTTTTTTAGATATAATTCTTAGGCTAGGCTTCTTTGTTTGCGCTCATTTAGTTGGTAAATTGATGTATAGGATTGAAAGAGTTTAATCATATATTTGAAGAAGTTGGATGCAAAATGCGATAAATCATATTACTTTAAATTGAGAAATTAGACTCTAAAATAAATGAATATAAGAATGTTTTAATTACTATTAAAGATCTTATTTAAATTAACCGAAAGAAAATTGGTGAGATATAATATTGTGTCACACCGCAACAATTTGAAAATGGCTTTTATCGCGTTTTATCCTTTAACCATTATTATATATTCAGAATAACATAAAAATGTACGTAAACAAACGATGTGTAACTTTCTAGCATGTTTCTAGTTGTTAGTTCATATTTCTATATAAACTTCAAAGAGCAGTATACGACGACGCGAGAAAATGTTACTTCAACATTTATGCATGACTATGAAAAACGCTTTTATTAGCCATCACACGCATCTTCCCTTAAACAACATTATATTAAGATTAAAACTTCTAGCTTATTGAGCAAAAAAAAAATCACTGAATCA
The DNA here is from genome assembly GCA_963556195.1 of Sepiola atlantica. NCBI lineage: Eukaryota > Metazoa > Mollusca > Cephalopoda > Sepiida > Sepiolidae > Sepiola > Sepiola atlantica. The sequence continues at coordinate 155,884,924 of OY744521.1, read as the reverse complement.
AAAGTGTAGTTGCAGCAAAGATTTTGTCAGACAATTATTTTTTTAATCCCCAACTACAACGGTGAAAAATTAAAAAACATATTTTCGTCTGACATAAATTATTTATTATTATTCAATTATATCAAGAACAGTTGTGTGTTGTGTCCAGCCATAAGTCAATAACTACATTAGATACACCCACAAAGCTTATATATTCTTTTTCTGACCTTTTTTTAATATTAATTATTTTCGGATAACCAGGGACGGAATTAGTAAAGTATGCTTTTTTCATATTTATGAGTAGGGAGAAAGATTCATCAAGGCATTTCTAAAATCCTAAGTTAAATAAGTTTGAATTAAGGGTTCACTGATGGAACATTTTATTTTCTTCTTGGAAGCGGGCCAGTTGAACAATAAAACTATTATTTGGAAATGGATATTTTAATGCATCTCATTATAGTAGAAATATCAGGAAAGTCTGGGTGGGAGAGTAAAGATATAAGAACTTGTTGAATTAGTTGACATGGTTTCTACAATCTATCCCTCTTATTAAGCAAAATTATCCTGACCGAACAAAAACTAAACCTAGATCATGGCTAACCCTTCTTAGTATCATTCTCAATTGTACTTATATACAACTTCCCGCATACACACTCACAACTCCTTCTCACATACATATCCATTCACTACAAATAAAAACTACTTAACCACAAATAACAGCCTTACCAAATGAACACAATCTACACATCCTCACGAATACTTAGATATTTAACCCCCTTTTGCCTTCAATTTAATCACAAACCATCAACACATCCTGAACGAAACTACATTTCACTTATCTCTTGCCAAAATTAAAATAATTTTTGTTCTTTTTCTTTTCCTTTTCTTTATTGTTATGTTCACAGCACACTTCAACACATTCTTTCAAACTCACTTATACTCACAAATTCCTGACATAGCCAGCTGGTCAATACTCCCACAAAAATTTAACACCTGACCACAACAAAATCTCCCCTCTCCCCCACCTATCTCAACCTTTCGACTACTTCTTTCATACTCTTATCCACACCCGCCTATTTTCAAGTTATCTTCATTTCTTCAAATCTTTTTCTAAAACTATGATACCATCTACATACCAAACACAGAGTTCCCCCCTTCCCTCCTCATTCCCCAGTCCCTCAAAATCCATGCCACACCTCACAACGACAAAAACCTCAGCCCCCCCTTTCCTCTCTTCCACCCTAAGGCAAATTCACGAAACTCTAATCCCTACCCTTTTTCACTACTGCCCACTCAAAGTTTTCTATTCATTTCACTATTTGCTACTGACTGACTTCTCGCAGACTGGACCCTCGCCAGCGCTCTTAGTAACCACGGCTACTACTTTTCCTTATCAACCCATCATGTCTACCCAATATGTCGATGTATTTGCAGGACATTTTTCTTTAAATTATCATCCTGAGGAAGTCTTACAATGAAGACGAAACGTTGATGAATATTTTTCATTTCGCATATATATATATATATGTATTTACATATGTGTATGCACATTTTGGCATATTTGAGTATGAAATTTATTTAAATATATACATATATTTAATGTATCTAAATACTTGTGTATATATATATATATATTTGGTATATATATATATATGTGTGTGTATATATGCCTTTTTGCAAAGTGTATATGTATATATATATATGTGTGTGTATATGTATATATGTATATATATATATGTGTGTGTATATGTATATATGTAGATATATATGTGTGTGTATGTATATATATGTGTATGTAGAGTGTCAGGTTGTATATGAAAAGAAATCAAATAAAGTGCTCAATCATATAAGAGAGGTAATATAATTTATTTAGATACTGTTTACATATTTCAGCAATGTACTGCGGTTTCATCCAAAAAGGCAGATTTAGAAATCTTTAGTAAATTTCTGTGTCCAGTGGAATTATCGGCAAGCTGAAATGATTGTAGTCACGCCCGACAGTGAATGGCGTCAACAATGACATAAAAACGGTGCATCTCTGAGGGCGTCGCCGAAAAAATTCGGTGTGGGATAGTGATTAACTAAGGCTCAAGGGAGGCCTTCATTTTATTCCCTTGCAGGTTTTATTTATTATTTATTTATCTGTTCTTTTAGTAATGTTATTATTATACCTGAAAAAATACGAAAGGGTTTGCTATATAGTTTACCGTTTGAGCCTGTGAAACTAGTGTGCTTTTTTTGTTGTCGTTTTTGGGAATACAGTTATGTATCGGATTAATTGTTCAATATAGAGCTGAAAGAGATGATTCAAATATGTTTTTATCGACTTAACGTGTTTGTTTATTTTGGTTTATTGAATTGGTCTATTCGTATTTTCTGTTCTTTTTGTAATGTTATTGTTATATTTGGTCTGAAAAAATACGAAAGGAGCGGCCATATTGTTTGCCGTTTGGTTTGTGGAATTATGGTGCCCTTTTATTGTCGTTTTTGGAAATAAAATTATGTATAGGATTAATTGTTCGGTATAGTGTTGGAAAAATCAATTATATGTTGAATCGGACTCATCATTGGGGTGTTATTAAAAGAAAAAATGAAACTTATAATCAAAATGAGAAATGTTATTAGTCTGTTTCATATATAGGACTAGTTTAGACTTTTCCATTTGTAATGAATTAGTTATATATTCGTTTCAGTTGTGCTCGATACTAACGCAGTGTTATAACTAGTACAGATAGATAAACCAAACAATGTATATATATGACATCTAAAATATTTACGAAACATTTAAGTCAGTCAATCTTACCGAAGAATTAGTATATACGGTTAACAGACTTGCTTAGATTTCATTATAAAACGTTTGATCTTCTCGCTGCAGAATAAGCATTAACATGGATGAGTGTTCTCCAAGCCTTACGATCTTGGGCCAAGGTGTTCGTTTCGTTTATCTTCATGTTCGTCCATTCACAAACGTTGTTTATCCATCTTTTCTTTTGTCTATCTTTTGACTTGCTACGTAGAATTGTGCCTTTAGCGCCGTTTTTGCATAGCCCAACACTAGAACGCTTAATGTGGCCAAATAATCTCAAGTGTTTACATTTGATGACAGATGACAGTAAGTTTCCTCAACTCTGCGATTCTGATGTGATAAGATTATTTATGATCAGTAATGAAGCGCATGATGTGCTTTTAGAAAGTTTCTATTTTCTGATGAAATTTGATAGCCCAGCTGACACATACAAGTCCGTATAAGACTACAGGAACCACGTATCCGTTGTTTTTTGCGTTGGGTATTCTTGTAAAGAACCCATTTTTGATCAAAAGTCACAATTTTTGCAAATATGGTTTTCAATGAATCCTGGAAAGCAAACATATGCAAACAGTCAATCTTTGATTTCGTTGAGCGTCGGGCAAATCGTGTGGAACCTAGAGTCCAAGTTTTTAAACTTTTCCTAATTCGTGAAGGCATGAAATAATTGTGGTATGGGTTGTATTGAATTGTTGAGCTAATTCTCTGCTGGTTAACTTTGGATTGGCCTCCACAGCGTGTTTAATGGTGTCTTTATTAATTGATTTTGGCCTTGCTGAACGTCGCCGATCTGACAGCTTAGATTCTCTCATTTTGCAAACCACCGTTGACATTTTCTATCATTCAGAACATGTATCCAATAGACAGGTCTAATATTCCTTGTAGCTTCTGCGGCTGAGTTTCCTTTTTTGAATTCATAGAGTATGAAATGTCTCAGATGCTCCTCACTAGTATCCATTTTTTGACGGCTGAGACCATTAAACTTAATATTTTCCAACTAATTACTATATCTAAAAGGCAAAGCAAGATATTAAAACACCGATTCACCAACAAATCTAGAACTGTGTACAACTTAGGAGGTTGCAAAGTTATGAAGTAAAAGTACCACATTACTTTCTTTCCAACCTTATAGTTCTGCCTTTTGTTAGGAAGTAAGATCGCGCCTTTGTATAGAGACTTAAGTTTTGGGGGATATATATACACATATATGAAGGGGGGCTATATATATTTGAGAATATATATATATATATACAGTGTGTGTACACTATTTTTCTTGGTCTATACCCGACAAAAACGAATATCCATAAGATGCTCATATTTTATCTGTGCTCTTATGTGTTCAAAGCTAACGTGACAAACCGACTGGAAAACAAGCCTCTTATGAAGATGCCTAGACCCATAAAAAATATTTCGAACTTAAACGTAACAAACGGACAGAGCCTCATATAGAGATGCTTGGACACATCTAAAAATATATGCGACTATTTACTATGCGTTTTATGAAAGAAAATCATAAACTAAAGCGTGATAACCCGACAGACAAGCCTCTCAGATCGATGTGAGGATGCATGTAAAACGCAATATTGCGATCCTAAGTTTGTACCGGTTTTACTCACACCGGCTTACACACAGTTTGTTAATTGTTGTTCAGTGATTTCTTTCGTTTAAAAGTCAGAATAGAATAGATTAACATTCCAATATTCTAATATATCAGCACTGTTGCATACATCTCTTTGCAAACTCTGACACTTATTCGAAGAAAATTCGATAGTTGTATTCGACGCTTTGTAAGACTGAAATAATGGCGGACAATGAACTGGCAATTCCCGCTCGGTGTGAGTATTATTTCATATGATTCACTGGATTCATTCTCTCTTGTGTATTGCGGTCGCTTTTCAGAATCTGTTGGAAACCAGTGAATTTGGCCCCTGTAGAATTCTTCGAAGCCCGTGAATTTGAATATCAACATATGTTGCTATTCCCAACGTTCAGCGGACACAAGGTGTTGAATGTGCAAATAACGCATCGCGTTGACTTTTAAATCGGACCGATTTGTAATGTCAGTTCCAGAGTCAGAAAATTATGCTGCAAATTTAGAAAGGAACAATATTATTTAAGTTCAGTCAGAGATCGTCAGATGATACTTATATTGATGTTATTATATCTTTTTTGCTAATAGTTCATCCTTGTTCATTCTTGTGGAAAATCCATATGTGTCAAGTGTCCAAAAAGTGCTGATTTTTATTAACCTCTTTTATTCTGTCTTTAATCTTGTATTTTTTAATTATTTTTATTTGATAAGTGAATGTTTTTCCATCCTGTTTCCAAACAACAATCATAATTATGTGTGTATTTTTATTTCATGAACTTAAACTAGCCCGTCTTGCTGTTAAGCGATTGAGGATGATAAAAGAACTGTTCTAAATTGATTTTAAAATTTTCGTTTCGGAGATGATATTCTTGAAGATCCACACGATCTGCATGATCAATTTCATTAAATGCTAATTTAAAGAATGTTATGAAGTCGAATTCGGGTTTAATGTCACGGAATAGCTCTGTAATTTCATAAAGGATAAAAAAAGTGTTAAATGGCATTGTTGTATTATTTTTTGGAATATTTTAGATGAGGATTATTAATTTTCATTATTTGGATTAATTACGAACTTTTTAAGACAGAGCGAAGGCATGATACTCCCATGGACTAAAGAATATGTGACATTCGAAATTTCGTACAAATTTCCGGGTTCAACAGAAAGATTCCTGGGTTACACAAGATACACTTGAAAAATGGCGAATTTTACATCAGCCGAAACGTTATTAGAATAACATCCAAGGCGAGAACAGTAGTCCGAATGATCCAAATAATACATACATCCTTGTATACAAATTGTTCACCGCTTATCAAGGCCAACAGCCACATAGGAATAAGGATTGGTGAGATTTTCAATTGGATGATAGAGCAGTACTATGAAAGGATTGAGAACTATGATTAATTCTCAAGACGACATGACAGATATGTGTTGACATTGAACTTGAAGACGACCATGTAATATTCTGTATGGCAACTTTACCGCGGTACTGTGTTCCACAGGTGGGCAATTCTTGGAAAGAAACTTTGTTCATTTTAATCAACTGAGTAATAGAGGGAAATTGAGCAAGTGGATAGCCAACAAGTTTAAATTGGGCAAGAAACTACAGAGACTTTACATACGATCTTATGCTAATCGAATAATGACATGTGAATAACAGTGAGTAATATTCTTAATCATTGGTGTTATCCGGGTGATCCCGCACCAAAAACCTCAAAGGCATAAGTTTTCCTAAAGAAACTTCTATTGTGTAAACTGGACTCGTCATTATGAATTCTTTAATTTATTCAATGCTAATAAACAATGCTCTTAACTGGAATGTGTTGAAGATTAACTGTTTGCCAAACAACTAGCATGTGACTGTGACATGCGCGACCTCATGTAACAGAAATAGCTCAGGGAAAGACATTGGAATTAATTAAAAGATTCTCATCCACTATATTCGCTAGATCTCTTACCAAAAGATTATCATATGTTCCCTCGTTTGAATATTTGAAATAATTGAGTGTGGATAGATCTCTATATAAACATAGGTGTTCTTCTAGTATTTATATAAATTAAGGTATGTGCATATGTTTATATATTTGTATGTAAAGAATTCACTCATAAACTAATTAACCTATCATTATTAAATTTTTAACACAGTTGGCAAGCTTGAAAGTGGGTAATGTGGTCTATATTTAGTTAAATTTAGTTTAAGATAAAGGGGTTAAAGAGGGAGTGAATCGTTTAATAAAAAATCAGATGCGACCCATTTGTAGGGAATTTGAACGAATAAGTATTAGACTCCAATTAATAAATATTGTCCAAATTTCAGTTTCTGCTGAGTATTTAAAATGGTTAAGAGGGCAGAATATAAGCAACAACTCCTATTTTTAAATTCAAATATTTCAGATCTGCATTAAATTTGATCTATAGTAATTAGACACTGATGAAGCAAGATTACTTCAATTTTTTCTTCTTAATACCTCATAAGCTTACGCCTTTACTTTTAGACATTTTCTAGAATCAGAACTATGTAATTAATTTGATCATAATTCGAATAAGGATTATATACTTATGGTTTAGTTGCATAATAGTTTGGTTTTGATCTTCGTCAGATGACATAAAACTGACGTAAAACTGTTTCTTCTAATATATATATATATATATATATATATAAATAAAATTAATGATTAGAAATTTAGATAATCCTACTAATAATAAGCTAAATAATTCCCACTACATAAATCTATTCTATTGTAACCAAATGCATCCAAACTTTAAATTGGATAGAAAAAGCTCTTAAAAATATAATACATCGCTATATATCCCCCACCAATTCTGATGATAAAATACGATTTATCATTTATTATAAAAAAATTGGAGAGACAATACTTGAAATCAGTTAATCAGGAAAAAACACATGGATCTATACCCACAATAACCTATATATATATATATATATATATATATATATATATATGTAGAACCATGTTGCCCCACTCAACGACCGTCGACCCCAACATTGTGTTTCCGTGGTCTTCTTCTTTGTCTTCATCGTCCAGCCGAGTCGTCTATCCACTGACGAATCGTCGATGGCATAGCAGTGGTCTACAACTTAAATAAAAGAAATAAAACACAACTCTCGAGAAAGAACACTAACACATATACGATGTGCATAATTTAGTTTGAACTATGAGTGTGTGTGACACTGTCGCGGACTGTCGAGACCCCCATTGTCGTTGCTCAAGTCGTCAGCTCACCTCATCGTTTTCCCGGTCCGATCAGCTCTCTCGGGAGGTTCGATCCTAACTGCCCGGCTTCTCTCCGAAACCGCAACTCGTTAACCTTTTGTCATAAACATTACTGTCGTCAAACTAACCTACCTTACTGTAGTCAGATGTCGTAAAACACTGTCACTCCTGAATGTCGTTTCCGGTATTCTTTTCGTCGTCACCTGTCCTGAACAATAGAAACCGCCCACTCCCGCATTTACTTTTGTCTCTGTCGATGAGCCATTTCCTATCCTGTCGGTCTTCATTGTATCACACACCTCCCATGTCAAACTTGTCATTTATTACATAAATTACAAAACAAAAATCATATTCCATAATTTAAAAACAAAGTCATACATTCATATTACATAGGTTAAGAAACGGCAGAAACCTGATAGACAACCAAAAACCGACTGGGTGATCTCCGAACTGGAATCACAAGGATGCATTTAATCCTCTCTCCAGCCTAAGCGTATTTGAGTACCCTTACAAAAAACCCAAAGAAATTCCTTTTCGGACAGGCTCCTGTCCACTGGTACATATTCCCATACCAGAGAGAGAAAATCAACCTTGCCTCTCCATCGAGGTAGAAAAAAAACTGGAGGAATTTTAACTCACCTCCCACAGAAGGACTTTTGACACACCTTCTACCTAGAGGATTTTCCAATCACCTCTTATATAAACAGGCATTCAGCCATTTTGTTTTCTCCCCTCCCCCTAAAAAAATAAACCAGGAGGATTTTTGTTCACCTCCTACCAAGAGGACTTTATCTGTACCTCTCATATCAACAGGCATTCCGCCATTTTGCCTTCTCCCCTTTCCCTAAAAAATAAATCAGGAGGATTATTTCACCTCCTACTAAGAGGACTTTATCCACACCTCAACTCTTCTGGCTTTCAGCCATTAATTTTTTTACCAACAATAAAAACGTCTTTGTACAATTTTACACAGACAAACATGAAACTGTGTCTCTTTGCAACAACAAATTACATTTTTTACATAAAAATACAATATCTCTATCGTTTCTATTTCATTTTTTTTTAACATATAAAAAAAATCATTAATCAAAACAATAAAACCCACAACCTTAAGAAAACATAACTGAATTATATAACACACACGAGTCCTTTTTTCCTTCTTTCTCATTGTCTCTTTTTTTCAACGCATAACAATGTTTATCAAGACAATGAGACCCATATCCCAAAGCAAATACAATTGTAGCATATAATACATATAAGTCTCTATTCTTTTTATTCTGATTGTCCTCTTTTTTTTCGAGTGAGGGGGTCTCTCTCTCCCATCTCCGCACAAATCATCGGCTTAATCCATTATTTTTACGTTTCCCATCACACGTATTATGGACTATCCTTGATCAGAAAATAACAACATTACACTTTCAGATTCCTGACTTATACCAGCTAACATCTACCAAAATCACCAAATGAGCTAACTTTATACTAAACAATTACACCATCTCTAACCAATATTGCCTAATTCTTCTTAGTATTCATCCACTTTCCGGGTTCTGTCTCATACATACTTCTTTACTTTCTATTCCTTAACACACGGTTTTCGGTCGTTCTACGTTTGCTATTAGGTGACAAAATCGATTGCGCCTCTCGTGCGAAGTGGAAGATAGTTCCTATCGACAGCGTTTCACTGCGTTATATTCCTATCTAATGTTTGAATTCCCGGATGCCTCTTTTCCCAGCATGCCACTGCTTGTGTTCCACCAAATCCTCTGACCAAGTTAATCACCATGACTTCAATGCAAATATCCACTTCATTGTTAATCTCTTTCCGTTAAATGTATCTTAACTACCCCCTTCCAACTACACGGGACACACAATAGACTGGCCCAACACTCAGAGCATCATCAGATTCCTTAATAAATCACGCAATTTAATTTAAAACATTCAGGAAAAAAATTGTAATAAACTTTTATCATATTAAGAAAAAACAAACATTTTAAAAATATTTTTAGATGTGCCCCCCTCTACTGCGTTCGTTGTCGACCATCTCTTTTTCTTAATCTCTCTCTTTCTCATCTTGGCCAATCCTTCTTTCTCTCTTTCCTCCTGCTCCTCTTTCATCGCCGATCGCTCCTACCTTTTCAAGCCAGCCATACCTTCACCTGCGACTACTTATGAGATTGCCAATTAAGCGGTTTTCCCGCTAGATCTGGAGATGTTTGCTCTGAATCTAGCTAGTAAAAATTGCATCTAGCGGCTTGTGCTTTTTTTTCAAATTAAATTTTTTTTTTTAATTTAATTCTTTTAAAATATCTTCTAAATTTAAATTAAATGCAAATAACATTAAAGTGATCACTCCCAATTTCAGTAACATAAAAACATCTGTAGAAAGCATGAAATATTAAGCACAATCGTAATATTTTATATAGGTTACGAACAGTTAAACTCTAGCGGTTTTCCGATCTAGCGGGGTCTGAAAACGTATATAGTCTCTCCCCCTCTCTCTCTCTCTCTCTCTCTCTCTCTCTCTCTCTCTCTCTCTCTCTCTCGTTGTCGCAACTTAATCGCTACCGGTAAAAAAAATGTTTCAATTACAATTATAAAAAATAAAAACAACTTTCCATCGAAACAGAATTAAAAAAACACTGTTTTTAAGACCCGATTTTTTTTGTGTGTGCGTTGTTAAAAGAAGAGAAACCCTCCCCACTTACCTGCTTCTTTTTATCAATTTCTTTTTATGGGAGTCCGTGTGTGTTCTTTTTTGTTTCTTTCTTCTTTTCTTTCTTTTTATCGCGTTTTGTTTTCGCCTGAGTTCGGAATCTTTACTTTGTTTTGCTTTCATTGTTCGTTCTGTTTTTTTTTTTCTTTCATTTTTTTCTCGATCAATTTCTTTCATTTTCTTTCGCTTCAACAGAAGTCTGCTCTCTTCTATGCCTCTTTCTGTCTTTCTTTTCTTGTAAGCGTCGACCCAGGTCATCGGCGCTAATTGTCAAACCATGTTGCCCCACTCGACGACCATCGACCCCAACATTGTGTTTCCGTGGCCTTCTACTTTGTCTTCATCGTCCAGCCGAGTCGTCTATCCACTGATGAATCGTCGATGGCATAGCACTGGTCCACAAGTTAAATAAAAGAAATAAAACACAACTCTCGAGAAAGAACACTAACACATATACGATGTGCATAATTTAGTTTGAACAATGAGTGTGTGTGACACCGTCGCGGACTGTCGAGACCCCCATTGTCGTTGCTCAAGTCGTCAGCTCATCTCATCGTTTTCCCGGTCCGATCAGCTCTCTCGGGAGGTTCGATCCTAACTGTCCGGCTTCTATCCGAAACCCAAACTCGTTAACTTTTTGTCATAAACCTTACTGTCGTCAAACTAACCTACCTTACTGTAGTCAGATGTCGTAAAACACTGTCACTCCCAAATGTCGTGTCTGGTATTCTTTTCTTAGTCACCTGTCCTGAACAATAGAAACCGCCCACTCCCGCATTTTCTTTTGTCTCTGTCGATGAGTCATTTCCTATCCTGTCGGTCTTCATTGTATCACACACACACACACACACACACATATATATATATATATATATATATATATATATATATATATATATATATATATATATATATATATATATATATTACTCGTTGTACCTACCGGTGTTGCCTTTAAATAAATGTATGTAATGCATATTTTATGAAACAACAAGAATTTGTTATGGTGGATATAATTTTGTAATTAAATTATTATTTAAGGATTTTAAAGTGCGTTTTATAAAATTAAACACATAATGTGTAAAACGTAGTATTAATCTACGGCGATGATACTGAAACCGAATTATGTGTTTTCTGTGTAACTGTTTCATCATATAGTGCTGCATGACACCCAATAATGTTGGGACAACTGTTCTTGTGTATTGTTTTGTTAAAGTTAAAAATGCAATTAAATCGAGAGAAAAAAATCTTAGTAATTAAATTTTGCGTAAAGATATTTTGAATTATTATCTAATCATCTATATCATCATCATTATCGTTGTATATTACAAACCGGTTTTATGTATACGGTAATATTACTTTTATTTAATAAAACAAACATTAAATCAAATTTACATAGTAAAAAATTGAACTGTTGCTTTGTATTATAACAATATAAATAACGTAAACACTTCTCTTATATATCTCGTGTCGGGCATGTTGAAAATGTGAGAATGAAAGTTAAGGGTTAGCCAATGAAGACGCTTTAAATATCATTTACAACCGGTGTATACAAAAAAAGATATATTAAATATATTACCCGGTGATTCAGATGACAGTAAGAGTTCATCTGCTTTTCATATGTATGACTACTGATCAGGACTTATTATTAAAATCGATTCAATCGATTGAAAATAAATTTTTTTCTTGAAAACACAGATTAATAGTTGGCTTAAATAACTGACGAAAAGAACTTTAGCTATATTTTTATTAACGCTATTCTTGTCAATAAAATAGGGGAAATCTTACTGTATGTTATATATAAGATATGCGTATATAAAAACAGACTCAGATAATAAAACATACATATTGATTTTACATAAGATTTAATAAAGATCATATATATATATATATATATATATATATATATATAACAAAAAAAATATATAAACATACATATTACATTAATTGTGTATACCTATACATATAAATATTAATGGTTATGTTACCTGCTTTATACGTAGAATCCTTTTCCAATCTCAGAAGTATTAATGCAGAAATATATATATATATATATATATATATATATATATATATAATAGAAATGGCTCTGATAGTTTGATTACTTACTGCATGCATCCCATTGGAGGACAACTGGAGACCAATTCTGTCTGAACGATTGATACAAACAACAAAACCGATTAAGCTAATCCGAATTAATGGCAAAGCGGATCAAACCAATCAAATTTAAATGTTTATTGATTTCACTGATCTGAATAAAATGTCCGCTTTTACTTAACTGGGTGGTAATATTCCCAGATTTATTCACCACAGAATCGCGCAAAATGAATAAATGGACGATATGCGAATAATTAGAAAGCTTCCTCATCCAACAGCAGCGTTAAACATAGGATTGCTTGCAGTAGGTAATAACCGTCTCTTCTAATATCCTTACACAAATGTAAATACTAAAAGTATTTATCTCTTTATTTCTCTCTCTATTTCTCTCTCTTTTTCTCTGTTCTCGCCAGTTTTATCATATACATAAATAAACATATATATAATATAATAAGATTACTATGTCATATAGTTATATTATGATTACTGCGTAGCCCATTTGTGATTTGCCTCTTTGTTTCGCCTGGATGAGAGGAAGGCACCCCGATATTGTAACAGCCATTGTTAGTTGTTATTTGATGCCGGGCGGGGGGGGGGGATGGGGCTGGATACCGATATGGACTGGGTGTCCTAAGTTCTAATCCAGTCGGTTCCTTAGCAACACTTTCATTATGGATGTTAACAACCTTCATGTGGCCTCTCTTGTAAGTATCTGACTCTAGAAATAAAATATGGAAATCAATGCCGACAACAGAAGCGAGCCGGTCAAAAAGGTCGTATCATACGCATTTATACGTATTTACGTTTGTTATTTAGAGAAATGAAAGAGCAATAATTGTACAAGAAAATCAGTTATAACGAATGAATAATTCAATTTGTATTAATGGTCTAATTTTGGATGTTATTCTAACAACGTTTCGGCTGGTGTAACCTCCTGCCATCCTCAGGTGCATTTTGTCGAACTCTAAAATGTTTATGTCGAACTCTTTAATATATACAAAAAACACGTACTGAATCCAGTAGAGCAAAAGCAGTCTACCTTATGGTTTAAAGAAAAGGTTCGATCAGAAATACCGTACGGATTTCAGAGTTCTAAGATGCACTTGAACAATGTCGAAGGTTGCATCGGCTAAACCGTTGTGGAAATAGCATCTAAGATGATAAAAGTAGCCCGAATAATGCACATTATGCAAATCATCGACCTTCGAAAATTCCGAATAAAAAAATTCAATATTTAAAAATAATCATAGCAAAGTATCAATTACGAAATTACACTAAATTCTACAAATTTCAGGCATTTTCCTTGTTAATTTGATTAGAATTACAAGTATTTCTTTATACAAAACGGATTTAGTAGACTAATCTAAAACATTGCGTAATTTACAGAGGTCCAGTTAATCTATATAAATATGAGAGGCACGTGTGTTAAATATTACCATGCAGAAATAACCTTTTATGGTTTAGTATGTATATGATTCGCCAGGTTCAATGTGTTATAAGGTATGATTGACGGGTGATGCCATTTAAAATTCATCTACGGCTCAACATTATGAAAGATATATAATTGGTTGGCTTAATCATTTGACATAGAGAAGCATTAATTTCGATTCCATTTGCTGCCTATGTGACGTAACGTATTTTTCTTCAAGGTGCGTTCGTTTTGTCGGCAGAATCAGCTGTGCTGATATGGTAGTCTAAGTTTCCATTCTATCATCCACCCGTCGCTGTCGTCTTCTTCTCAATAAAAGATATCACAAACGTTATTCCAAAAGAAAACATCGACGAATGAATTTCAGCTTTAAAAATATATTTGGGGTGTTATTCTTTGTTCAGAGTATACATATACACATATAAAAACAACTCCTCATCCTTTCCCACGCGGACGAAGCAGCTATAAGGGGGGCGAAGCAGCTATACAAAAACCCAACTGCACTCTCAGGTTTCTTTCGACTGAACCAGCAATCCTCTACTGGATATTCGCACGTCAGCTTTGTCATATCTTGTCTACGTGACGTCACTACCGGAACGCGTAGCTGTTACGACTTCTACTTAGAAATTTCTGCTTAACCTTGTGCGGAAATTTACCATACCCACCCTATTTTTACACTCTCCGTTCTTATCGTGCTACAAACAGAATGGCACAATACTCATTATATTATGGCGAAGAACTTAAGGATTTATAGATCATGTTTTACACATTATATGACTAAAAATCTATGTCTTTAACATTTTATGTTTTAAAACAAACCAAAATATAAGCTAAGTAAACTTTAGGAGGCAAATAACCCTTTCGTTTGTACTGGTCTCTCATAGTTAAGTATATTTTGCTATAAAGCTACCATTTACCTGTACATGGAGTATTGTTGCCGCATCTCTGCTGGTGCACCAACCACTAGTCCCTTCCTCTTGCACAGAGTGCAAAAAAAATTCTAGACATAGTGGGGGGCGCAGTTATACAAAATCCTAACCGCTTTCTCTGGTGATTCAGTTTTAAAAAAAGCACGCTATGCTCATAAAACTGGCCGCTTCCTGTATGTGTGGTGTCACTGCCGGGACACGTAGCTGTACTCGAATTCTAATTTAAAAATTCCACTCTACCTAATTTTTAAACTAATCTGAAAAGTTACTATATGAATCCTATTTTACACACTCGTCTTATATCTTGCTTCACCTAGACTTTGATGTGAGATCCTAATAGATACGGGGTGTTTAGACGTGTATGAGGATGGCCATATCTAGAGGCAGCTCCTGATTAACGAATCGATTCCAGTAAATGATGACTAAAATATTGTTAATGTTTTAATCATCGTTCTCCTTCAGGAATATTTCAGCTACTAAGGAAAACAAAGTGTGAAAAAAGTGTCATCTTAAACACAGACACTTTATTACAAATTACAAGTTCGTATGTCTGATACCCTAAACGTAATGAGCCGACAGAGGTATAAATATTATTATCTAATAATATTTATACCTCTGTCGGCTCATTACGTTTAGGGTATCAGACATACGAACTTGTAATTTGTAATAAAGTATACTATGTAGGTTGTAATATCCTTGAAGGGATATACTAGATTATCTTCATACATTAAAAGTATATACTCAACTTTAACTGGGACAATGTTCTAAGGTTAACTATACAAAATCGAAAGAATTTTGATAGACTTTCATATGTTATTCTGACTTGTTTTTCTTAGAAACTAGCAGAAGTAGCAGACTAGCAGGACTACTCGGTGTTGCCCGGAAATGAATAACTGTGCATACTTATGCACCGAGCACTAAATCAAAAATCACCAACGAAATAGACTCAACTCCACCTCTGTAACATTCTGGTGGTGTGTCATGAAATTAATTCACAAGATATATATATTAGAAACCGAAATGTATACTGGTAGATTTTACGAAATTAAAGTATTTTTAAATAGGATTTTTTTTTAATTTTGTTTTATTTTACGCTATTGAATGTTTTATTTCAACAAATTTAACGAATAATAGTAAATAAAAAATAATTTAATATGTAATGATAAAAGTTATTTGGCGCGAGAAAAAAAACAGACGCACCGGTGAATTGCTCTCATGACATTATAAATATAGACTAACCAAAATGCAATTGAAACTTTATTTAAGCATCATAATTAGTAAACATACCAGTATTACATTTTGTATTCCAAGGGAGATTTTTACCAAATTTAATGCAGTTCTGGTCAATAGTTTTGGAGCCTGTAACTATTTATCATTATTATCATTTTCATCGTTATCGTCATTATTACTCTTAATGTTAGTATTGTGCTCATTTTACCCTCCTACATCAAGTAAGAAATTCCAACATACATAGATGATATTCCCCAGGTCTTATGCTACAATTAAACCTTTCTTTAAATATGTTGGCATAAATCAGCATAATCACGAACAATGCTGGGAAGGGGCATTTCTATAAATGTAAAAGTTGAAACTTACCGAATAGAAAGTACTCTAGGGCAACGCCGGGTCGGGTCACCTAAAATATTAAACACACATACACACACACACACATATATATATATATATATATATATATATATATATATATGTTTAATCCTTTTCTGGAAATCGTCAGTGTGGAGAATATTTTTTCTGCTGGTCGAACGGTTCGAACCCCAGACACAAATAGACATTTAACTTAAAGTCTGAACCCTTTATATAAATTTAACAATGATAAAAAAAACAGCAAGTCAAAATCGTAACAGAATTGAATAACGACAGCAGATCATGGAAAAATAAAGAGTTTCGGTATCTGGATTTTCCAGTTATACAGACGCAGCTGGTAGAACCATGTATAGTTTCTCCATAGCGCACTCCCTCTCGCAGACTGACTTTTTTCAACCCGCCTCCTTGATCGTGTGGACCAGCAAGCTCCAACTCTCGACTTGTTCTTGACCTCACTGACCGAGGCTTGTGTAACGAATGCTTATAGCCCGCTCGGCAACGCTGATTACCTTGTGGTAATGATTGATATCACTCTAAAATCTCGTCCCAAAGCTGATCAGCTGTTGCTCAATACGACTTGATACTACAAGCAGGGTGATTTTGATTCCATCAGAGAACACATCAGAGACGCCCCATAGAGTGAATTGTTTCTCTCCCTGCTGATCAGTGCGCAAATAAGGTAACCGAATGGGTCAAAGTAGGCATCGAAGCACATGCCCCCACGCGAAAATTCTACAGCAAGCCCCACTTTCTACAATGATTCATTTCCAAATGTGAAGCTGACATTAATCAGAGATAGCAAGCATTCCGACAATTCGGTCGCAATATATCAACTACGAATAAGCAGAAATCTATAGTGTCAAGAAAGAAATGTAAAACTGTGGTAGGTGAAGCAAAGAGAAGATATAAAGAGATGACCAGAAAACGCATTCAGTCGCAGAACCTAGGAACTCGTGATTGCTGGAAGATCTCTATAGTGAGGTGAACAATTAGCAATCACCCTTTCCCCCGCTATCCAACCACAATGATATTGTTTGCACAACAACTGATAAGGCTTAACTACCTGCGGAGCGTTTTGCATTAAAATACCACTTTGGAATCCGCTAATCACTACTTCCCATAGTTTCCATGGCGTGCTGAAGCCACACTTGATGCCCTGGCCATCACTCCATCTCATGGCAGAGACATCATAAAAAGACCTTGACGCCTACTAAGCATGAATGCCTGATCTTATACCAGTAATAGTAATTTAAAAAATGCTCTGTTGTCCTCTCCAAACTCTACAACAAATGTTTTGCCGAATCTTACTTACCTGATAACTGAGAAATTGACTCTGTCGTACCAGTCATCTTGAATTCTAGAAATAGAACTAACCCTTAGAATTATCGTCCCACCGGTCTACTTCCGCTCGTCGCTAAAATATTTGAATCCTTAATCAATCCAGCGATAATCCGGCATTACGTTAATGCTAAACTTCTTTCTGGTCATCAGTATAAATTTAAGCAAACACGGTCTACTGCGGATAGCCTAACGGTTATATGCAAACGCTTATAGTATACACTGGACAAAACAGGTGAAGCTAGGGCGGTAGTGCTTGATATATACAAAGCCTTTGACAAGGTCTGGCATGAAGGTCTTTTCATAAAAAGTAACCTATATGGTATTAATGGACGAATATTTAATATAATTACATCTTTCCTATCCAACAGAAAGATCCAGGTTGTCCTCAATGGACGTTCATCTAAACAACATGACATGAATACAGGTGTACGCCAGGGATCGATCCTTGGACCTTTAGTGGTCCCGATATTCATAAATGACCTCTCCGATGACATTATCTCTGAGATAGGTATATTTGCTGATGACGCAACGCTCTACTCTCGCCATGTGATCAAAACGGACGCGTACATATCCGAGGACAATGGTTGAATCCTAAGAAAGTGGCATCCACTCTGTAGTGGAATAGGTTCATAAATGGATGGTAACATTTAATACTGCGAAGATAAAGCTCATTTCCTTCAACCACTATTAGAAACCTTTTCAGCCACCGATTGCCATGGCAAATAATATCCTACCTGAGAGTCAAACGTTCAATCCCTGTGCCTAACTTTCATTGGAACATTGAATTGGAACAAATACATAGAATGCATTGTCAAGGCTGCCGCAAAGAAAGTGGGATCCCTCTATTGTGCTAGAAAACTTGTCACACCTGACACTATCCTATATCTCTACAAAGCAACAACAGCCTATGCATGGAGTATTGTTGTAACGTCTAAACTGGTGAATCATCCACTAGTCTCTCCCTCTTAGACAAGATCAAAAATGAGTCGCTAATTAAACAGGCTCTTCGCTATCCACCAAACTTCAGCCCTGTCCAATCACCAGAATGTTGCATTCTTGTGCTTGTTTTACAAGTACTTCAATGGAATGTACCCCGATGAACTTGCTGCTCTTGGGACCCTTGACGTAAATATACTCGACCAACTCGACAATCAGCTTAATTTCATCCATTCACTGTAGAGCCTTCGACTCCAATATACCTTATTTCCTCGTGCTGCCCTCCCTGCTCCCTGTTTCCAGACTGTACCGACATGCAGAAATTTAAAACTAATGGGAACAAGCATCTCGCTGCACAGCTCCTAATTTTGGATTACCGCCAAAACTTTCACCTAAATTCTCAGTAGCCCCTTACGTCTACAATGGTAACTTGCCTTGTTCTTATCGAATAGAGCTGTATATATTTAAATCACACGAAGTAAATGCTATAATATTTGGTATAAGGCTATGTTTGCAAAAAACGTTCATTTTAATTCTTCTGGTTGGCCACCATTTGCAATTAACTCAACAAGTGACCCATCTCTTGTAATGTTTGTGTCCATCCCTCTTGGCGTCTCTCCTTGTATATTGTTTGAACTTCATCTTTATATTTTATAGAATTTATTAATATCTCTTACGTCGTGCCTTCTTTCTCTCTATATGTTTATTAACAGTCGATGTTTCAAGAGACCATGGATATGCTTAGTGTGGTTGCTTGCCCAAAGAGTCTATATTGAAGCAAGGTTTGTGCAATCACCACCCCTACAAGACGTCACTGAAATCCGGTTGCATAGAAAAATCCATGAACACTGGGAAAATGCCAGTATAAGAAGAGAAAGACTGGTGGAATGCGGATTTTTGTGCTCCTCGACTAGTTACTCTCACCGGTCGCATATTTTTGATAACCTGAGAGTATGGTCCTATAACAGGCATAAAAAATATATACTACACTGCCTCCCAAACGAAGGGGTAATGCTTGGCAGGATTGTTTACTGATAACAGAAAAGATACTACATTACTATTATCTCTCTCCCAAAAGGGTCTCATTAAATCAGAAGATACTATTCTACCCCACTCCTCCCCAAAAAAGGTGGCAATGCCTGGGAGGATGGTCTCATAACAACAGAACAGATATTACACCTTCTGAATTGAGCATTAATTGAAGTAATACAGTAAACTGAATGAAGCGTTATAAGACAGTACAATAGTACAATTAATAGAAGTAATAGTATAGTTTCGGCTTCAGACTGACAAATACCAAAGCTCCATTAGTAATAGCTAATATATATTATATTATATCTTTTATTTCTAATGGCGATTTAGTATCTGTTTGTCTGAAACCGAAACTATAAAACTACTTTTATTACTTATACTCGTGTGCTATCTCTTAGTATAATTAACTTAATAAGATTAATGTATTATCATTCCATAATCAATTCAGGGATGGTAGTCTTCTTTTTTAGGGGTGGGGCATATGTTTGTTCGTCATTATACTGTACTCCCGGGCCAGCAAAATATGTGACCCAAGAACAAATCTGTTGCCAATGTCGCTGGAAACATCGTTGAATCATTCTACCGCTTCAGAATGTATCCCACTCCAAACGCAGTCGTCTACCTATATAAAAGCCAAATACGTTCTAAGATGGAGTACGTTTGCCCCATTTGGGGAGGTGCTGCGCACAGCACACGTTCCTGCTTTGACATAGTACAAAACCGACTGCGAAATCTAGTGGGCGATGTCCTTTTCTTTTTCTTACTATCCCTTTCTCAAAGAAGAGACGTTGCTGGTCTTTCTCTACTCAATCGTACTTTTCATGACATATGCACGACTGAGCTTCAATCTATGCCCCCCCCCCTGTAAAATATTCGCAACAAAAACTCGTCTCTACAACTATTGTCAATAATTTTCCTTTCTCTTTCTTTCTCTCTGTCTAAAACTAAACGAAACTTTCATAAGCAAAGCTTTTTTCCTATAGCTACCCGTCTGTGGAACACCCTACCCTGAGGCTACTTTCCATCTGACTACAGCATAGTCGTTTTCAAGTCCAATCTTAACAAATTATTTGTTGAGCTGTCATCTTAAATAATCATTTTTTTCCCCAATTTCTATTATCACTACCAATCATCACGGTGTTGTCTCACCGCCCACCTGACTTTTATTAACCCTTATCCTCGGCTGGCTTTTAGGCCTTGATAAGTGGTGACTCGTTAGTAAAAACAAATATAAATGAGCTCATGTTCATTTTATGTTTCCATTTTATTCTAAATTGCTTATAACTCAACAAATACAATGGGTGTTTTGAATGCTCAATAACAGAATTATTAAGAAAATGAAAAAAGTTGTAAACATAGTGGCGTCCATCATCATCCCCCTTACATCAAATATGATGCATATGATGGCATAATGCTTAGCCTTCAGACCTTCTTCCCTTCGGCAACTCTTTACAACAAATGCACATTTTTCATTTAATAATTTCCATGTGTTCATTCCAAGGCTATGTTGTAATGTAACGGCTCAATTAGTATTGTATGGCTATCGCTAATAGAATTCTTTAATCATCAAACTCGCCTGTTTATTTTACTTCCTACATATTGAGCGACATTTATGGAAACTCTTTTACGTTATTATTTCGTTTTTCTAATCACGTGATTGGGAATGAGAGCTTCGAATGTCACACATCGGTAATGCGATACATTCTGATTTAATGATGGCCATCATGAAGACCGCCAGCGGCATTCTTCACAAAATCTCTCGCTATATATGTGAGCATGAATCCATATAATAATTAAGCAGTTTGTGCTTGTCTGTCTATCTATTCATTTCTCTGTTAGTCAAGTAGAGGCTCCGAAATTACTCGACAGAATTGCACGAAACATGGTAAAAAAACATTTTTGAGATGCGGAGTATGTCAAGGCGGCGTATTAATCAAATCACTACTACCCGTAATACCCAATACTTATCGTCTGCAACACTATAAGTATTTTCTTTTACTATTGGGTCACTGCTTATCAACTCGATTAGTGTTAATGAAACTGAATGATTGCCAGCCGACAGATGGGGAGTTTTATGTGAGTACTAACGTTAATAAAGCAGAATAAGAGCAAATCTCTCATTAATCAATCTTGGTATACCGCATATGTAATGAGAGGATCCTAAATTTACTACTACTCTTAGTATCTAAATTACCTACACTCTTACGTATGTCCGTTGTGATCGTGTCGTTATCATTTACTATAGGCAGATATATTACTGTTAATTACAAATTAATACCTGAACAGCTGTATGTTATTATAAGAATATAATTATATGTTTATTTTTGAAAATGATTATATAATATCATATTTAATGCAAAGTATTGAGCTTGTTTCTTTTGTAATTAAACTCGGTCTCTTCGGGTAACATTGTGATGTCAATGAATTTAATTTATATTTATATAATCTCTTAAGAATATTATCAGTAATAACATATACCCAAAACCACTGTTTGATAAATGCTGAACGTATCAAGTATTTTTTTTGATTAGAGAATGGAATCGGTAACAATTTGGTAACCCAAATTTAAGATTGACAAATATAATGAGGACATCAACTAGATATAAACATGAATTTAATATTTCAGTATCTAATCGTAGTGTGTGGACTAAGGTAGCAAGCTTAACTCATAATTAATAAAAATGAATTTTACATTTCATTATCTAATCGTAGTGGGTGAACTAAAGTGGTAAGTTTAACTCATAATTAATAAAAATGAATTTAACATTTCAGTATCTAATCGTAGTGTGTTAACAAAGGTGGTAAGCTTAACTCATAATTTATAAAAATGAATTTAATATTCCAGTCTTTAATCGTAGTGTGTACTAAGGTTAAAAGCTTAACTAATAATTAATAAAAATGAATTTAACATTTCAGTATCTAATCGTAGTGTGTGAAGAAAAGTTGGTAAGCTTAACTAATAATAAAAATGAATTTAACATTTCAGTATCTAATCGTGGTAAGCTTAACTCATAATTAATAAAAATGTAATTAATCAAATATTTCATTTTCGATTGAAAAGTGAATTGCTAGTACTACTATATCCATGTCTGATCAATACATCGATTAAGAGAAGTCATATCTGTGTGAGTGTATGAATGTATAGGTTCGAATTAAATCTGAAATTGATCTGTTATCGCCAGATCACAACGAATCAGCCAGAAATGTTCATTGTAGTTGTAGATTGATAGTCAAGCCGTGGTTTTCAATGCCATTAGGGCAAGGAGTAGTTGATGGGGTTTGAGAATAGGTTAGGTAGAAAGAGGCGGGAAACATGATTTTGAGGTGATTTCGGGCAGTGTTGTGGGAAAAAGCAAATACGTTACCCAATTTTCTAAAACAGTATAGTGTTTCGAATAGATCAATTACACACTACTATAGAAATGTGCTTGCTGAGATAAACATTCTCGGTAACTATAGCGAATACGATTCTAATTATGCGTTATGTAGATTTATAAGTGTGGAAAAAAGTAATATTTTAACTTTTGAAGGCTTAATTTTTTTGTTTGTTTGACAAAATTTAATCAAGTAAAAACATAATATAAAGTAGTATAAATGATTTTTGGAAAAGATATTTATTAGACAAAAATAAATGACGTTGCAAATGTGCAACAAATAGAATTATATTTTACATATTTAAAAAAAAACACTACAATATATGCATCAAAATAATCATAATACACTAGAGAATCATGCAATAATTTGTACTTACCATTATAATGACCAGATTGAAAAGTTTAGGCTCGTGATGACACACCGATGACATTCGACCGTGACATCGGAGATACTGATAACCTATTTAGCGGGTGTGCTGATGCAACATCATACTAATACCTACTCACTCTTGCTAACAGGCTCGTGGCAGATGTGAAACAAGTTGCAGTTACACGTTGAATATAAAATTAAACAGGCATTTTGATGGAATGTGTCATATTTAGAAGAAAAAGCATGAAAGAGTTAGATTTTGCGATTTTAGGAGAACACTTCGAAAATGACTAATATTTCTAATCTTCACATGCGGTAAAACTAAGTAGTAATAGATAAGATACTAGCCCATTTGGTATGTAATTGTAAGAGTGTTCGCTAATTGACTGGGAGACCAGGGTGCAATACCCGGTCGAGTCATACTAAAGATTTTTTTAAATACTTGATGGCCCCTTGCTAAACTTTCAGCATCATAAGGTGAGGATCAAAGGTAAGTAGAGTAATCTATGAAAGAAATGCCGCTCTACTCTACTCCTACTTGTAATAGTTAATAAAAAGGGAGCCTATGAGTTGCCCTCGGCTATGGTCGATTACTTTATTTAGATAAGAAAAGATAACTCGATCAGACTAAATCATGTTTCCCTCGTCAAAATGTCCGTTCGTTTCCTTTGACTCGCATAGTAAGACCATTTGAATGTCAAAAATAATGTTTAAATACTTGATTGTTTACACTAAACATATTACTTTTTTACACAGTAAGAAGGTGGCTTAACACAAAATTAGAATCGTATTCCCCGTATTTATGGAAGAGTTCTTGTCTCAAAGAGCAACATAACCTTCATATATATATATATATATATATATATATATAAATGAAAAAGAAAAAAACGAAAGATGTTTTTTTATGTATTCAACGTTTCGTCTTTATTTGTAAGACTTTTTCAGGATGATAATTTTAAGAAAAATGTCATGCAAGTACATAGAAATATTGGGTTGACATGATGGGTTGATGAAAAGTAGTAGTAGCCCCTACTGGGAGCGCAGGACCAAGGTCCGGGCTGAGAGAAATCGGTGGCAAAGAGTGAAATGAATGTGGATTGCTGTGAGTGAAAAAGGGGAGGGTGGGAGAGATAGTGAATTTGTCTTAGGGTGGTAGATAGGGAAGGGGGTGCTGAGGTTTTTGTCGTGGTGAGGTGTAGCATGGATTTTGAGGGGCTGGGGAAAGAGGGGGAAGCTCTGTGTCTTTGATGTGTAGGTAGTATCATAGTTTTAGAAAAAGATTTGAAGAAATGAAGATGATTTGAAAGTAGTCGGGATGGGTAGGTAAGAGTGTGAAAGAAGTAGTCGAAAGGGTGAGGGGGAGAGGGGTGATTTTGTTGTTGTTACTTCTCTTTCTTTAGGCATTGGTTTATTGGTGATCGCTTGAAGCACACCTAACAGAGAATGCCGACGGGTCTGTTCTATGACTATTATTGAAGGTGTTAGTGCACCAGACTTCTTTTGCTCTGGCATTTCGAATCTCTCACGTTCCCGGCCTCATGCTACATTTTCCTGGTGTGAGAAAGAAGTAAATAGCCACTAATGCATTCCTTATATGTTACCATGCTAACGCCAATATCAATAATCAAACTAATAGTTAAAATGATTAGAGCGTACAAGCCCTTGGATAGCTAATGTGGGCTATGATTGGATGAATCTTTATTCACAATTAAACATGCAAACTGCTTAATAAATGAAACAGGTAAAGCCATTTCACACTGTATGCATAAGAAATGGTTCAAATATTTTTTATAGTTTTATAACCTTAAATAAGTCTTATCTCTACACTATGATCAGTAAAACTGATGCACAAATAGTAAATAATCATCGTAGAAATTACTAGCCTTTTGAATACTATTAACCTCTCTTTTCGTGATCCCCTCCACCTACATAGTTTGAAACTTACCGTGTTCCTCCCTATTCAATCATAATTTACATAGTAATTAATATTTAATAATAATCAGACTATTAAGACAATGGTACTAAATTATCAACTGGTGTTCTCATTTTATTTTCGGTTTATTCCGTGGAACGAATACCTTACATAGTGTATCTATATCTGACATCATTGATCCATATTTATTATATCAATGCTTAAACATGAACATACCCTTAAATGTTAGCATTAAATTAGCCACTCTGATGATCTTACTTATTATTCCTTTTCCATATAACAATTAATAACCGTTATTTAAAACCACTAAATTATATCTTACATTATTTTATAAGCATTTTATAAGCATTTTAGTGAATAAGTTGACAATTTGGGTTATTTCTTTAGATTTATATAGTTTCGCTTTGATTTGACTTTTTCAATTCATTCTAAAAGTCATATTTTGTTTTTGTCTGACCATGATTTGAATGCTGGAATCGTCTCTCCAAGAATATTGTGAGCTGCAGCTTTTCCTTGGCTGAATATTGTATATCATCTCCTCTAATTCACAGCAGAGCGTGAAGGTTTCGTTCTATGATGTTTCAGGGGGTTTCTAGAAAATAATAAGAATTTGTTGCTATTCTGATAGACGTAGGGGAATTTAAATCTACTGGAAACTTTTTATTCAGAGTGCAAATATTTTAACGGACAAATTCTGCATTCCTGTATGAGCATGATGTTTAATCAAGGCTGATGGCCGAATTGAACTTGTTAATTGGTGTTAATCATATTCCAAAGCGTTTTTGTACATCTTTGTTATATATATATATATATATATATATATATATATATATATATATATATATATATAGAATAAAAATGAAATAAAGGATAAGCAAATCAACAACCAGCAAAAATAAACTCAAAAACTCATGTTATATAGTTATACCGAAATATTTCGGTCGTTTAAAATACGACCATCTTCGATCGGTGGCAAACTTTAATTTAAAAAAATTCTTCTTCTTTTCTTCTTCTTCTTCCCTTTTTTAATATTTCTTCATTTCTTTCTTTCTTTCTCCCTTTCTGCTGTTTATTACACGTGACTGTTTTTTTCTTTATTTCTTTCTTTCTTTTTCCATTTCTGCTGTTTATTACACGTGACTGTTTTTTTTCCAGTTGCGTTCTCTGTATAAATCGGCGTTCAAAAGTCAACTGTTGATTTTGCTCCCTTTCTTCTTCTTCTTCTTCTTCTGCTTCTTCTTCGTCTGCTTCTTCTTCGTCTGCTTCTTCTTCGTCTGCTTCTTCTTCGTCTGCTTTAACATTTATTTCCTTCTTTCCCCATCTCTACTGTTTATTACACGTGACTATTTTTTGCCAATTGCATTCTTTGTATAAATTTGAAAACTTTTCCGTTTTTAATTAAAGTTTGCCACCGATCGAAGATGGTCGTATTTTAAACGACCGAAATATTTCGGTATAACTATATAACATGAGTTTTTGAGTTTATTTTTGCTGGTTGTTGATTTGCTTATCCTTTATTACATTTTTATTTTTACATATCGTCTAGAACATTGTTTTTCTCTTTACTCTCATATATATATATATATATATATATATATATATATATATATATATATATATATACACACAACTTAGAAGTATACACATTCATGACGTATCCATCATTAAGTATACAAGTTTGAAACATTCGACATGAACAAAGTTTTTGTTTACGTACGTTGCTGGAACGAAATTTTATTAACTCTTTCATCAGCACAAATAAGAAGGAAAGTCATTAGCGTTTTGATAAAAGTTCAGCCAGAGAGCATAAACATTATTAGACCACAGATGCCTCAAAGGCAGTGTCCACAAAAATATTAAGGTACCAAACTTAATTAATATTGTTCATTATGTTTTTTATAGATAGCTGAAAAAAGAGATGTCAATTTTATATGTTCTCTCTCTTCTTCTTTTCTCTTTCTCATCTATATATATATATATATATATATATATATATATGCTCTAATTATGTGTAAAGCATTCTGGTAGAGGATATAACGGTTTCCACGTAGTGTAAAACAATACCCTTCTATAATATGAATTTAGCAATCTTAAGTTAACGGTAGCGTAGAATGTAAACAAACGAAACATATTATAGTGTTATAAGTTCTCCTACTATAAGCGGCCGATTTATTATCGCGGAAGTAAGATGACCATCGACGAGGATCAGACATTGGTTTTAAATATATACGTCAATATGTTGACTGCATCTAGCCACACTGATTAGTCGTAGAAAACGAAAGAGCTGTTAGTAGATGATTATATATATATATATATATATATATATATTTATATATATATATATATTATTAATACATATATATATTATTAATACACATACAATATTATAAAGTTATGTAATATATTATGTATAGATTTTTGTATTTACTTTAGCAATGCTCAATACTTATGGAGTATCTCTCTCTCTATCTCTCTCTCTCTATATATATATATATATATATATATATATATATAATTCGTTATGGAAATGTGGGCAAACAAGGTAAGATGCTAATGAAAATAGGGACATAAACACATCATTAGAGCAGGACCTAGATATTTCGGTCGAAGGATTCAACCCTATTCGTTTGGCAAAATTGCTTTATTGGAAACAAACCTCAACATTTTATACAATGTGGGAAGAAATGAAAACAAGGAGAATGGAGAAACGGTAGTGGGAAAAAGGAGACAATATGTACTATTGCCTGTCATGACTGTGAGAAAAACTATTTCTGAGAGACTCAACGTCTTTTAAAACTGAACAGAATAAAATGCACATAGTAGGGTAATCAAACTTGGAGATACTTTAAACGCCTTGGCCACTTATATGATTTCCAATAATCATAATGTGGACACGCACAATGCAAAAGCAACCAAATATATTCACGATGTAGACTTACAACATGTGATCGAATCCAGTCTTATTCTACGGTGCGATAAAAATATTCAGCAAAGGCCTGGGTTTACAACATGGCAAACAATATAGTTAAAATTATAACAAATGAATATAATCTTAAAAAATGCGATAATGGATGATCTTGATTTAAGAGAAATCGATCCTATTACGTGTCCATTTCTTTCTTTCTTGTCTTTTTTTCTCGTTTCTTTCCTATTTCTTGTCCTTTTTCTTTTTTCTTTTCTTTTAATTTTCTTTTCTTAGAACATGATTTGATTTCTATTTAATAATTGTTATTTATTTTTAGTTCACAATTTTCTATCATTCCATTTTTATTTCAATCACGTGTTTCCTATTTTATTCTCTCTGCCAATTTTACTCAATTAATTTATCCACTTGCTGTTACTTATTCTTATCTTGCAACAACATGATTTGTATCTCCATCCTCCTTACTCACTACTCCTCTCACTGCTTTCTCTTATACTTCCTCTCACATACCTACTTCTCGACGTTCTACTCTTACCACTCCTCTTCCTTCCCCTACTATATTTTTCTCAATACATTTATTCATATTTTATACTTGATATTTGTTTTAGTTAACCATTTTACTAAGTGTTTCATTTCCGTTCCACCACGTGTTCCTATGTTCTGCTGTCCACAATGTTTACTCAATTTAGTACTCCACGTGCTGTCATTTATTTTATTCTGCTACCAACCATATCTTCCTCTTTCCTCCTTATTCACTACTCTTCCCACTCCTCCTCCTTCACTTCCTCCCACACACGCACTACTCTTTCCACTCCGCCGTCTTCGACTTATCTACCATGTCTACTACACTGAGCACATATTGTCTTCTTCCTCAAAGTACCGTTTCTCCCTCACCCCTGTTTTTTCTTCCCACATTGTATAATATTTTGAGTTCTGTTTTCAATAAGAAAAATCAAATAAATATGGTCGAATTCTTCGACCGAAATATCTTGGTCCTGCTCTAATGATACGTTTGTGTCCTTATTTTCACTAGCATCTTACCTTGTTTGTCCACATTTTCATTAACATTTTTATATTTTGTCTGAAATGATCGATTACATGATTTTGATTCTAGAAAATGTCTCACATTTAAGAAAAAGATTAAATTAAGGAAATATTGCTTAATTGGTGCCTATAAATGAACTTTAATTAAAATCTGAAATATTTGAATTTTCGAATGGGAGATTGTGCCCATATTATGTCCCCTAAAACTTCATTAAAATTCTGAAAAGAAACTGCAATTTATTAATTGGTATCTAATACCTATTATTAAAATTGAGCAAATATCAGAGGTATCTGAATTGTGCCACTTGTGCATTAAACAAAATATAGCCAATATTCTCCATCCTTAAGCCTTGCAGATGTTTTAAAATGTAAATTATAGTCTAATTACTTTAAGAGTGAATGCTGTACATGACAATATATAAACATATAGACATACCTTTTATATAAATAGAGATGTGTGTGCAAAAGCATCTATTAACTCCGCATCGACATTTTATGCAAAGTTTGCGTTTGAACTTGTGAAAATAAAACATGAATAAAAGCCATTATATAAATTGACGTTTACCGCCATTTTATTTTCTGTCTTCCCGTGTATTTGCGTATTAATCAAGGCTGCTTCGACTCTTTTTAATTCACAGAGACAAGTGGTGGCAAACTAATGTATCTTAATTTAAATACAAGGAAATTCTCGGCTGACAAACAAATTGTATTTCTTCGTGTTTTCTCCGTTTAATTTGTTTTATTTTCCTTGCTGCGCTCGTAAATTTGTATTTATTCGTAACTTTAAACTTATTAATATCACTTTAACATTTGAATCAACTACGAGATAGTCAAGCACAATCTCAGCGTCCTTTTTACCAACGACTGATTCTTATTTAAACTTTAGTAGGTTACGACTGGAACTCTAGGAAACAGATAGAAACCACTGTTTCATTCAACTCTTTAATAACTGCATGAAGTTAAACACCCAAATACTTTAAAGCAGTCAAAAACATAGTAGGATAGCCGACTACCAAGTAGAAAGGAAGACTAGCAATAATATGCCCCATCCGGTTGGATATCGTTGTTGGTAGATATAATGTAAGTGCCGTGTTTGCTAATAAAGAGCCCATTGTGACAATGTGTTGTTGACGCATGCTACTCCATCCTCAAATAAGGAGGTAATACCTTGGGAGGATGGTATTATGACCACAGCAAACATAGTACATAATCTCTCCTTTCAAAATAGAGGAGGTAATGCCCGGGAGTATTGGATCTTGACTAACGAAGATATACCATACTACTCCCTCAAATGAGGAGGGATGGCTGGGACGATGGTCTTATGACAACAGAACCGCTACTACACTATTCCCAAAGGCGACGGAAATGCTTAGGAGAATGATATCATGACGACAGAACAGATACGACACTACCATCCCCTGAATAGAACATTGAATGATAATATAATAGTAGAGTTAATAGAAGTAATACTATAGTTTCGTCTGCAGACACAGATACGAAATTTCTATAAGTAATACAAGTACAATAGTACATTTAATAGAAGTAATAGAATATTTTGCATTAAACAGACAAATAACAAATCTCCATGAGTTATAAAAGTACAATAGAACAATTAATAGAATTATTTTTTGGCGTCAAACAAACAAATACCAAATCCCCATGAGTAAATAAACTACAATAGTACAATAATCGAAGTAATAAATAGTGTGTTGCTTCAATCAAACAAATACCAATTAGTAATAACACTACAACAGTACAATTAATAGAAGTAATATATGTTTTTGCTTCAGACAGGCAGATACCAAATCTCTATAAGTAGTAAGAGTACAATAGTACAATTAATAGAAGTAATAGTATAGTTTCAGCTTAAGATGGGTAGATGCCAAATATCCCTTAGTAATAAAAGTGCAATAGTACAATTTATAGAAATAATAGTATAATTCGGACTTCAGACACATACCATATATTCATTAGTAATATATGTGTTTGTGTGTACATCTAAAACAGAAACAGTTTTAATGATCCGTTTCGTTTTCCATTTCTGTCAAAATATGTTGAAGAGCCTTGGATACATAAAACGTTTTTCTCTGCTACCGTGAATCTCTGTCTATTTCATCTGGCATTCTATTGTATCATATTCTGGGGAGAAATGCAATAAATTGTCCATCGCTGGATTCTAGTTGAAGCAATAATATATTAAACATTTGTTAATGTGAGCCTTATTTATTGCTATTGAGTGGAATAGATTTTCGATCCTAATATAATAATCAAAACTCTGTGGTATTGTATGCTCTGACAGTAATCAAT
>OY744521.1:155833281-155845781 GCA_963556195.1 Sepiola atlantica | reverse complement strand
TATATATACATTACACACAATCCTTCAAGAAAAATACATCATCCGCAATCTTATATTGGTAAATGTCGGGGGAATAGACCCGCTAGTATATAAATTTGTTGATTGAAAATAACAAGAAAATGAAAGTTCAATCGGTGTGAACTTGCTTAATTCGAAGTTGAAAAATTTACTGCAGCTATGTGAATTGACAAAAACGGATGTGACATCACGCGGTTTAAGAGAGAGAATAAGAGAAGTCGGCAGTTTGTTGGGAGCACTAAACGTGTGAACATGTTATTTACAAATGCTATCATGAGATATAATCGAATAGTGATTATCGATTTTTTCTCTGGTTCACCTACTGCTCAGTGATTTAGAACGAGGATCAAGGCGAATAAAGCTCCCCTCTCTTCAGCAGTTTTGTTTTTGCTTAATCCGTTTTCGAGGTATGAAAGAACATATTTGCAAACGGCGTTCCTTCAGTCTGAAAATATCGTAAATATGCACGTACAGTCGCAAACAGCCAACACAGATATGATTATAAACTTTCATTCATGTATTACACAGGATTCAAACGCAACAAAATATTTAGATGATATTAATGACAGATTGGTGTAGATAGTTGATAGACTAATAGATTGATTGTTACTCGTAATACTCGTTCCAGGATGAGTTCATAATATTGACTAGCTTGGCTCGATCATTCACGTAGGGCTGTTTAATGCGCAATGGACAACGCACTCGTCAAGAATGTTCCTTGTTGTTTATTATTTTTAGTTTTTCAGCATAAGTTAATATGTGCTCCTTGTAAGGTGTTGGTGCAGTACTGTGTAGTGTTAGTTCAACCTTTACCTAGCGTTTGCCGTTTTATAGCTGGTACGAGGAAAAATATTTGAAATTTCGGGGAAAAATACGCTGCTGATTAGGAGAGAGTAAGTAACTATGAGTAATGTATTTATAATTTTTATTGGCAAAATTATAAGAAGTAACGTTTTTAAGCAAAGATGATTCGCTTTAAACTAATGCCGACGCCATTTTTGTCTTCATTTTTTATGGATTAACAAAAACAAAGTCTCTTAGTCAAAAAATGTTAATGTAATGTTTTTATTAATTTAATGTTATGTTGATTTCTTTAAATTTGTTAAAAAAAACTTATCCAGTTAAAAAAATCCTTTAGACTAAAATAAAATTCGAACCCTGCTATTGTCATTGTAAAATATACTGCCTTAGTAATGTGTACTCTGCTTATTCCTTTTTCGTCAAGCAGGAGAGTAGAAAGTGGACCTTCGGTTAACTTTCAGCAGCCTTGTAACCCTCACTTCCCTTATTTTGTCCTTTGGTCCTCACATTCGATGAGTGATATTTCTAGCAAAGGGGGAAGAATTGCTGTTTCCTGGGTCGGAACTTAGATCATTGTTTTAGTAGATTTTCTAAAGACTGAGAAGTTTAGGCAGTTTCGAGTGTTGTGCAGACTGATATAAAGGAAGTTGAGGATGTGATTATTTTCTAATTCGGAGGTGAAGGAAATGGTGTTTTAAATGTTATCAAGTGTATCGACTATTTCTGGGAGATTAATGAAATCTGCGTAAATAAGGAGTGTATCATCGAGGTATCTAAAGTAGTGAGAGTTTAGGGGTAAGATTGATTTGAAGGGGCCGTTCTCTAAAAATTCAAGGAAAAGACAGGCAAGAACTCCGCTGAGAGGGGAGCCATGGTCTCCCCTCTCAGCGGAGTTATTGCCTGTCTTTATTTGTCGTTAAATAAAAAATGGCATTTTTGTGTGATTCAATGGTATCATTTAATAATTTAAATGGTAGGGATGAGGGGCTTAATTTTTTACTTCGAGATGAATTTTGAAGAATCTAAGGCATTTAGCTATAGGTGCGTTAGTATAAAGTGGTTTGATATCTAAACTGGCCATGGTTAGTTTTTTTATATTGCTGTGTTGGAGTGTTTGTGAAATGTTTATGTAAGATAAACATAAGACTTGGATCCTATTCCTTAGGCCAACATCTAGCAAAAACTACAATGAAACACTGGAATATATTGCGCCACTGCGACTCTGGTTACAGACACTTTTCTTTTTTTACTACACTTCATCAATATTTTCTCCATTTATTTTCCTTCTAAATCTCCCCCCGGCCGCATTTTCCCTATTTTAACGTCACTCCACGCGCGTTTTATTATTTTTTTCTTTTTCCAAATAGTTTAACACGCGCCAATAACGTCTATTTGTGCTTTCATCTTTTTCCTATGCTGTTTACCGTTATCGAATAAATTTTAAATCTTACCTTTTTTCTGAAGACGTACGTTAATCTGAACTAAACCGGTGTCATTTCTCGTTGCTTGATGTGTTTTCCTGTATATAAATCTTTTTTTTCCGTTTGTTTTTTATTCTCACATCTTGTCCTTCACGGCATTTAATTCTTATGATATATCGTGCATTTTATCCCCATACATATATATATATATATATATATATATATATATATATATATATATATATATATATATATGTATATATGTAATGTTCACCGGAATGTTTTACATCTTCTTTGAACAAAGTTGCATCAGAAATATAGCTCTATATATGTATACAACTAAATAGACATAAATGTTAACACATTCATGTATGTATAATATATATATATATATATATATATATACACCTATATACATACATGTACACATTACACGCATGCATATATACACTAAACACATGTATTAACACAGATACTTATATAAAGGTAAATATATTCTCATATATATACAAATTAATATATAAATACGTATATATATATATATATATATATATATATATATACAGAAACAGGTATATACATATATATATATAATATATATATATATATATATGACATGTATGCATACATGGTTTTATATATGTCCATACATATGTATACCTATCTATAGATATACATATTTTTTATATCTATTAGTATTTTTGCAAAACATATAAGCAAGACAATTGATTCGGAATTGGATTATTTTGTCGATTTTTGTCTAATTATAGTAACATATAAACAGGGTTTTGATACTATTCAATATCCCCGAGGAAATTAAGCTAAACTATTTTGACGTAGCAAGGAAACTATACATCTTTGATATGCGCTACCATTACATATATCGAGCTTGTTTTAAACGCAGCACACGGATCACAATGTAAAACACATACAATCCAAAGTATTTGTAAATGTAATTATGATAATAACATCTCATATCATCTTAAAACAAAGCATTTTCTAGATACAGCAATTTCAGATACGTTCGCATTATATCGGCTCAGGCAGCTAACCCGACCTGAAACAGGTAGACTGAGGTGTGTTTATAGTAAAAACAAGTTTCGCGTCGTGACATCGACTGGTTTTAAAACTTAACACTAGACCATTAATCTTGAGATATATATATATATATATATATATATATATATATATATATATATATATATATGTATGTATATATATATATGTGTGTGTGTGTTTGTATACGTATGTATGAATATATATATATATATATATATGTATGTATATATATATATGTGTGTGTGTGTTTGTATACGTATGTATGAATATATATATATATATATATATATATGAGAGGGAGAGAGAGAGAAAGGGGGTGTAGACATTTTAAACCATTGTTTCGGATAGTATTTAAAAAAAAAAAAAACAATGTTTAGTGCTAAAATATATAAAATTTATTTTAATCTGACCTTTCGAGAAATAAAATTCTCATTGTCAAAGTAGTGTTTTTCTTTTTCTTTTTTTCTTCATCGCCCGATGGTAATGGACTTTAGGGTCAGAAAATCACGTTATGTCTCTAAGCGCGGCTACGCCAATTTGTAATAGAAAGGGTGTGTAGACATATTTTTTAAACCATTGTTTCGGATAGTATTTTTTTTTGAAAAACCATAACAATATTTTCAAAGTTTCTTTGGACTATCATAGGCAAATATATTTGTAATATCTTTGTTTTAACAAATACCAGTTAACATGTGTTCATGAGAGCTTTCTACAAATTTCAGTACCTGGGGCAATAAGCAGCATCTCTCGGGGCATTAAGCACTGGGGTTTCTGTGTGCAAAAATCACACAGCTATTCCTTTGTTAGGTCTTCAAGTGAAATGTAGATTCTGGTGCACTGTATGTGATACCAGGAATCACAGATGTTGCACTGAACCCAGTTAATGACATCCTCTCTGCAACATTCCTCAGTGTCAGAATCCCCCACCCCCGATGTTGAAATGGGCTTCTTGATCGTGGTGGTAATGGTGTCTCCTGTACTGATGTTATTTTACCATTTCCTACCGTCTTTCCTTTCCTTCTGTCACGTTCACTGAATACTGTAGTAACCTCCTTAGCAGTAGATGTCTCCATAAGTCTGGTGATACTTTCATCTGCTGTTAGGCTCTGCCCATACTTAAATCACTGTATTCGAGCTAGTCTTCTTCTTGCTGCCGATTGAATGTGAGGAGTCATTTGTTTGAGAAAAAAGCATTTCAATGAATCAGATAAAGATAATGAAGTCCACAACGATACAGGCATATCTGAGGAAGAGAGTCTTGGAGTGGAGACTGAGTATGAGGGTCCTGGAGTGGGCGGGGCAGTGTAGACACTGGAGCAGGTGGTGTGAAGAAAGGTGTGGAGGGCTCTGTTTGGACAGAAACACAAGTCTGACTTTCCACAGTGAAAATTTGGGCATTGAAATTACAGATGGCTGTGCAACTGAATCCTGCTTTTATGATCTCTGATTTGAAGGATTTATCTCTGGGGGCATTAAGCATCATGGGAAAGTCCTTCTTTCACACTGGTTCTGTGTGGCTTCGGGCAAGCTTACGGAGGAGTGACTGGCACTTAAGTTTACAAGGCCTGAACACGGCACAATCAAGTGGCTGCAGGTTGTGTGTCATGTGAGCTGGAAGTCGCAGAAGCATAATATGGGTCAAAGAGAGCTGTGATGTATAACCATCAAAAACAAGTAGTATTGCATTGTCACTGACGTCACATGTGTGTTAATTAAAATATGTTTAATACCAGTCCCAAAAATTCGGGACCTCCATCCATTCTTTTGAACTGACTGTATAGGCAGCAACATTATATCCACCCTGTGTCCATGCCTGTGTAGATTTTCTTTTACCTTTGTAGACAGCATAGGGTAGAAGTAGCTTGTCTCTAGGAGATCCTGTGCAGTTAAGTGTTGTTTTCTCCCTTTCCGAACCACCAATACTCTGATTAACTCTTATTGCTCCATTTTCTGCTAAAACGATGCCTGTTTTGCGGTCCGTTACATCTGTGTTGAATAAGTGGGCAGGCATATCTTTTATCTACTTCTCTATGAGAATCTTATAAAGAAGCTCAAACCAGTGGGCGATGAATTCAGAGTCCTCTGCTTTTGCACGAGCAGTGCTGAAGTGCTCAGTCTTACGAGGCATTATATCTGCATGACGGCGTAAAAACCCTTGTAGCTAGTCATACCCTAGACGACCATTCACAAAACGGGTATATATGCTGTGAGTCTGAATAAACTTTATTACAGTGTATTTGACCTCCACATACGTGAATCCCCAGCTTCATGCTGCCATCAGTTTGATACACTCAGCAAGCTCATTTTTATGAGCAGGAGAAAGTATTCCCTGGTTCCCAACATGCGCGTTAATAGGGATTTCCTCAGGCGTTCACCTGAACAATGACATCTTGTTCACTTTATGATACTTGGTTGCTTGATTGGCAGACATATGTTTCTTCATGCCAGCCTCATATGCAGCAACCATCTCCTCTGACTGTCTCAGACCTCTTTCTACCTTCAGTATTCTTCTGATAGTTGCGAACCATCTGTGAACAACCAGATGTTTAAAAATGTGCATCCGAGTATTAATATCATAAATGTTGACTTGTTATCACAATTTTTTGGTTTTATGTAACTTCCTCAATAATAAAAAAACAAATCAAACTTAACTAATATAATTATGTTTCTTATTACTTAAATAACTCTAAGGGATTTTCAACTCTTTTCCTTCAGAAGAATACAGACATGGGGAATTAAGCACCGCCTTTTGTCAAAGATCAAAATATTTTTGAACAAATAAATTACACACAATTGCATCCTTGTATGCTTAAGACATACTAAATGAATACAAAACCATGGCAAGTTGAATTTGCAGCAGTTTAAAAATTTGTGTGGAAATCATGATGACATTTGATAAGCTGTGGATGCAGACCACCATGACACACTTTTCAGCTCTGAAAAATGAAAATCTGAATTAAAATCAAGAGTAAAAATGATATATCCAAGTGATTCAGCAGCAAACAAACAGTTGGCAGGCTCAGTAGCTTTGAAGAGAACAAAGTGTTGTACAGTCGCCCTTCTCCCGCATAAAGTTGTGAAGTCTGTTTCAAAAGACTATTGTTGTTTTGTTCAGTAAATGCTACTCGTGAGAAACAAAGCGTGTGATTTGTCAGTGATCAGACAAGCTTGATGCTTATTGCCCTACAAGTGTAATAATAATGCTTTAGAGAGATTTGTGAAGGTATCCTAGTTGCTGGTGCCTAATACCTCATGCTACTCAATACTCCAATTGATTCATAAGTCACTTAGCTATTTATTTTTGAAATTCTAAAGTGAAAAAATACGGTAATACAAAACAGAAAGTTTATTCAACAAATTCATTTCTGGAAGTTTAAAATTACAGCAAATGTTCAAAATGTCCACCTTCGTTCTGCATGCATAGCTTTATTCTTTTTTGCAAGGAATTTACGACTCTTTGTAGCATATTTGATTGATTATGAAATAAATATATATATAGAAATAAATGTATAAA
The DNA here is from genome assembly GCA_963556195.1 of Sepiola atlantica. Classification (NCBI taxonomy): domain Eukaryota; kingdom Metazoa; phylum Mollusca; class Cephalopoda; order Sepiida; family Sepiolidae; genus Sepiola; species Sepiola atlantica. The sequence goes on along the minus strand of OY744521.1, from coordinate 155,838,968 downwards.
CGAACAAATTTAAAATAACAAATAGCAGTAATTAGAGAGTAAGATAACAATTATCAAAAGTTCATAGTATGTTTGTGCTTCATATGATAATCATTTTAAATAGCTAAGTGAAGTAACTTATGAATCACCCTGTATATATATATGTATACATATATATATATATATATATATATATATATATATATATATTATATCGATTCTATTCTAGAAACCATGCAATGAGCAATCCAAAAACATAATTTTTATTAGTTCTTTAATGGTATAGTTTAAATTGAAACCGTATTCTAAATGCTTGTGTTAATATGGAAAATTGAGGGGGTTTTTTGTATGTAAGATGAAAATAGAAATTGTAAATGCCGACCGAAGTGGGGAAATAAACAATTGTAGAAACTAATGAAAATTATGATTTTGAATTGCTTTTTACATGTCTTCTTTTAATTGAATCAATATAATATATATGCTTTCAACTTGGTAACACAAATTCATTAGGTTTGGAAATTGAAATCTTCGGACACTGTATGGAGTATAAAATTGAAAATATACATTCCTTATATGAAAATCACTAATATTTTATATATATATATAATATTTATAAATAAATATTAATAATTAATTATCTACAGACATCGATATTAATAATTTATTACCTACAGACATCGATGTTTCATGCTAACCCAATCTTTAGTGCAAGAAGTGAATTTCCGACGGTCAGCGGGCGCAAACTCCGATCACAAATCGCCACTCATTCAAGAGTGTTTTCCCGTTGGCCACGACAAATTAGCTTAGAATTAAGAAGGAATTTAACTTTGTAAATACCAAGTCGGCGGGTATTTTACAACGAGCAGCGAAAGTGATCTACAACAACAAACTGTGTTGGATCTCGCAATGAAGCTAGTAGTACTGCTTGTTATATATATATATATATATATATATATATATATATATATATATAAAGTTCAGATACATAAAAGCAGTACATTATTTATATCAGTTCCAATAATTCAAAATAAACGAATAGTTTGCGTACGATCGTTTCTAAAACGATTCGGGATATTTTATTTACTATTATACCTTAGATGATTCAAAAAAGTATCTTCAGCAGCGCCCCTCATGACATCACATATAGAAATTAAGCAAGTAAAACAACTGTGACGTCACTGATATAAGTGATAAGTGATAGCTAGTTCTAAGTTCCAGTGTTCTTGACGTTGGATCTTTGATACTCAGTACGAGCGATACTAAAAAATCCAAGTACGAATTACTCATGACTTCTACCTGGTCCTGGCTGATCGAACGAGATTAAGTTACTCTTGTCGATTAAATAAAGTATTCCGTTCTGAAATTCCCTACAGATTCCGGAGTTCCTTAAGAAGGACGGAGGTTATATCGGTCGAAACTTTGTGAGAATAACGTCCAAGATTATAACATAGGTTCGAATAATACAAAAATACAAATAATGCATATATATAATAAACGAGTCAACGAAATATTCCAATTATTAAGAAATGCCTAAAATAATAGATAATCAATACTTTCTCGAAATTCACGCATAACGGAAATATATTTAATGTGTTTATTTTCATATGAGACAAATTATTGTGATAAATTGGTAAACAAAGATATTATAATATTGAAGTCGCTGTTATCCCGTGATATACAATTTTATAGACGTAAATATGGAAAGACGGACGAGAGGAAATTGCGATAAATTAAGGAAAAAGTATCTATTTCATGAACGTTTGCACACAAAAAATGCAAGTAAGGTATAGACAGCCATCTAATACGTTAGAGATGGAAAGCCATCGAAAAATTGATGAGATCGATAGCAATTTAAGCATGTAAGACATGGATAGCCATCTAAGCATGTAAGACATGGATATCGATCTAATCATGTAAGACATGGATATCGATCTAATCATGTAAGACATGGATATCGATCTAATCATGTAAGACATGGATATCGATCTAAGCATGTAAGACATGGATAGCATTCTAAGCATGCAATGCATGGATAGCATTCTAAGCATGCAATGCATGGATAGCATTCTAAGCATGCAATGCATGGATAGCATTCTAAGCATGAAATGCATGGATAGCATTCTATGCATGCAATGCATGGATAGCATTCTATGCATGCAATGCATGGATAGCATTCTATGCATGCAATGCATGGATAGCATTCTAAGCATGCAATGCATGGATAGCATTCTAAGCATGCAATGCATGGATAGCATTCAAAGCATGCAATGCATGGATAGCATTCTAAGCATGCAATGCATGGATAGCATTCTAAGCATGCAATGCATGGATAGCATTCTAAGCATGCAATGCATGGATAGCATTCTAAGCATGCAATGCATGGATAGCATTCTAAGCATGCAATGCATGGATAGCATTCTAAGCATGCAATGCATGGATAGCATTCTAAGCATGCAATGCATGGATAGCATTCTAAGCATGCAATGCATGGATAGCATTCTAAGCATGCAATGCATGGATAGCATTCTAAGCATGCAATGCATGGATAGCATTCTCAGCATGCAATGCATGTATAGCAATGTAAGCATGTCAGACATGGATAGCAAGTAAAACATGGGAGGCATAGAAATCATTCTAAGCATGCAGCATAGAAAGCATTCTAAGTAAGTGAGACATGGATACAAAGGTAAGAGTCATACATCTATTCATAAGATAAATAATTTAGAGACATGTAGACAAACGGAATATAGTTAGCCTGAATTCGTGTCGTATGCATATGGTTTAAATTTTAATTAAAATTAGATATACGTATTTTCTGTTTTAAGGGGGGGGGGTGCCTATAGTTCACTTAGATGAGGCACATAGGAATTCAGTTTATCGCGTATGACGTAGAGATTCGAGGACACTTCCAATGTTTTATACCGGAAAGTGTTATGTCTATATCCTATTTTGATGGGATTTAGATAATATTTTAATTTATAACGAAGCTTTCCCCCCAAAGCTCCCTTAAGGTTAACACTTTGAGGTTCGGAACCACTTCTATTGTCTTACCTGAAAATTTGTATGTATAGATATAATTTAAATTTCATGAAAATAGGATATAGTTTAAGTTTTAAGAGGGGTTCTTTCTTTTGGGGAGGGGCACATACAGATTTGGGACCCCTTCTATTGTTTTTCATGGGAGGTTTTAAGTATAAATATATTTTTAGTTTGCATGTAGATTCTCTAATCGTGTTTTCCAAAGGGAATACACACACATCGATATTTATGTATATATATTTATAAGGGACAGGTAAATTATAAGTTTATGAAGGGGAGAACTATGGAGATAAATATATTAATATGAAGTTGCTGAAGGGTAGAACTAAATCAATTATTCGGAAAGTGTCTGTCACTGTGTCTACTTAAAACTTAACAATTACCAAAGATATACTCACAAACAAAATATATTTTATTAAGTATCGCCTGGGGTGAATTTTAGTGAAATGAATAGTAATATCTATTTATTTGGTGTCAGCAGGGACCAAATGTGTGACTGGGGGTGTCAGAAAAAATGTGTACTTTTATTTACGAAATTACAAAAAATATTCCATCGTTACGCATAAATGGTCGTAAATTACGTCATGAATCTCCAATGTGATTACACACGGTTTTTTACATTAATTAATTCTTTATCTGTCGATTTTTTTCTCTATGTTATATAAATAGAGGTTTTGACTGTCTGTCCGTTCGTCAGTCGCAATTTTTTCCGTCGGTCACAATTTTTTTAAACGTAATAAATACATTGCGGAATTTGTCTCATTTCAAAATATCAGAAATCTGAACTACTTTTAGAAATATAAAATATTGCATTAATAGTAAATACTAACTTCGCAACAAACAAAACACATGCCTTGATCGGGAATTGAAACCGAAACCTTGAGATCTCTAGTCAGAGGTCCTACGAACTGAACTATCTGGACTTCCTTGTATATAGAGCTTACAAAATTACATAACAAAAATAATTATAGCTTTGATGTAAAATCATAGATTTATGAGTTACGTCATGTTTCAAAACATGAATGTAAACACAAATAGTAGTAAGATATAAATAAAATAATATTTAAATTTATAAAGAAGCTTGGAAAATATTTTAATATTTGAAAACAATTCAATTTGCTTTAACTACGTATTGGCGTTAAAAACAAGTTAATATTAATTATATTTGAATGTGGGCACGTACGGTCCATGATTCTAATTCAATAGGAAGTTAGGTATGTGTATACGTTTATATATTTGTATTATAGGATTCACCCACAAACTAATTAATTGGTAATTACAAATGTTGGGGCACAGTTGCTAGGCGTACGTGTCGTAACATAGGCTATATTGAGAGTAATCTAAGTTTTTGCATAATTAATGAAACGGGTGTGGAAGTCCTTTGTAAAATTTCAGATCTCTTCCATTTTTGTAAAATTTTAACAATCAATAAATATTCCCCAAATGTCATGTTTATTAAAATAGTTTAAAGGGTTTCAAGAAGCATAATATGTGCAACTCCGTTTTGAGAATTGGTACCATATCTGGTCTGGTTCACCAACAACAGGTTTCTCCGTTTTGGACAGAGTGCAAAAAAGTGTCATAGATCTAATAGGTCACGCACTGTCTACCAAGTTCCATCCCTGGTCCCATTGCCGCAATGTCGCATCTTGTTTTATAAGGCGATTTCTCGGGAGGGGGGAGTCTATCTTAGCTGGCGAGATTTAAAGAAGAAAAACGTGTCCGAGATGTTGTGCCAAATTGGGGTGTAGCAGGAGATATAGCAAAACAAGCTATCCTTCTCCCCCCTCTCTCCCCCCTCTCTCTCTCTCTCTCTCTCTCTCTCTCTCTCTCTCTCTCTCTCTCTCTCACGCGTAACCTGTCTCTCTAATTTTTCCTGTGACGTTTCTTCTCTTTTTGAATAAACCTTTAAACATATCAACATCGGCGTCCGAGTGATTTTTATATGTACAGACGGTGAGAAATCTGGGTTCACGGGGATACAATGGGTTATACACACACCGATAAGTGAAAATATACAAGCTTGAATCGGGTATAAATATGTAATAATACATATGATATTGTTGTTGGCAACATGTACTTGTTGCCGATAGAACATTACCAAATTAAAGAATGACACAGTTTATCCATCCAAAATAATATTTCTTTGTCTGACAACACAAGACAATGTCAAATAGAGTTCGTAAATTATTAAAGTTCAAAGGATATGAAAACGTTCTTGTGAAAGATAGGGGTCTCGTCTGTAAGGAGAAATTCAGTATACCTGTTTGTTTCGGCTGGCGCTGTATGCGTTTCCGTGTGTAAGTGACACAGCATACATATATGTGTATGTATTAGCGAGTTTGTGTTTAATTAGTGCGAGTGTGCATGTGCGTTTACGTGTGTGTATAACCAGTGTACGCGCATTCGTTTAACAGCGTATGTTTAGATGCTGACGCAGTGTTTAGGAATACGTGGAAGTCTTCCGTTCGTTTGGCGAAGCTCTTTGGCCAAGAGAAAGGAATTAGCTTAGAAAAACATGTACACGCACGTCGGGTATGGACAAAATACCTGAAAAAAATAGAGCTTCGTGTTTGGGTTTTTATAGTACGCGCTGGAATTTGGGCCTGAATGTTTCTTGCATTTTAATGGCTTGAAAGTAACTGCTGATTTGAGCTTTTATCCAATGA
>OY744521.1:155820781-155828281 GCA_963556195.1 Sepiola atlantica | reverse complement strand
TATTGTTGTGTTTAATTTTTAACATGTGCACTAATATTTCGTATACAAAGGATAAAACGATTCTACTGTTGAGAATTCAAGAAGAAAAATTCTATTTTTAGTTATCGTAAAAATAAAAATAATTGTTGTGGAGTTATAACAGTCCTCGCTACCAGAATAAACTTAGTCTGAAAAGAACTACAAATAGTGTGCATTTTCTTTTTGTATGATAAATAAAATATTAATTTTCTAACCTAGTATTCGAGTTAATTTATTTCGATTAACTGCCGGACTACGATATTATAGATTAGCGACGAGGAATGTTGTATTAAGCTATGTGGTATTAACTGAATTACGAATGAAGACACCAAAAAAGTTCCTCAGGTTATGAAACAGGGGGACTTTAAAAGTTATACGGTTGAATTAGAAAACCCTCAATTAAAACAACGTACTCAAGACATGGAAAAGCCTGAGAAAACCGCATCGAGCAGACTTCGAATGACAGGAGCAAATGTTTTTCTTTTAAAACTTTTAGAAAACTCTCTTGAAAAATTTTATTTAGGTAGTTCTTAGTCTTTTCTGGTGATTTCGTAATCAATTAGAGAATTTCGATAAAAGATAGAAGAAAAAGTCACATTTGTCAAGAGTTCGTCATGTTAAAAGATTGTTCTACATGGTCCAATCGAAAATGGTCGATTATTCTTTAAATAAATTGGAGGTATGTAGCCTGAGAACTATGTATATTAAATATTACCGCAAGAGCGAAGATATATTTCATTTCAGGAAACCATTTTACTGTAAAAAAAAAAGCTTTTTAGCGAAAGGAGTTCACTTTTAAAACAAATTGGCAATTCCTTTATCTAACTAGAAAGGGTTCAAAAGATTATACTATATTACAATCATAGTAAATAAGAAATATAAAAAATGCAAGCTCGGCAAACTTACTCTAGATATGTTTAAATGTTTTATTTGTGCAAAGTCTTACGCCTCCGAGAGACGCTGAAAGAAGATCACGTATTATATCAAAACTATAACAAGATTGTAAGTTAAATATAAATGAAGAATGTCAAGGAATAATTAATCTACGCGATGCTACTACAAAATTGAAGAAAGCGATATTTCACACATACACTTGGTTGAAGAAACGAAGAAGCTGAAATGATTTCTCTCAAAATGTATCCTTGTTATGAATGTGGTGAAATACACTCATATAAATAGTGTCCATTTAACAATAACAAGTGGCATAATTGTGATAACAGGAGACATGGGTTCTCACATTGTAGAAAAATATAGGAATAAAAAGAAACCGAAATTTAAAAATAAAGTTAACGCTACAGAAACACATCTACTACGATTGAAAGAGAATGTCTAAATGTACATATCTATCCATGTCTCATCATGTCAACTGACGTCGTTTGGGAGTCATGCAGATACTTTATCTGCCCTAACCTTTTAGTGGGCATGATAGAACCTGGTGGAGCCAATGTATTCTCCAGGTCATATACAGCATCTGGCATTCCCCAATTGTCACCCAATTTGTACTGGCCAGGCTCAACGTCGCTTAACTTCGGTGATTTAACAGGAACCGGTGTGTCAACGTGATTATGCTGTATACGTATGTAAATATGAAAGACAAAAATTCACATTTCAGTATAACACAGGTGTTGCGTAGAATACAATAGATAAATTAACGTAGATAAAAATCAGCAGATCAATTCTAATTAGTTAATAAAAATGTCCCCCGGAATAACCGGTAAAAAATTTAGCATTTTCAGGTGAATGCTAATCTAATGTCTCATTTATCAACAAAAAGTTAGACGGAAAGCATTCGTCATAGATCGATCTCGAAACCTATTCGGAACGGGCTGGATGGAGCAATTTAGTTTTGATTTTAAATGAAACCTACCAATATTTTTTTTTTATAAATTCACATAAAACTTTATTTGAATATGATTTTGCAAAAAAATAAAAACACGAGAAAAATAACACACATTTTTTTAATTTTATTTTTAAATAATTGTATTTATAATTATATTTTGAATTATTCATCTTCAGACACTCCACCCGGCTATATGTCTCCACTCCAACGTCGGGTCTATTTCACCGTTGCTATATTTTTCTCAGAGATTTGTATCAATTTATATTTTAGGGGCGAGCAATAAACCCATATGACCTTACCATAGTTTCTGTGTAAATTTATAGTTTAAGTGACGAATATTATACCTTGCTGTAGGATGGGAGAATAAAGTAATTAAAACAAAATGGGGTACATGGATTAGTAATTTTAATTAAAGTTAACACGCGAGTAGTCACGTTTTCATTCGCATTTAACACCATAAAACGATTTTACAGCGTTTATTTTATTTTTAACTTGAAACGTATACAATCTAATATATTCTGTTCTATTATACGTAATTATCATCTCCATATAATCACGCTTTTGATGTAACATAGCCCTCTAAACGCTAATTTATTTTATTCTATTATACATCGCGAAATTATCATCTCTATATATCACGCACTCAGCACTGTATCTTCGCAAGTGTTCACGACTTCTAGAAGTCGTCTGTGACACAGCGAACGGATCTTCGAAACGTAGACATTATCGCCATCATGTATCGTCTAACTTTGCCTCTCGATTATGCAACATTTTATATTGTAGTAGCAGTTGTAGCATACGTGTCTCTCTCCACAGTAGTAAGCATACGTATTTGCAGAGTATATAATAACAACAACGTACAATTTATTTGGTCTTATTTCTTTTTTAATATCCAAATGCAGAGCATTACATATGACTGTTATATTACGAGACTGCGAAAATGTGGCTGCCTAGTCTCCCAGGCCGAACTATCTAGGCTGACTATTCTTGCCTTTTCGCTATATCGGATTTATCTACGTCACTTCCGAATGCGACTTCCGCTGACTAGGTTACGTGATTTCCATTATATTTTAATCTATATAACTATTTACATTATATTGTAAAATATTTCTATAATATTTCGTATAAGGTATCCTGTGTAATTTTCATCGTGTCCCGCTAGTAAATAATTACAGTAGAAACCTTTTTAAGCCTTAAAAACCAAACTGAAATATCCGATTTGAAATATGCAATTCGTTTTGCTCTGAAATCAACCATTGCCAACTGATACGTGGACAGACAGACAGACACGCACGTAGATTTTTGCTTCATATATATACGTGCAGGATTCTTTTTTTCGTTACTTTTCAAAATAGAATTTACGTTGTTGGATTTTCTATACATTATTAAATCTGGTCTCGATTTTAATATTGTTTACTTTTCGGTTTGTAATTTGTGTTACTTTTCAAAATAGAATTAACGTTAAAGTGTAGTATCTTCTATAATATACTTCATCTTTTCTCGGTACTTCTTAACTTTACGAACCGTGTATGAAATAATAACGTTATTATTTACAAACACATTTTACATGGAGAGAGGGGACTTGGTTAACTATTTTGTACTTTCACCTAACAATAGATACCGTACAATCGAATTTAACTTGAAAGGCCCATCTAAAAAATAACACGGTCTGGGTCCGTAAACTGCAGAAGTCTCCTTTTCATTCCTGAGTCAGTGAAGGAGAAATCCTTCTCAACTGATAATTGTAACTTTTGTCCCAATCCGCAGTGCTCCGTTCTGTGAAGAGATGTATTTTCCTCAATCAAAAAAAAACCTTATATCTAACCCTGTCCTCGTCGGGCAGCAAGTAAATAGGAACAACATGGTAAAAGTGCTGAATATTTAACAGTGGATTAATCGTAAAAAAAAAAAAATTACTTATATTAATCGGATAATATTTCAATCGAGGGCAGAGTTAGACAAAAATTCGGTTTTTAATTGGGGAAATCTATCTCCTTGCAGAAAGGAGCACTTCGGATTGGGTAAAAAAAATGCCGCAGCTTAGAAGGATTTATCCTTTACTGATCGAAGAGAAAAGAGATACTTCTGCTGTTTACGGACCCGGACCGTGGTCATCCCTTCTATGTTCAGAATTGGTATATAAAGAGTAACGTAATTATTTCAGCACAGTCTGTAAACTGCAGAAGTACCGAGAAAAGATTGAGGCAAGTAGCATTGCAGAATAAAATAGATAAAAGTAATGTAGAAGTAGAAAGCGAAAATGTCGGTATCGTACGTGCAATTGTTGCAAAATCTATAACATAGTGGATGAAAATGTGTTATATAAGGAATATGCCATAAAAATGTGATGTACGTTGTAATATTTAGCAATGAAAATAAACCTAATTAGTATTTGTAATATTAAACAATGTTTTAAATGTACTTAGCTTGACTGTATTGCGGCCGGAATCCTGTCGCTAAATAATGTCCTCGTGTAAACGTAAGCTTTGTATAGATTACAGAAGCGAAACATGTTAAGACGAAGTGATCGATTTGTTCAAAGAATTTAATCACTAATGCTGTTGTACGAAGACGTTATTTATGTAGGGTAAAAAATGTACTGAAAAGTCGTGAAGAGCAAACACTAACAGTAATGTTAAGATGCTAATTCTAGCATGTAATCTATTCAAGAAAGTGAACCTAGAGGCTCCCATATCAGGAAAAAAGTTAAGATGTTAATTGTAGCTGAAAGCGTCATCAAGAAAGTGACTTTACGGGATATCGTGCAACTCTTGTAAACAATTGAATCGAAGGCTGCACTGGCTATTACGCTGTTATGTCTTTGAAAATGATGTTGCCGCTTTTAAAATGTCACGAATTGGAGTATTGAAGTTGTTATGGACGTAATAGTAAATTATAATAATAATTTATGATTTAAAAATGAAAGAATTAGAAGTAAAATTCTGTCGGGGATGGGATAAAAGGATGGAAGACGCCATTTTGAATCGAGTTTGGTGAAAAGTTAAGGCGTTGGTTTATTAATTCTGAAATTCCAGAATGTGAATAAATTTAGGTGAATGAGTAAGAAATCGTTATGCGCAAACTCATTATTTTGTTATCTGTGTAACCTTATAAAAGGGAAAGTGTCTTATTCAGTTCATTATACCTATGTTATAAGTAGTATGTTTTGATGATTTAAAAATAAAATAATAATCGGTATTTCGAATATTAGTTCCTTATTTCATATTATCTACGGTGTGTAAGAGTTGCGTGGTGGGAGTAAAAATATTAGGGGGACATGAATATGCTACCCTCTGTTTGGATTACAAATTTGGGAGGGTCAGATAAAGGGGTTTAATAATAGTAGATAAATGAAGTGTTAAGTTTCGTAGCCTATGAGAAAAAAAGCCTACTTTATATATATATATATATATGCAGCAGTGATGTAATAAAAAGAATGAATTAATTAATTTGTGTACAAATGACCAAGATGTTAATATTTATCTATTTATATAAACAAATGTGAAAGTGTTTGTCGTGACTTACCAAAAAAAAAACGTATGAATGTAATTTTTATTAAACATTTTTGTTTCAAATATTTCAAGTAAGAAACTTTGAAAAGTGATAACAAACTGGATAGATATAAAGTTCACAATGATGATAGATAAATTCATATAAAATATTAGAATTACATTTATTTCAATGTAATTTTGTAAAGTACTCCATTTATAAATTGCAGGCTGTGTTAGATAAGAGATCAACGTGACTTTAAGGTTACATTCTGAAACAGACTTTGGGGATTGTGGAATTACCTTTCTTTTGCTGTCCTCTCGAGAAAACTCAAAAGTAACACAATCCATTCTGCGCTTATTCCAGCATTGCTTCGTGCCATCTTGGATATTTTAGCGATGTCGCTTCAAGAGAAATACTGTTGGTGATTGCGGAACATTTACTTAACTACAAACTCCTCACTGCACAGGCTTCTGTTCTGAGGATATTCTTTGTATCCCTAGAGAGACGAATACCACCAATAACTACAATGGCCTTGATATTCTTTGAAGCCATTCTATCCTCTATTACTTCTCAAATTCCATAATCACGTTTTTATTATTAAATTCTTATTTTGTTCCTTTAGTTTTTTTTCACTCGTAGCTTTTCAGTTCGATTTTTCAAAATATATTTCAAGGTCTCATGTATAATAATAGAAGTTTAGTTGGAATGTTGGGAACACAAGAATATAAACGTTAGTGACAGGAGTGTACAAACAGTTTTCACGATATTTGTAGCGAGCATATAAAATAGCATTCTTAATGTTTTTCAGTTTTCTACAAGTACTGTTGGTTTGGTAATTTATCTTGTGTTTTGTTTTGTGATTTTGTTATTTGTTTCTTTTTGCTTCAGATATGAAGAAGAAAACAATATTTTCCATATTTTCTTTTTTTCTTCATAGCTGATATCTGCTCTGGGATAATTTGATGAGTAAGAACGGGAGACAACAGTTAAAATATTACAATATTTTCGATACAGATTTGACACTTTTTGAAAAGAGAACAAAAGAAATAAAGTCATATATAGGCCAATAATTGATGTATTCTATAAATTCAAAGTGCATCTCGTAGAGGATCTTTAGCCGAATACAACTCATTCGATGCGGGACCTGAAAATTGAGCGGTGCCATATGAGAGATGTTTTAACATCAGTGAAAGTTTAACAATCAGCCCTTCTTTGATGTTGCAGGCGGTATGGTTGGTGTCTTTCTCAACTGCGCTTCACACATATCAGTCGATGAGGTTGCAGTAAGGCGAGTAGAAGAGTCATATGGTGGGAATGGTAAAGTCGTGGAAGTTCTCAGGCAATTACTTCTGGTTTTTTTCTGAAGTAGGCACTGGGTTGAGTCCTGCTGCTACAAGTAGGCCTTCCAGGAACCACCTTCTCGACCCGGTGTTTGACAACAGTTGACAGCAAGTCAATATAGTCATCTTATTTGAGTCTGCGTCCCTTTCTGAAGATGTAAAAGTCATGACGTGGCCTTCTCTAGAAACACATCGAAAAACCATCAGAGTTTGATTTCGTGTGGACTGTAGACTTGCCACGTTGTGCAACTGCAACTTGGAATAACCAGAGCACCCCAGGCGAGACAAGATGATTGACCTTGCTGAGGAGTTTCTTGACTTTCGTAAGGCGGTTCTCTTACGCCTTGATAGTAAGTAATTAGCTCTTGTCACTCTTGTATGAGGAATAGCGAAGATCCTCGTTCAGCGATGTCTTCATAGTCGCCACGTTGACGCCCATCTCTTTCACAAAGTATCGCTTTACCTGATCTTGCCACGATTTTCATTTTGTAGAGACGGTTACAACGCCTGCTATAATCGTTCCTGCTATATTCGTTCCTGCTATGGTCGTTTTCAAGTCCTATTCATATGAACAAATTCATGTGAACCTGTCCTCTTAAATAATCAAATCCTGCCAATTTCACCCATCGTTTTACAGTCTGATCGAGTGACTTTTGGCAATGATAAGAGTGCGAACAACGGCGAAGCATTTCTTAGTTAGTATTTAAAAAGTAAGTAGCATTTTTTTACAACGTTTAAAAAATATATGGTACGAGCAATGAAGCAGTAGTAGTATGAGCGGGTATGTACTCTTTCCAAGTTAAAAAAAAA
>OY744521.1:155735781-155805781 GCA_963556195.1 Sepiola atlantica | reverse complement strand
TATATATATATATATATATATATATATATATATATATATTAAGGAATACTTTTTATACGTAATTATCCTTGACTATTTAGTCTAGAATAATTTATATAAGTTATAATTAACATAGCTTATAAACATTTATATATTTAATTATAATGTATATAGCTTATATATATATATATATATTTACTATAGTATCATTTGTATACGTCACTGTATCTGGAACAATTTACTATATAATAATGTTTATATGTCATAATTGATATAGCTTATATATATACTAGCACAATTATGTAACCGGGGGGCGCATATTTTTGCTAGTTGCTTTATTTAATTGCTCAGTAAAATGTGTTTTTTTACAACAACTACCATCAATGACTCTTTAATTAATTCTATTTATAATTTTATTAAGATTATGATCGCGGTAAATATTTTAAATATATCTGGAAATCTGAAAAAAACAATGCGTGTATATTTGCGAATATTAATTTATTAGAAGTTTTAAAACAAATTTATTATGTAAATTTGAAAGACGCGTAATGTTTAGGAAAGTTTTGGAATGGGTGTGTATGGGCTGATGAGTGGATATTAAAAAAAAGAGATCAAAATTAATAATATAGTTTCGGCTTCAGACAGACTGACATATACATAATATCCATTATAATTAGATTGATATATATATATATATATATATATATATATACATATAAGCTATATCATAATATATATATATATATACATATAAGCTATATCATAATATATATATATACATATAAGCTATATCATAATATATATATATACATATAAGCTATATCATAATATATATATATATATATACATATAAGCTATATCATAATATATATATATATATACATATAAGCTATATCATAATATATATACATATATATACATATACATATATATACATATATTATGGTATAGCTTATATATATATATATTTACTATAGAAATATTGTTATACGTTATTGTGTCTTGAATAAATTACTATAGAATAATATCCAGATTTAATCACTTCGGTGCTGGTTGTTTAAAAATTACGATTCGTTCGGCACTATATACTTTTTATAAGTACAATGTATTTAATGTCCTGTACACAAGTAGTCGTAAAATAAACACAACCTAAATCATGTGACACACAATTTAATCTCAGATGCTACATAATGAATGAACAGTCCTAGTTCAATCTAAACCGCATAATTTCTGGCAGCTCTGGCGGACTGTGGGCATGTCGACAAAATGCGCCATTGGCGCCGAACGGTTTAAGTGCCTCCATTAGCATTACCAACGAAAGCGAATTTCCTCCTTTAGGCGATGAAGTTGTACCGTGCGTGCGAATGGGCAAGAGAATGATAAGATTGATGATTGTTCTAAAACAGGGATCCGGAATTCTTTCAACATAACGAGGCATGTTTAGCTTATTAAAAAACAAGTATTCAGACAATGGGAGCCATATAATTTTATGAACAAATGAATAAAAGAAAACATAATTAACGTCGCCATGTTTTCGATCGAATGTGTTTGTTTGTTTGCGGACAGTCTAACGTCCGCATTGTTTGACCAATTGTCATCAAACTTGGTCAAAATATTGGGCATGGTCTAAGTTAGAACTTATTTACTTTTGATATACCTTAGTCAAATGTCAAGGTCACGAAAAAGGTAAAGATTACATTGTTGTGTTCATTAAAGAGACTCGCTACTAGGCCCATGTTGTAACCAATGAAGTCCCGCATCTTATACGATCTTCGGATTTCTCCAAATGTTATGTATGGATCTAATGCTTTTTGCTAACAGTAACCACTATTTAAAATTGCAGTCTGATAAAATAAATAGGTTTGAGCTATCTATGTTTCCATGGCATATCTTCAGAAATACTTCATACAATATGGAGAAGTAAGGCCGAGGTAATACTTTGGCCCATCCTTACGTTGTCGGTCGGATGTATACAATCTCACGACTGAATAATGTATTTTTTATACATGTTATGCATTTCATAACAACGGAATACAAAATCTTAAACTGGTCACTTCTTTTCCATCTGTTCACCAGTTTTATTCTTATGGGTTTTGACTATAACTCCTTTTGTCCAAAAAAGATGATTGGCTTTAAATTCAATGAATAATTATAAATTATTTTTTTAGCTAAAACTACTTACATGCGGTTTTATGTATTAAAAGGTCTTAGAAAATAATTGATGCTTAATATCTATATTACTATTAATTACAATTAAATTTCAATGGTTTCAAGAAAGCGTATACTATCGGATACTCAGTATGCAGTAAATATAATTTACTTGGCTTCGAATCTAATGTTAATGAATACTTTTCATAAACACTCTCTATAAGTAATCAAACTTAGTTCATTGAATAAATTATTTTTAATCCTCTCATGCTATTCTTCATCTTTTAACTTACAATCACCTCATATCATTAATCATTATCCTCGAGAGAATTTTGGCTCTGATAAGTGATGATTCATTAGTAAAAATAATAACACAAAAACATAATTTTTGATATTAAAAATAATTTGATGATGAAGGCTTAGGATTATTTAATTTGCTATTAAATACTTATATTAACTTTCGGTGAATGTGTTGTGCTGATCTGTGACTGATGTTGTCATCTGCCTTTACTAAACGGGCGTGCCGCCATCCAAGGACTCGCAATTCAGCTTTTTAATCAAAAGCCTTGCTAAGGATGTTCTTAGACGCGAGCTGAATTTAGAAACTGGCGTTTTTTCTTTGTGTTATTGTTGTAACGATACGGGTCTCTGTCCGCGCGCCCTCGATACACGTCCGTATCAGATGCTGTCTGATGCGAAAGAGACAGACTCATCTATTTCCGTGACGTTAAACACGAAATCTATTCAAACCCTTTCTATTATTACACAATAAATGTACTATCCAGTCTTCTTCCGGTGTCTGGTTTATTTACTGTGATGTTCTTTTTCCTTGTTTAAATATGATGTATGTTGATAGCTTTGATACTGAACTTGAGCTTGATTTAAATTTTTAACTTAAACTTAACCATTTTTTTTATTAATTTGAGATTACAATGATTCATTATTATACCTGAGAATAGTTTGAAAGACAATAACTTATACTAAAGACCGCTTAGAGCAAAACTGAATGCCACTTTTAAAAAGAAGCCGAAATTCCTATATCTTAATAGATTAAGCGATACAAAAAAAAGGCGATCAGTAAATTTTGTCTGCAGACAACGAATAAGTTAAGCCATAAATTTGAATGAAATACGAATGACTGTCTGACATTAAATACGTAATCTTGATGATAATTGTAAATACTAATGAATAAATTGCTGCAAATATTAATCCAAAGATAAGTCATTGTATAAAATGATTTACTATTGATTATCGCATCACATAATACAAAGACATTAATACATCGTTCGCTGAAAGCTTTGTGTAACATTGACATGTTTCAAGGAATTGAAATTACTCACCATCGACTAGACAAGTACTAAACTCGTTTCACAGGTCTGATTGAAAATTAAACTATATATATATATATATATATATATATATATATATATATATATATATATATATATTATACATATATATATATATATTATACATATATATATATATACATATATATATATATATACATATATATGTAGCTATATATATGTGTTAATGTACCTATATATATTAATGTAGCTATATATATATATATATGTTTATGTGACTATACATATATGAAGCTATATATATATAGCTATATATATATGTAGTTACATATATCTATGTAGATTTATATAGCTATAAATATATACATATAGCTATAAATGTATACATATAGCTATAAATGTATACATATAGGTAGCTATAAATGTATACATATATGTAGCTATATATATATACATATATATATATACGTAGCTATAAATATATACATATATATATATACGTAGCTATATATATATATATGTAGTTACACATATATATATATATGTAGATATATATATAGCTATTAATATATACATATATATAGCTATTAATATATACATATATATAGCTATAAATATACATATATAGCTATTAATATATACATATTTATATATATATGAAGCTATATATGTAGCTATATATATGAAGCTATATATGTAGCTATATATATGAAGCTATATATGTATATATATAGAGCTATATATATATGAAGCTATATATGTATATATAGCTATATATATATAAAGCTATATATGTAGCTATATATATATATATGCAGCTATATATATATACCTATATATATAAGTATATGCAGCTATATATATAGCTTCATATATGTAGCTATATATGTATATGCAGCTATATATATAGCTATATATAGCTATATATATATATGCAGCTATATATATATAGCTATATATATATGTAGCTATATATATAGCTATGTATATATACGCAGCTATATATATATATAGCTGTATATATATATATGCAGCTATATATATAGCTGTGTATATATATATGCAGCTATATATATAGCTATGTATATGTATGCAGCTATATATATAGCTGTGTATATATATATGCAGCTATATATATAGCTATGTATATATATGCAGCTATATATATAGCTATGTATATATATGCAGCTATATATATATAGCTATGTATATATATGCAGCTATATATATATAGCTATGTATATATATGCAGCTATATATATATAGCTATGTATATATATGCAGCTATATATATATATAGCTATGTATATATATGCAGCTATATATATAGCTATATATATATATGAAGCCATATATATAGCTATATCTATATGAAGCCATATATATAGCTATATATATATGAAGCTATATATATACGAAGTTATATATGAAGCTATATATATACGAAGTTATATATGTAGCTATAAATATATACATATATATATATGTAGCTACATACATATGAAGCTATAAATGTAGCTATATATATATAGCATTTAGCTATCTATATATATATATATGTAGCTATCTATATATATATATATGTAGCTATATATATATATATATATATATATATAGCTATATATATATATATATATATATGTAGCTATATATATATATATATGTAGCTATATATATATATATATATAGCTATGTATATATATATATATATATATATATATATATAGCTATGTATATATATATATATATATATATAGCTATGTATATATATATATATATATATATATAGCTATGTATATATATATATATATATATATAGCTATGTATATATATATATATAGCTATATATATATATATATATATATATATATATATATATATATTCCATGAAAAATGCCAGTATACTGAAATCATATGCTCTTCATAGGGTTAAGATGAAAATTCATATACACTAAACACTAAATATACAAAAGCAAATAAATTCCCAAATATTTACACTTTTATTGTCATTAAGGGTATGCGAGCACAACAGGGCTATGTATTTTACTGGTAGGAATTTTTCTATAAAAATATAAACATTGTTACTATTTTAGCACTGTTAATATAAGCATTGCCAATAAACATTTTAACTGGTATTTTACTTACCTTTATAGTATCCTTATCAATCACGCCCGAGTGGAACCATTATTCATACGACACACGCAGCATTGTTATGTATTAAGGAAAATGAAGGTATTCTTTTTGTATATAAGTCAATTTTATGTTTCACACTTTAATTTATTAGATTTAACAACTTTCACCATTTTTTTTTTAATATATAAACGATTTTTACTGTATTTTTTCAACAATACAATACATTTTTTTACAATTCAGATTCAAGATCCTCAAACAAGAATTTTAAATTTTATAAATTAAAAAATGTGAACTGTAAACCTTGGTATTTTTCATTTCTCTGAAATTTTCGTTTTCTCTGAACTAAAAACTACTCTACGGCTCTAATATGACAAATATAGGCAACAGAATGGCACTTTATTTCGGTTCTTACTTTGTAACCTTGCCTAAGGGTTCAACACGTAGCCTACAGCCAAAGTCTAAGTTCTTACTGGATCGACCTAGGCCCAGTCGATATTAGGTAGCTTCCATAAGAACATCAGATCGATCAGAACGTTTGTCAATAAATGAAGACGATGAGTTCAAGCCAAATTCCCTTCGGAAAAGCCCAAGAGATTTTGTATAAACGATTAATTCTTGTTCGATGTTTTGCGCTGAAAAAAATTCCTACCAGTAAAATACATAGCCCTGTTGTGCTCGCATACCCTTAATGACAATAAAAGTGTAAACATTTGGGAATTTATTTGCTTTTGTACATTTAGTGTTTAGTGTATATGGATTTTCATCTCAACCTTATTAAGGGCATATGATTTCAGTATACTGGCATTTTTCATGGAATGTCACTACTTTTGTAAAGGGTATGCCTCAATACAATGGTACCCCCATTTCACCCATACTTTATAATTTTGCCTTTTGCGAAAGCTGTTTCTTCTCCATCATTCCTCATACGTTGGCCAGGGCAATAGTATGACATATTTCTATAAAAAGTACCACCTCTGTCTGCGCCTTCTATATAGGTACTTATCTCAACCCCGGTGTTCATACTATATACGTAACTATCGCCGCCTGGGTGCAGATACTATATAAGTACTTATCGCCTCCCTGTTCAGAAGCTAAATACGTACCGATCTCCGCCCCGGTGCGACTACTGAATACATACCTATCGCCATCCCGGTGCGAATGCTAAATACGTACCTATCGCCGCCCCGGTGCGAATGTTAAATACGTACCTATCGCCGCCCCGGTGTGAATGCTAAATGCGTACCTATTGCCGCCCCGGTGTGCAAACTACATAAGTACCTATCGCTGCCCCAGTGCGAATACTAAATATGCACATATCGCGGCCTCGGTGCGAATGCTAAATACGTACATATCGCCGCCCCGGTGCGAATGCTAAATACATACCATTCTGCACCCCGGTTCACCCCGCATGCTATATGCGTACTTATTGCCACCCATGTGCACATGCTGTATACGTACCTATCGCCACCCCTCAATGTTAAATACATATTTATCGCCGCCCCAGTGCGAATGCTAAATGCGTACCTATTGCCGCCCCGGCATACATACTAAATATGTACATATCGCCGCCCCGGTGCGAATGCTAAATATGGACATATCGCCGCCCCGGTGCGAATGCTAAATACGTACCTATCGCCGCCCCAGTGCGAATGCTAAATACGTACCTATCGCCGCTCAGGTGCGAATGCTAAATACGTACCTATTGTCGCCCCGGTGCGAATGCTAAATACGAACCTATTTCCACCCCGGTGGGCCTGCTAAATACGTACCTATAGCAACCTCGGTGGGCGTGCTAAATACGTACCTATCCTCACCCCGGTGGGCGTGCTATATACGTACTGATTGCAGCCCCGAAACGTGTGCTAGATACGTACTGATCACCACCCCGGTGCGCATGCTATATAGTACGTATTGCCGCTCCTGTGCACATGCTATATATGTATCTATCGCCACCCCTATGCACTACTATATACGTACATATTGCCACCCCGGTGCACATACTATATATATACCTATCGCCGCTCCGGTGCGCATACTACATACTTACCTATCTCTGCAAGGGTGCACATACTATATATGTACCTATCTCTAGCCCAGTTCACATCCATAAAAACTCATATTAATGTGCACCTGTCGTGTCAGAAAAACAAAATAGTGTTCATTCATGTAGTGTCACTATCATAAATGGAAATATTTTTAGGTTAAAAAAAGAAAAAAAATGTTTGCCCCTCCCCCCTCAATTTGTTTTTTGTATCCTTCTCCATACATAGAAATATTTTTAATAAAAAAAATTTGGGGAAGGCCCCAATTTTTTTTACTTTCCACATACATAGAAATATGTTAAATTTAAAAGAAGAAAAAAATGTTCCCTCCCCCCAAATTGTTTTTTTACCCTCCCTCATACATATACTTTTAATTAAAAAAAAAAATATGGACCCTACCCCATTTTTTATACCCTCCCCCATACATAGAAACATTTTTAGTTAAAGAAAGAAAAAAAAATTCCGAGGTGCCTCGGTCATATAAAAAAACCATACTGCAGTAGCCTGCGGGTCCTACATCGTAGAAGCACCCCGGTGCTGGGTCCGTATACTGTAGAAGAACCGGAAGCACCCCCGGTGCGTATACTGTAGAAGCACCCATGGTCCCTATATTGCAGAAGCCACCGAGTCCTATATTGTAGAGCACCTCTGGTGCTGGGTCCTATACTGTAGAAGCACCCCTGGTCCATATACTGCAGAAGCACTCAAGATCCTTATTCTGCAGAAGCCTCCGGGTTCTATAGTGTAGAAGCACCCCGGTGCTGGGTCCTATACTGTAGAAGAGCGCCTGGTCCCTATACTGCAGAAGCACCCATATTATATACTAGCAGGGCTACCCGGCGTTGCTCAGGTTATAGAATAGAAGAAAAATCGCGTGTGTAACATCTTTATATTCAAACTTCTATTTCTCTCCCTTTCTTTATAGCCGTCTCTTTATCTTTCTACTTTTCTCTTCTCTGGTCGCCCAATTTAACAACTACTTTCTCATTTTGCCTTTTGCGAAAGCTGTTTCTTCTCCACCATTCCTCTTACGTTGGCCAGGGCAAAAGTATGACATATTTCTATAAAAAGTACCACCTCTGTCTGTGCCTTCTATATAGGTACATAATATATAAGTACCTATCGCCACTCTGGTGTGAATGCTAAATCCGTATCTATTGTCGCCCAGGTGCGCATGGTATGTACTTACTTATCGCCATCCCTGTTCACATGCTATATACGTACCTATTACAGCCCCGGTGCGCATACTATATACGTACCTATTGGCGTTGCACAGGGATCACTTCTCCAGTCGCCCTCCTTCCACAGTTGCCAGGAGTAAAAGATGTCACGTACATGGTTGCCAATTCACCCTGGCTAAACTATCTCCGGCCTCCCCTAAACTCTGCACTACCTCTCCATTCCCTGGAGTAAAAATGTAACATTTCTATTAAAAGTACCATATTTATCTTCATTATTAATGTTAATAAGGGTGTTTGTTTATTTACTTCTTCATGTCCGTGTATGTTAGATAAAATAACCTAGGTCGATCAGGCCCCTCTGACAGCAGTCTTTGTTTATGATAATAATGGTGTCTATTTACTTCTTTCATGTTTGTGTACGTTAGATTAAATAACCTAGGTTGACCACTGATTAAATATTTTATATGAATATAATAAATGGTATCAATGGGGAAGAATAATTTTTTCTTTTAAATTCACCGATCGAGACATTATTTTATATGAATATAAATAATAGTGCTAACAATGGGGACCCTTCCTATTACATTCTACTCAGACTCCGTAATATTCCATTCGGGTTGAACTCCAGGCCTTGACTCTTTCCTGAACATCAGGCTCTGACTCCTACCCGAATAATTAGGACCTGACTACTTCCTGAAGAGCTGGCTCTGACACCTTAAACATCAGGGTGACTCTTTCATATACTGCAAGCTCTGAATCTTTTCCCGAACCTCCAGCTTTGACTGTTTCACTATTTGACTGCTCCCCGAACATCAGTTTGTTTTTTTTAATCCTGTGCTATGGTGTGTATAATAAACACACCTGCTCTATCTAGGATATTGAACTCTATTTAATTAAACACTCGTTCTATGTAGGATAATGAGCACTTTTAAAATAAGGAGGCCAAGAGAGCACTATCACAATCAAGCGCCTAGAACTTGTTAAATTTCAATGTAAAAAAATGCTGACTGATTTGCTATTCTCTTTTACTGGATAACATTAAAAGCAGTGTTTAATTATTGATAACATTAAAGGGAAAATGCCAATGTTACCTTACTGTAAAGAATTTACTATTTTATGTTAACCTTCAACTAACCTTGCTCAGCAACAAATGTCTTAGCTGGGGAAACATAGAAATATTAATTTTTTTTCATATGTTAGAACAATGATGACCGACGACACTCTTTCCCACACTTCTGATGGTCTTGTGTCTAATTTGTGTTATGAGTAAATGTGGTATTGTGGTGACTAACATTCTAGTTATAGTAGGATATACATTTTTATTACTTTAGAACACTTTTGAAAGCCTTGTTTTGAATGTAATTTTTTCATATTTTCTGCAAGTAAATAATTCAAAGTTTAGTATTTGTTCAGATGGATGCTACAACCCTTAATTGGTAACTGAAGTCGGTACCAGTCTAAGTGTTTGGTTAACGTCCGTAAAAACTAAAAAGAATGAAAGTTTACAACTTGTTCAATAAAGCAAAAAGCAAATATAAGGTTATGAGTAAATGTGGTATTGTGGTGACTGATCATTCTAGTTAAAAGTAGAATAGACCGAATTTACAGAAAGCTGCTGTATTTAGGGTAAAGAACACCGACAGATTAAGCAGGTACACCATACCAAGTGTTACACTGTTCTATCTAACATATTGAACAGTTACTGATTTAGTATATATCCATTAGTAAATTACACACATGCTATCTCTATGATATTGTGCACTGTTAGATTCACCATAAGACATACTAAGAGTCACACTATATTCTAACACATACTTGCTCTATCTAGAGTATTAAGTACATCCGAATGCAGCATTTACTATATTTTGAGTGTCCTACTGCATTATTGCACACATCTGTTGCATCTAGGGAACTGATCAGTGTTTTCTACAAAATATAACATTTAGAAAATGTCCTAGTGCAGTAATAATTTATTGCTCCTGAGTTTGTTTCAGATTATAAACCTAGGCATGAACAACAAAACAATAGTCAAAAAATGTGCTTAACATATTTATGAAAAATGATTAGTTTATTGCTCAATATATTGAAACACATTTATTTTAAGTTTGTTCACCACTTTCAAGCAAGAATATAATGAAAAAAAAACAAAAACAATTTTATATTTAAATGGGTGATTTTTATTTTAATGTGTCTTTTGAGAATGTGTAATTGTGTCAAAAGATAAAAACACAAATTTACAAAAGGAACTGCAGCACTTAATGATATCAATCACAGAAACACATTGTTCAACCGTGATGTTTTAGTAATAAAACGTTTTTTTAACCGTCCTCATTTTGATTATTTGTAATAAGATTTTTGCTATAGTCTTCATTTTATATAAAAGAATATAAAAATAAATTTCAAGCTACATTGTCATCATCGAAATCTCCAGGTTGATTGTGTGGTTAATGAAACTAAGTAGGCAAATTCACTTAATGAAAGATGTAATTGGGAAAAACAACCAAATTGTCTGAAATGGAAGATAAAATTAGAAAATATATTATTCAATTGAATTAGTACAGTAATCAAAATGATGTGGCTAAAAATGTACATCATTAATAATCACTTTTTAAAACTCAAAATATGAAAGTACTGAAATGTTTGTGTTAAGTTCTTATTAGTGACTTGCTATCATCAAGAATCCACCGCAAAGAATGTTCTTTCTTTTATGATTTTGAGGAATAGATAATTAAAAACATGAGAGCTATGACGTAGTTATTATTGCAACAGAGTCCTTCGTTTCTGATGATCAGTGATCTTTGGGTCTGATCTGTCCTGTGCAGTTCTAAGAGGTCCACCCTCCCAGGTTTTACCTCCCCTCTTTGGGGAGGAGTAAGTTAATTGCTTACTGCCTGAGGCGCCCCTACCGGGGAATGCCGACGGGGCTGCCCAGGCAATTTTTAATGGCCAGAGTGCTCACCTTCTCGAGCGCTGGCTTTTCAAATCCAACTTTCCGACCTTGTGTCACATATTCCTATTGTGGGTAGGGGTTAAATAACGCCTTTTGGCTAAGATCAAAGTGTAGTATCTGTTCCGATGGATACTGCACCCGATAAACTGGTATCGTCTTGGCCTTCGGGGCTTGATTTACGCCGGTCTATGGGTATGTCCTGTGCAGTTCTAGGAGGTTCACCTTCCCAGGCTTTGCCTCCCCTCTTTGGGGAGGAGTAAGTTTATTGCTTACTGCCTGAGGCGCCCCTACCGGGGAATGCCGACAGGGCTGCCCAGGCAATTTTTAAACCCCACTTTCCCAACCCGACTTGTGGGAGTAAGATAAAAACTGGCCTTGTGCCTAACTCCTGGAGAGGAGTAAATCAATACTCTAGTGTAAATTTGTGTTGACGTTTTCCTTTGTGTAACTTTCTAATAGGAGATGTATTTACTATTGCCTGTTGGGTGAGGTGCCTTACTATATTCACGAGGGAGTCTCAATGGGACTATACAGTCATTTCACTTCTCACCAAAGTGCCATTGTTTTCACTAAGTTTCAGTGCTAATAGTTTTCAAACATTTAGTTAGAAAGTGAAAATAATTATAAAAAAAAGAATGTGCACCAAAAAAGTAAACAAAAATATTTTCTCTGATAATGACCGTTTTCCCCTATCTGTCCGACTGTCTCCCTTGCTTCATTTGTGTGCATGGTTTGGTTTATATCATGTAGCAGTATTTATATGGTGTTGCATAGTTAATAGAATGATACACATGCTGTTTATTGAATGTAACATCGATAAACTAATAGAATAAATAGCAAGCAAATAAATATACTTGTTTGAAACAAAATAGTTGAAGAATACATTACCAGAGCCTTGTTAGCCAGGGTTATACAGAGTGAAACGGGCTATAAGAACTGGTGTAAAGTTGCATCCATAACCTCCTAAGCATTTACACTGTTTTGCCCTGTTACCACCTCCCAGAACGGGGACCAGAGGTTGAATTTTGGGAGGCATGTTTGGATGTTAAGCAACCAAAACCATGTTCTTTTAGTCAATTCTCAACTGTCATTCATTTTTAGTTATTCTCAACTCTGGAGAGGTGTCATTCATTTTTAAGTCATTCTCAACTCTGGTGGATGTGTCATTCATTTTCTAATTATTCTCAACTCAGGGGGGGGGGCATCATTCATTATTTAATTATTCTAAACTCTGGGAGAGTTGTCATTTTAGAATTGGTAATTTGTATAAACAAAATGTAGTTAAAATGAAATTAGAATTCTGAAAACTCTTGATGAGTTTGAAATTGGTTACTTACTGAAATAGAACATGGTGACAATGAATATTGGAATTTTTATTGTGTTATACACAGTTCAGTGGTCGCTTGAAGAGCTTAGTTTTACTGTCCCAGGTATAATAAAGTGCAACTTCCGAGTAAAAAAGTGTACGTGCAAAAAAATCTGTTTGACACAATTTGAAGAAAGCTGTTAGAGTGGTTGTAGGTGGATTTGCAACTCTATCTGCTGCAGTACTTTCAGTAAAGTATATCCGCTGTCAATTTTCTAGATGAACTGATAGGTGAATAACTGGGGGATGATGTACATGTATGTGAAAGTTAAGTATTCTCCAAATGGCTTCATTGGTTGATATGTAACGTCCTGTTTCTTATCTCTTAACTTCATCATGAGCATTACTTTCAATTGTGAAGATAGCTTGATCACTACCTTTATTTACATATTTACAAATGTATTTTATTGATTTCACGCTGTTGCAGTATTCAACATTGATATGTGCATCAAAAATCTTACAAAGCAGTTTATTATGTGGTACAACCCATCGGTTGTCTACAGGAACCGTTATGTTGCCAGGTAGGGTAACTGTCGTCTCAAAACCTTCAGCTAAAGGAGATAGTCGATATTGTGGGTAGCCATTTGTATCCGATTGAGTTTCACTCAAGAAGTGTCTGGGATATCTCTTACTGTAGTGTCCATCTTTGAGACAGAGTGAACATCTGTTTATGTTTCCACATGGTCCATGAATCATATGGTGCCTAATGATATCATGTAAAAGCGGATCTGCCACTGGATCCGGAATTTCCGCACTGATAACTGAATCTATGTCAGAGGATCTCAATTTTTGTTGAAGCCAAACCAGACAATGAGCATGTGGCAATCCTCTTTTCTGCCACTCAACAGTGTACATGTATGCTATGACCACTCCTAAAATGTTTCCTTTCGTTAGGAGTTGGATAAGGATACCTAGCTTTAGATGGAAAACTCTTGCTATGAAAATCTTGAAAATGTGGCAGGTTAGTCACATCTGATTTGCAAGAAATTAAACCAATTTTGATCTGAACCATGTATTGTGTTAAAAGTCCAAAGGATATGTTATTGTATGTAATATGTTTCTGATGTGTATCAATTGGGCAAATGAAGGGGGGCATTAATTACTATTTAAAGCACGTAAATTCTGTTTCCGTTTGGAGCTTGAAAGGCAAACAAATCTGAGGTGTTGGTCAGTAAATACTACTGGAAGTTATTGTAGTAAGTGTGAAACAGAAATATTGTTGTAGTCGAGTGGTGAACACTATCGACAACATGTCGCTTGCCACCGCCTCACGGGTAAATCTAAGTCTAAATTAATGTCAATTAGTGTATGTTGAAAAAAGAAGAAAATGTATTTAATATAAGGGCAGCAGTTTGGGGGGGGGGTTGATTTTAATGTGGCTCTATAGGCTTCTTTAATTTTCAAAGGCCCCCTTATCACAGACAGAGTAAGTGTTTATTAAAAAATTTCAGCAATTTTTTTTTAATTTTTTTTTGTGAGTTTCATGTTTTTTTTTTAAATTTATTATAATGGAAAATATCCGAATTTGTCAATTGTTTTTTTATCGTGTAAAGTTCTAATGCCTTAAAAAGAAGTGTATCATATTTAATTATCGACGTTTACGAATTCATATTTGATTATGTCGGATGAGTTTTTATACTTAAAAATATTGTAATATTATTTATAAAAATATTGTAATATTATTTATAATGGGTGGCACGTTATTATGTAGTCGCTGTCTTATATATTTAGGTTGGGGTGGGTGGGGGAACATTTAATCCGTTTACACGGATTTTTCATTTTTGCCATTATTTTACGTAAAGGACAGCTATTACATAATAACGTACCACCTGATATACTTCTTTATACGCAATTATAACTTTACACGACAACATAATTATGCCAAATTCTGATACTTTATATCGGCAGCACTTTTACCCCCCGGCACACCCCCACCGCCAGCATTTTGGCTCACGTGACACAATCGCCGTCATTTATAAACAGAATAGTCTTCATTATGAACAGTTAGCATATATCCCCCCCCCCCCAATACACATTTTTTGTTGTTTATTATTTTGTTACCTTACGAGGATTGATGAACGAAGGTTGATGGAGTTTCCCTTCTGAGTATATCCCCACTGAAAAAATTAATGTATCAAATTCTTTAAACTCAGTGCTCTGAAAGTAATTGAACCAAGTTTCAATTAAAAAAATTTTTAATACTGCACTTTGTTCCAAGCGAAGAAGCTAAGAAATGTTGTTTAGACCTTTCATATTTGTTTTACGAATGTGTGGCGGCGGTTTGCTGAGAATCGATTTACACTTTTACCCCCCGGCACAAATATGAAAGGTCTAAACAATATTTCTTAGCTTCTTCGCTTGGAACAAAGTGCAGTATTAAAATTTTTTTTAATTGAAAATTGGTTCAATTACTTTCAGAGCACTGAGTTTAAAGAATTTGAAACATTTATTTTTTCAGTGGGGATATACTCAGAAGGGAAAATCCATCAACCTTCGTTCTATCCTCGTAAGGTAACAAAATAATAAACAACAAAAAATGTGTATTGGGGGGGGATATATGCTAACTGTTCATAACGAAGACTATTCTGTTTATAATTGACGGCGATTGTGTCACTCGTGAGCACAAAATGCTGGCGGCAGCGAGGGCGCTTGTTTGTGGCGGCGGTTTGCTGAGAATTGATTTACACTTTTACCCCCCGGCACAAATATGAAAGGTCTAAACAATATTTCTTAGCTTCTTCGCTTGGAACAAAGTGCAGTATTAAAATTTTTTTTAATTGAAAATTGGTTCAATTACTTTCAGAGCACTGAGTTTAAAGAATTTGAAACATTTATTTTTTCAGTGGGGATATACTCAGAAGGGAAAATCCATCAACCTTCGTTCTATCCTCGTAAGGTAACAAAATAATAAACAACAAAAAATGTGTATTGGGGGGGGGGGATATATGCTAACTGTTCATAACGAAGACTATTCTGTTTATAAATGACGGCGATTGTGTCACGTGAGCCAAAATGCTGGCGGCGGGGGTGTGCCGGGGGGTAAAAGTGCCACCCGGGAAAAGGGTGGGGAAAATCCATCAACCTTCGTTCTATTTCGTAAGGTAACAAAATAATAATAAAAAAAAATGTGTATTGTGGGGGGGGGGATATATGCTAAGTGTTCATAACGAGGACTATTCTCTGTTTATACATGACGGCGATTGTGTCACGTGAGCCAAAATGCTGGCGGCGGGGGTGTGCCGGGGGGTAAAAGTGCCACCCCTTTATATTATAAAAAAGGAAAAAAATAAAACTTTAAACTCTAAAAAATAAGGAAAAAAACAATACAAAAACTTTAACAAATTCTGATATTTTATTGTAATAAGTAAGGGTAGTTCTGCATTTCAAACGTCACTTGGACTTAATAATTGAAGAGTTCCATTCATTCCCCCGAGTCAACCGGAAGTGCTAGACTGAATGTAAAGTCATCGATTTATCTTATTGTATGAATGAAAAGTTTCTGAAAGTAGGCAACAGTAATTTCTGAAGTGAAAATTTATCAATGAAATGAGTAGTTAGTGATTTGTTTTATTGTAAGAATTCAAATTCTATTCACTATTTTGTCAATAGTGATCGTTTAAAACGATTTTAAGAAAGTTCAAATTCTGTATAAGTAACAGTTGTTTTAACTTCATGTAAATAAGTAAAACGTAAATTTTTATATTAATTGTTAGAGGTGATTTTTTTTTTTAAATTATTATAATATGAAATATCGGATTATTCATACGAGAGTTGAGATTCGGTGGACCAGAAATGCGTGCTCACTTTACGTATAACTTATATAGGAAAATGCCCCCACTCCTAAATTCTAAAATAATAACAATTTTCATAAATTTTTTTCTTAGCAGATATTTTTTAAGGCTGTTTACATGTAATTTGCCAAAAAAAGTAGAAACTTTTTTTTTTAGGGGTCGAAATACGAAAGGTGCACTTCTATAAATTTACCAAAAAAAAAAAAAATGATATATTTTTTTTTCTTACGATACGTTTAATAAACAAAAAAATTAAGTTATAGAAATATTTGTAAATAAAATTAGCGATCTTAATTGTTGATTATGCCTAATGTACGGTTATTTTTTAAAATGTATATATTTTGTTTATTTATTAAAATATATTGCGTTTCACGTTGGGAAACTAAACAAAAATGTTTTTGTGTCAGTATACTTGCCTCCCCACGAGGACAGAATGCATAATAAACTCATATAGTGTTGCTGTTTTTTTACGATACGTTTAATAAACAAATAATATTAGCGATTTTTTTTGTTTAAATAAAAAGTAAGTTGTTTATAATTGTTGATTACAGAAACAAATAAAAAAAAGTTTGTAAACTTACGTTTGTCATAAATGGCGCGTACAAAATTGTGTTGTTGAGGCTACATAGTGTAGAAGTCACAGATTTGTTTTAAAAAAAAAATGATATAGTGTTTTTTTTTTTTACGATACGTTTAATAAACAAAAAAATTAAGTTATAGAAATATTTGTAAATAAAATTAGCGATCTTAATTGTTGATTATGCCTAATGTACGGTTATTTTTTAAAATGTATATATTTTGTTTATTTATTAAAATATATTGCGTTTCACGTTGGGAAACTAAACAAAAATGTTTTTGTGTCAGTATACTTGCCTCCCCACGAGGACAGAATGCATAATAAACCAATATAGTGTTGTTGTTTTTTTCCGATACGTTTAATAAACAAATAATATTAGCGATTTTTTTTGTTTAAATAAAAATTAAGTTGTTTATAATTGTTGATTACAGAAACAAATAAAAAAAGTACGTAAACTTACGTTTTTCATAAATGGCGCGTTCAAAATTGTCGTGTTGAGGAAGTGACATATATTTCACGCATGCGCAAATCGTTTTTGTACTCTGTCTTGATTTTTTAAGACATCCCCCCCCCCCTCAACGTTTCGAGCCATTTCTATACGAAAATATGAACGTGTTCCTCCAATTCTCAGAGATAACACGTCTGGGGGCTGGCTGGTTTTAATAATGTCATCGGCTAAGTGTCTGTTGGGTAGTATCGGAGGAGAAGACCAACATACATACATACATACATACATACATACATACATACAGACAGGTGACATTTATATAATAGATAATATATATTATATATAATATATATTATATATATATTATATATATAATATATTATATGTAATATATATATATATATTATATATATAATATATATATATTATATATATAATATATATTATATATAATATATATATTATATATATAATATATATTATATATAATATATATATATATTATATATATAATATATATTATATATAATATATAATATATTATATGTAATATATATATATATATATATATATATATATTATATATATATATATATATATATATATATATATATATAAACACGATTCTGTTATATTCCAAAGACCAAAATTTTATTTATACTACGAATTTTTTTATTTCAAAATAAACCATTTCGATAC
Source organism: Sepiola atlantica (assembly GCA_963556195.1). NCBI lineage: Eukaryota > Metazoa > Mollusca > Cephalopoda > Sepiida > Sepiolidae > Sepiola > Sepiola atlantica. The sequence goes on along the minus strand of OY744521.1, from coordinate 155,787,157 downwards.
AATTTCGGTCAGTGAGGGACCGACCAACATTTCTTCTCTAAATTCATCAATATCCTTATTCAAAAAGCGCCAACCTGCGCCAAACATCGACCGGACTCTACTTAGTTTAACGGCTTTTACTACTCAACGTGTTTTTCTGTCCTCTACCGTGATTCGACCTCTCAGAGTTAATAGCATCGAAATTAGGAAGAATAAAAGAAAAAAAACTATCAGACAGTCTCGCTTGACAAAGTTGTTTTACAACGAAAGCTTGCAAAAAATATATATATTTTATCATTTAAATTGCACTATGTGTTGGTTTTCTGAATTTCACATAAATATATATATTTATGTAATTGATTTTATTGGTGATTGTAGCGTTCAGATTGTCTTTCTATCGTTCACTTCCTAAGTGATACATACTAATAGAGAAGATTGCATTATTAATCGCCCTTAACTTTATAAGACTTACGTTTCGTTAATATATATCTTTTTATTAATTTTATACGTACATAAAAGTAATTCATGTATCACTTAGGAAATGAACGACAGAAAACTAAGCTGAGCGGTACAATCACTAATCAAAACAATTGCGTGAAAATACATTAAATATGTAGTGATAATTTGATCCTTGTCCAAGTTAACCATGTTGATGATAGCTACGAGCCAGAAACACGTGTCTGTGGATTATTTTCATGTACGTATACAATTAATATACATATATATATATATATATATATATATATTACTAGAAACATTGACCCGTTGGGTCCCCATTGTGCTGAGGTTAGATTGCTTGGTTTGTATTATTTACATTATTTTAATTATTTTTTCATCTTGGATGTTTTTCTTACAACGTGTCTGTCGATGTAACTTCCGACCTTCGTCAAACGCGTCCTGTCGAATTCAAGAATCTTTATGTCAAACACGGAAATCTGTAGGGAATTTCGAACAGAAACATTTATTTTATCCACGGGGGTATCTTGCTCTAGGTCCGTCCGCCATAACAGTGTAGAAGTCTTATGTAATTAATTATATTCATCGTATTGTCCATAATGAGGATTAAGCCTGATTATAACTTAGCACTTATATCCATTGCGCCACAGGTTCTTGCGGGATAATCCAAATGATAAAAAACTATCAATCCTCATATCATAAATTCAGAAACAGGACCAAGTGGGTTTGCAAATCCAGTTTAATATAAAGAATAAAACCATAAAATCCAACATTAACCTTTCTCTCTTTTTCTCTCTCTGTCTGTCTTTCTTTCTCTGTCTGTCTTTCTTTCTTTCTGTCTTTATTTCTCTCTCTCTTTCTTTCTTTCTCTCTCTTTCTCTCTCTCTCTCTCTCTCTTCATGTCCAACTGTAGGTTAAATAATATTACTGCTTATTGTTATTTTATGTGACTGGCAAGAGAGTGAGACAGAAACAATGGCAAATATCGTATATAATAAGATTAGGAAAGTGGCAAAGTGCATAGAGTCAGAGAGAGCAATAATAATAGACTGAAACTTAGTAAGAGATGGGTCACTTGTTTATTACATTGCAATTTACGATTCTAAAACATAAAAATCCCAAAACTGAGGAATGATAAAACATGTATTTTTGCTTGAGCGACAAGGCATGAAACCACTTGATGTAAGGAGCTAACAAGAACAACATGTGATTATCGCTAAGACAGGAGATGCCGATTAGCCCTAGTCTTGAAAAGCCAAAGTCTATAGGTAGGAGGAAAATAGTCAGCAGTAAGTTCCACAAGCCTGCAGTTCTTGGAAATAAGCTACTGAAATAGGAAGCTGTATTACAATGAGGTATCAAAACAGCGAATTGATTGAGACCAACGAGTCAAAGGATCTGGAACAAAAGAAGCACATAATTCTGAAGAACACATGCCATAATAGTATTTATAGAAAAGACTGAAACTAGCAACATCACGTCCGTGAGAGAGAGGGGACAGAGAAGAAGAAAGGGCAGGGCCAATCAAATTAAAGATACGTTTCTGCACCTTATCAAGAACCCTCAAATGGGACAGAGATTCACCAGCAAAATTATGACAACATTACTCGATACATGGTCTGATAGTCGATTCTGTGTGCTTAAAATATATAGGAAAAGCCCCTTAACGAAATAAACGTGTATTAACCTACCTTTAGTATAATATATATATATATATATAATTTTAATTTAAAGTAAAAAATATTTTGATTTAAGTATGAATGCACTTATAGTAAGTATAGGTATAGTCAACATAAGTCATTACTATTATTAGTATTGATCTTACAAATGGAGTGGTATAACATTACATAATAAAAGGATATATTTCTCATATTAACTAAATATATATGTTGTTTTAAAATAATTCTAAAATTTAAGTGTTGTCATGCTTCATGTGATGTTATTAGAAACACGTAGTAAAAGAGATTTAAGAATCTGCGAAAGTATAATACAAAATAAAATCTAAATCGTTTTAGAAACGATCGTACGCCAGATATTCGTTATGTTCGAATTCTTCGAACTGATAAACATAATGTAGTAATTTCATTTATCTCAACTTACTTTATATATGTGTGTTTGTGCGTGTATGTAAAACTATAAAAAAAACATATTTATATAGTTCAGATCGATTCGAATAGAAATTTCAAAAAGAAAAAATGAACTTCACTATTTAAAATATTCAATAGAACTTATGAATAGTTTACTATTCTATGATTTATTAACAGTTTTAAAACTAAATAACTTTTACACATGTTTCTAGAGTAGTAGTAAATAAACACAGGTAATCCAGGCTGCTTAATCCAAGCCGAATAAAAGACACATCCTAACGCAATTTCTTTTTACTGTATTTGACGTTTATTTTGTTGGATATTTCCTCCGTTTGACCTTTCATGTCCAACGATTTTTAATTTCTGATTATTTATGTGCCACCTTTGATAATCTTTCTTCTTAAATTAGAAGAGAAGATGTGTCAGTCTTTTTCTGCTAATTTCGATATAAAAACTGCCTTAACTTAACCCCCTTATTACATAATTTCACCCAGGCAATCAGCGATCTATTTTCGTGTCAGACTATCAATGAACACAGGGTCCCTATTTACTAGCTCCCCTCCCTCTACAAAGGCAGATTTTGACACAATATCGATTTTGAATTTGGGGAAAATGCAGCTTCCTAAAAAGGTGCACTCTAGATTAGGACAAAAATTAACATTGCTTTTGTCTAGAAATATATCGCCACTGATCAGAGCTAAAAAAGACGAAGTGTAGTACGAGAACAGATACTACACTTTGCTTCTAGCCATAGGCCAAGTCAAATTCAACCAACGTTTATTTCGAAATGTACATTACCCAGAATATGTAACATTTTGTTTTTGTTCGTTTGGTTTCTTATTTGGTTGTTTTTACTTGCAATATTGTAATCTACGTCCATTGATCAACATGTCTTTGAAGTGTGCGCCGCATTTCCAGCGTCTGATGTCTACGCCAAAGTATTACGTTTTGCGCCGTTTCCTCTTCGCCTGTTAATGTTTTGGCTTCATAAAGACCACGTGCCGCCACACACAGGTGGACGGCAAAGAGACGAAGGCAGATGAAATCTCAAAGATCTTCTTTGGAAGAAATGACAAAAAGAAGCCCCTACGCGCAAATCTAAGGTTTACCTCGTAGGCGGGTCGGATTGATCACACACAACTGGCTTGCAAGATATTTATGCATATAACTTTCAATGCAATGTTTTGAGTTTGTCATTGACGTTAGTCTGGCACAGGGCAACATATTCAGAACATTTACGCTATATTTTAGCCTTTCTATCACTCTATATATATGTTATTATTTTTTATATTGTATAATTTTGTTATCAAACAATATATATCTTTATACATAAAGTAAAGTGTGCGCATTTATATTATACATATATATGAATTTTAGAATATATAGTATAAGCAACACGGTAAGTAACAACATTTTTTAATCGATTTATTAAATTATTTATTTTGAAAACGCTCATTTCCATATCTCATCTGCATTTAAGTTCCACATTATTACTCTATCTCGTTAATTATATATTTTGTTTACCAAAGATTTCTCTTGGCTAGATGTTGGTTGAACTAGCTCTCGAGAGTCATTTTCCGCCTTTTTTATTTAAAACAATTTACAAAGTTAGTTATGTGTATCTGTTATATATATATATATATATCGTTGTACAGCATATACTCTTAAACTAATGAGCCAATCATTATAAACTTTAGAACAAAGCTGGTAGGCGTAAGGGTGGGTAATATGGGCTACATTTATTTTCCCCTTACCCTTTTTTCTATATATTTCATCACACAGAATGAATAATATAAAAATACCTTCTAGTTGTTAGTTAGGTATGTTTTAAACTAATTTTATATGGACGTTTTAATTAAGGTTGAACACATTTGACGTAGAGAAATTTTCCCGAAATATCCTATCATACCACCAAACAACACTGACGCAAGTAATATTGTAATATATATATATATATATATATATATATATATATATATATATATATATATATATATATATATTTGTATTAATAAAAATAGCGAAAAGTGCTTAACAGGCGAGGCCGGCCCACATGGCAGTGAATATCTTCGCCTAGTAAATAATTATCTCTCTCTCTCTCTCTCTCTCTCTCTCTCTCTCTCTCTCTCTCTCTCTCTCTCTCTCTCTGCCGTGCAAAAGAATTCAATTTAGTTTGGATAAAACTTCTTAAAGCTAGATCAGTGTCCAGTGTTAACGTTCAAAACTCAAGCCACACAGAACAACAAGACGAAATTCGGGTCTCCACCCGCTAAGGTAAGCATAAAGCTAACAGCAAAGATTCGAGTATACAACACATTGTACTAATCTTATATTATTTTTAGTTTTGTTGTTGCATCGAATTCTTGTTCTACCCTGGTGATGGTTGTAGCATTTAATTATATATAAATTTTGGTAGTGGTGCTTCAGGCGAGAGGAGGTAAAGCCTGGGAATGTGGACTTTCTAGAAATGAACAGAGCTATACTTCGGCACGACAGAACGACAGAAAAATAGAGCACATAACTCAAATGGCCTACACTCTGTCTGACGGACTGTTGGGGACGTATACTTGACTTGGTATGAAAAACACCACCACCATTAATGTTACATTATTTTTAGCTTAGTTGTTGTCACATTGACTTCGTTTTCTTGCATTCAATTATACATAAATGTTGTACAATTATGTCGAACTCAACATTAGTTCATTTTATGTGAATGTATCTCTTCAAAGATGTTATGCTGTGCTAGTATACATATACTATACTAATATTTTATTTTGTTTACCTCTAAACAGTTTCCCTATTGTTTTATTCTGGTTATTGCTGTTGTAACATTTAATATTTCAATTGTAAACGGCCATGTAAGCTTCCTCAATCTCAACGGAAATGTTTTGTCATTTGAGATTTACCTTTTTGTCCTATTGTACCTATAGCATTAATACTTCTTTATTTCGTTTACCTTAGTTCTGCTTCAGTTTGGCACCTTTTTTTTATTATAGTCGAACGATTTCTCTTGCATTTAATGATATTTCATTTTCATACGATTATCATCAGCTTATTGAAACTTAACAGAAGTGTATATTATCAAACTTGACGTAAACTTTCAAACTATATGCGATAATTAGAAGTGACATTTGTTAAATCTTTTTTCAGTGATGTTCTCCGATCTATAATGAGCGATGTTTAACTGGTCCCATTGATAGAGTAAAAAATTACCCTTTCCTTATGCTAACGCCATTAATAGAATAGTGTTTGCATTCTTGGTTATCCCTTCTCCCATTGCAAACAAAAAGGTCTGATCATGTGCTACACGTCGAAACTCATTAATGAGTTTTGATAAATATTTATGAAGTATCGTATCGCACGTTGCGGAAAGAAAATCATCGCCGTGGTTTTATCCGTGAAAGGGAATCAAGCTCACAGATATACAAAACAACATACGACTAAACTGGGGGCTGGTTCTTCTATTTCAGTGAATCGATATCCAGACTTTTGGGCTCCATACTTGACTGATGATCACCGGCATATTTTGTCTATTCTTGACTTCAAACGAATGCATAAACTCATATTGGAAGCGTTCTCGTCTGTTATGGACAGATGGTGAGCAATCTTCCCCGGCCGAAGTATCAATTCCTGCAATGCATTTATAATTCGGTCGGCCAATGCAGCTTCCCGAGCCAACCGAACGCAACATAGCCTATGTACGGATATCAAATTAATGGTGTTCGTTGCGATGTTACTCGCTGTATTTTGGTTTTTCGACAAAGATTAGCTTCTTTTGAATCTACAATGCTGTCTCGACTCACTAAAAAAAGAAGAAAACGCGGACCTACAATATTACATGCATATCAAATTTCCTTATATTACTACCCGATGTCATTAAAAAGGGACATCATTTTGCCATTATTCTTTATTCCGTTATTCTCTTGTTTCCGTTATTCTCTTATTCCGTTAATCTTCTGATCTTTCTCAGAATTAGTCAATTAGTTTCTCACGAGATTTTCCTTGAAGTTATATGACTATAAGCGCGTAAAACTGAATAAGACTTTTCGGGTTCATATTTATAACTATATGTCTGTGTTTGTGCGCTTGACCAATGGTCACCAAACGTGGTCAAAGTGTCGGTCATGATCTAACTAAAAACTATTATATTTTGAGATATCGTGGCAAAATTAAGTAAAGATGGTGAAAACTTCGGTTCTGTTTATCGTAGAGACTCAATACTTGGTCCATATTGAAGCCAATGGAGTCCCGCACCTTATATAACTTTGATATTGACCTTTGACATTGACCTTGAAAGTTGGGGCATGGTCGAAAATTTTGGCCGATCCTTACGTTGTCACGACTGACTTAATGTTATTGTAGTATATGTTTTTGTTTATTGTTTTTATTTTTACAAACACACAGAGGTTACAGATGGTTTTACTTTTATTTATATAGACGCAAGCCTAATACCGATGTAAATGGGAAAATCGCGGTAGATGACAACTATAGTTGATGAGTCATGATGAAATACGTCCCTAAAGGCGCTTACAACGCGAGATTTGTTTTGATGAACGAATTCTGAATCCGTTTTCCTGTTTGATATAAATGTAATCTTTTAAGTATTTATGAAGAACTGATTTGGTTCTCTCTAGATGTTTATATACATATGCTTGTATATATATATATATATATATATATATATATATATATAATACATACAAATATATATATATATATATATGTGTATATATATATATGATGGGTATATGTGTGTATATATCTGTGTGTGGCCGTATATGTGTGTATGTAACTATATGTGTATATATATATATATATGTATTATAATAGTATACATATTTGTATAGTTGTGTGCATATATATATGTGTGTTTATATATATATATATATATATATATATACATATATATATATTTATGTGTGTATATCTGTATCTCTAAAACGTTTAGTTAAAAAATAAGTTAAGAGCATTAAATTTCCCCTCCCCAATTTACCTCTTAACTCTGTCGCAGTATATATTTATTTTAGTCTTTTGTTCTGACTGGATTCCAGGATAATAATTATTCTGGTCTGGTGTAGTATCCAGCTAAAGGATGTTACTTAGGGTAACATCACTAGGAGAAGGTGTATTATTCCTCGCACAAGCCAGTGTATAGCCGTATCGAAGGTATGGTATTTGGGCTTCGAATACTATGTCATTTTGAATAGTTGGTCAGAGTCTACTTGTAGTGAGGAGTATCCTCATGTCAGGTTGTCCTTGCAAATCCTTTTGCAGGGAGATCGAAGACAGTTGCGGATGGTGTCTTGTAAGCAATTCAAACTATCCTATATGCATATGTGTATATATATATGTTTACATGAATATGTCTATATATGCATATGTGTATATATGCACATATATACATATATATATTTGTGCATATATATTGTGATATTATATATATATATATACATATACATATATATACAGGGTGGGCAAAAATAAGGGTCCTATTTTTAAAAATTCATAACTTTTTTATTTATTGATTTTTTTTTTTTTTAGAATAAGTAAAGGACCCCTTCCGAAGCAAGCATGAGCCGTATTAGCCCTAAGGAACGTACCCTCATTTAGAAAACATTATTTTTGCTTAAAAAACTCAAAACAGTGTAAAAAACAATACTTTAGTTTTTGTAAGTTTTAAGAAGTGTTTTTCGGCTAAAATTTGTTTTGTTTATTTCAAAAAATCTCGGAAGGGTCAGTCTACACACACATAAAGTTTGGTGAGTTTAACTTTTATTTTGTGGAAGTTATTCAAATTCAAGTTATTACAAATTTAAAGATAGGACCCTTATTTTGGCCCACCCTGTATATATATATATATATTTGTATATGAATATGTGCGTCTATGTATTAGTGAATTTTTGTTTTTACATATGTGTATTTATATATGTGTGTATTTGTCTTCATGTATGTATATGTATATTACTGTATACATCCCTATATGTATATATCTGGATATGTGTGTATATGTATGTGTTTACTTGTGTTTATACATATGTATTTGATATGTATGTGTATCTCTATAGATATGTGTGCATTTATGTACATATCTGTACGCGTGTGTTTACTCCTATCTATATGTAGGGATGTATACATATTTTGTATTTCTGTATGTATGCATATATATGAATGTATATGTGAGTACATATATACATGTATATATGTGTAAATATGTGGATATGTATATGTGTACATATGTGTATGCGTGTATATATGTGCATGTGTGTATATATATACCTATATAATTTGTGTATATGTAAATGTGTTGTATTTCTCTTTACTTGCTTGTCAGTCATGAAACAGAACGACGTGTCTAGTGTCACGTGTCTTTACATAATTTGATAAACGTATCGATCATTGGAGATGCGAAAAGAATTTAGATTTTAAACTTTCTTGAATTTCAATAAAACTATTGAACCTAAACACGGATGTTTCGCTCGTTGTTAATAAAGGATATCATGTGACAGACGCTTATGATGACGAATTCCACATCATCATTATCATAATGTAATGGAGATTCGGTGATGTCTGTCAAACCAAAATTCGGCATTTAAACTAATAAGAGAAACTTATGTCTGTCTCTGCGCCTGTCTGTCTGTGTTCCGATAAATTTAGTCACGTGCAACAAGAACGACTGCAAATCTTTCTCCGGTGTAATATTACTTCGTCTAATAACGGTTCCCCGAGGGAGTAAGTAGCTTCCCTTTAATTTATTTATATTCTAATTTAAATAAAATCTAAATCATGAATAAATGACACAAAATTATAGAGATCGTCAAACTCTAAATAAATGTTAATCATTGTTTCTGCTTTTGTTTCGATGAAGATAATTCGTACTAGTTGGATGAGTAGTAAGACTACACATCTAAAAACAAAAATAGGTTTAAAGCTCCCACATTTTATATTAGAATTGTCTACGTGGACCGATGGCGCAACGGATAAAATGCTATAAAATAATCAGTATTAACTAGTTTTCTAGGGGTTTAGATGTTCAAACCTCAGTACAGGCGATACTAAGAATATAATTAAGAATCATAGGACTTTTACCCAGTCATGACTGATGGTACAAGGGCAATCTACTACAGGGTTCGATTTGCGATTTCATGCAGATCGCCGATGTTAATGAGACGCACCTGAAGAATGTCGGAGCTTACATCTGCCGGAATGTTGTAAGCATGACATCCAATATGATAAAAATGTCTGTATAATCCAAATTTAATTCACTTAATACGGTAATTGTTAAACTAAAACAGTACTATGTTTCGAAGCTTTTGAGATGAAGATTGATAATTTGTATAATTTAGATTACTCAGACTACTGTTCTCATCTTGGATGTTATTCTCACAATGTTTCCGCCGATGCACTCTCCGACCTTCCACACGTACGCTTTGTCGAACTCGAGAATGTTTGTCGAATGTAGAATCTGTACGCGATTTCGAATACATTTTTTTTTTAATTCACGGGGTAGCTTGTTCTCGTTCCAGTCAGTCATGACCGGGTATTCCGTCAGCCATGACCGGGTAGAAGCATTACGTAATGCTTAATTATAAGAATTACTTAGACTAGCGATTGGTCTTGCATCTAGGTATTGTCTAGGTATTGTCTAGGGCAGGATGAAAACTTGTGAGACGGCACACTACAAAGTGATATTAAAGAAAACGAAAAACTCGTTTCTAAGTTATCTCTTCTGTGTCAACGAAATCTTTGAAACATAAAAGTAACAGCATTCATAATCCTGATCAGAGCACCGAATGTTTAATAAAGTATACTCCTAAACGAATCGTGGGGGTCGTCTTAGCGAGAGTACACAAAAATGGATTTGAATACGACTAAGAATATTGGAACATTGATGAAACTGGTTGCGCGAGATTTTGAGAAATCGATCTATGTTAATGGTAAACAAATAGCTGTTGTCGCTATCAATTGAAATAAGTCTGATACACCACGTGGATTCCGTTTGTGGTTTGTGTTGTAAGTAAAAGTCGCCATGCGTAGTGGGCTGAACATTTTGATGTAAGACGTAGATGTATTTTGTTGGGAGGAAATTTCTTTGATGATTCAGTATTGCTTTAAATTAAGTTCGCATTCCTTTTTTTTAATAAACCACGCCATACTGTGGGGCTTTGAGATAGTTTTAAGTTATTGATAATGTTGTGGGATACTGCGCCTTCAAATTACGTCGCATGGGGGTCACCAATATCGGGGATTGTTGACAGAGACACTAAAAAGCAAATAATATCTTCAATGCCGAAGAGATAGAAATTATAGAGGGAGCAATGAAGTATGTTTGTCAATAACAAAAATAACATTTACTTAAGTGATGTGTGAGTGAGATGATATACAGCGTATCAAAGGGAATTGCACGTGTGAGTTTGTTCATGTATTTGGTTGTTTTTATTTAGAAATCAGAAAGAACATGTATCTGTGTAGATAAAGAATTGATAACATAGGCAAATCGAATGCTGCAGTACATAATACTAAAGTGTTTTGGTGTAACTTCTTGCTACACAAGAAGATAGAGATGTTGAAAATAAGTCCGCTCGCCTTGGAGGTCTCGAGGAAAGAGAGAGAATTATAGAGCCACATGACTGGGGTCAATATAGTCATTGTAAATGAAATTATCAAAAGGAGAAAGGGAACAAATGTGATATTTAAATCTTCGTTGGTGAGTACGTACAATGACGACGATAGTTTTGCGAAGGTGGCGATTTGAGTCGTACGTGAAACTGCTAGTTCCGAGTGAAAAGCGTGTACAGTGTCAAACGATTATATTTATACTAATTAATTTCTCGATTTGTGTAGCTTTTTATAGTCTAAGGGAGTTCGCACCGACTCATGAATATACAACTTCGTTTGTATATATATATATATATATATATATATATATATATATATATAGTTTTGATGTTTTTATGGATCTATAACGAATAAATGTGTTGGTAAGATCAATGAACATATATACCTGTTCTGAATCCTGTTACCGGAGCTCATTGAGCTTACAATAATTGCCATCGTTCCGGAATGTATAGAGATGAAGCAACTCTTCATGAAACACAAAATCAACAACAAATATATATGCATGTGTGTTTGCATGTATGTATGTGTGTATGTACGTTCTTATTTGGTTTAAAATATAAACATTTTATATCGAGTACTTGTACTGGGTATCTTGCGTGGGGCCACATGCGCACGAACCATTTTACAAACTTTCCATATGGACGTCGCAGAAGGATCATCTGGTTCTCCGTACCTCAACAAGTCTACGATTACTACAAACAAAATAAATAAGAAAATTTTCCTCTGGAATCACGCTTATTGATGTTCATGAACACACAATGTTGTATTTAAGCCGATACACTTTTAATTGGTTTAAAATATAAAAATCTTATATTAATTATTTTTACCAGATGTTCGGCGTGATGCCGCATGCGCACGAACAATTTTGCACACTTTCTAATTGGACGTTGCAGAACGATTATCTGGTGTTCTATATGTAACTACGATACTATGCTTACTGTAAAAAAAACGACGAAATTAATTGGTAGATGTTGTCTATGAAATAGCACTCGTTAAAACTCGTGGCCACACCACTTCGTATTTAAGCGGAGGCGTTTATGTTTGGTCTAAAATGTAGACATATTATATTTATTAATTTTATCGGATGTTCTACGTCGAGCCACATGCGTACGAACTATTTTTCACACTTTTCATTCCGACGTCGCAGGGTAAGCATCACGTTCTATATGTCGCCTTACAAGACTACGATTACTACAAACGAAGGAAAAATATATCAGTAAATTTTCCAATGAAATAGCGCCTGTTGGGGCTCATGCAAAAACACAACTTTGTATTTAAGCGTAGGAGATTTTGATTGATTCAAAATGCAAACATCTTATATTTATTGATTTTACCGGATTATTTCCATCGATCCACATGCGCACTAACCATTTCACACACTTTTAATTTGGATGTCGAAGAGTGATCATCCTGTTGCCATTAGATAACTACAACATTACCACAAAAAGGATGACAAAATCAATCGGTAAATTTAAAATGTCGCTCGTTTAAGGAACAAACTAGATTTTCTACAAGGCCAGATTAATGCAGCTGACATGAACACTGCGCTAAGCAGCATTATGATGGAGAATGTTATCTCAGCTTGTAACATGAAAAAAAGAAGAATTAATTAGAAATAACTGCATTAATGAAATTACATATCATCAATTAAATTGGGTACTTTTGTTTACTTTTAACATCAATTGCGTTCAATACGTCGACGCGTAATGGTTGATTAGAAAAATGAGATAAAACTTAATTTAATTATTTAATTATTTGACTCCAAAGCTAGTCAAGAAACAAGAAACCGACTATTTTCTGCTGACGATTGCAGGGAAAACCGATAAATAATTGCTCGTGACATGTATGTGACTGTTCCGGTAATGTATGTATGTATATGTATGATCTATATATATATATATATATATATATATATATATATATATATATATATATATATATATATATATATATATATATTAGCGTGTGTATAACGTGTAAAATGAACAAGTTAATTCTGGCAAATTCTGTAAGTAGTGATAAATTACTTCAGGTGAAGTGGGTGTGTGGGTGTGGTAATATATGTATAATAATGTAGACATAATATAGATTCGTCATTCCATCATAAAGATTAACGTGTATTTATTTGTATTTATATATATATATATATATATATATATACTTATACTTCCATTCCGTCACGCAAAACTTAGCTAGTAAAACACGTGCACTTTTCTAGCCACGTGACTAAACCAGTTAAATGTGGGGAGAGGAAGCGAGAAAGAAAATAGCATGTTTTACAATCCCTTCAGATTTAATTCGCCGCCTGAACTAACAACAACAGTCTACACCAAGTGCTTTTTTTATCTTTATATTTGAAAAATTAAATTACTGGTCTAATTCTATGATTTTATATAGATATTTTAGTAGATAACTAGCTAGTGCGAACACTTGCGAATCATATTTTTTAAAGTGTGCATAGTACATATTTGTTCGAATAAATATCTGCAGATGTATATATCTGGCTGTTCTACAATGCTTAATTATTTCTTTTTATTTCTTCTCTCTTACACTTCCTTTTTTTCTCTCTACTTATCACCTCCCTTGTTCTCCCTCTCTCCCTCTCTCCCTCTCTCTTTGTCTCTGTTTCCGTCTCTTACACTCAAACGCACATACACATATTAAGTAGCCTTGAATAGAAGTGAGATAGAAGGAAATTGCCAAGGGTTCACGATCAAATTTGATGTTTAAGAAAAACGTAGGTAGAAGATGGGGAAGAGGATGAGGAACAACGTGATAAAGGAAGAGGCTCGGCATTCGTTAAGCAGCGAAAACGAACACACGTGTCGACATGTAGCGCTGAAGATAATAACGAGTGTTAGACACTAACTGACTTTCTCTTTTCCCTTCTCTCTTTCTCATTCTCTATCTATCTTTATATATATATATATATATATATATATATATATATATATATATATTAGTATTTCATTTATCCACATAAAATCTTATAAGGAAATATAATTTTTTATGTATCCATTTTCAGTATTTACTTCAACAGTGCTCGATACGTAAGTAGAGCAAGGTAATAAGTTATGAAAATATATATCTGGAAAATATTTGCCAAAGAAAGACCAAATAACAAGAAATACTACGTGGGTATGACCTCCCTAGATTTTAAGACCAGATATTATGACTACAAAAGCACATTACAAAACAAAGAATGTCGAACTAAAACAGCACCAGTAAACCACTATTGAGAACTTAAAGAAAATGGGCGCACACCAATAATTGAATGGAAAACAGTAAGACAGGCCAGTACATGTAGAAATTTAGACGACCCGTGTAGATTATGCCTGAATGAAAAATTTGAAATCCTAAATTTTAAAGATCCCCGAAATCTATTAAACTGTAGAAGTGAGATAGCAAACAGCTGCTTACACAGAAATAAATTTACCTCAGAGTAATGATAAATAAATGAATAAACAAAAAAAACAAAATAAAACAAAAACATAACATTTTAAAAATTAAAACCTAAGATTGAAATACAAGGAACCACGTGTTAAAATAAATCCACTCATTATACTGACACAACAAAGGAAACAGGATATAGGCAAATCTATTGATAACAGAACAATAGAACAAGATATAGGAAGTAACACCAACAAAGCCTTTGTTCGTGGGAAGCCCAACGATTGGCTGAGAGAACAACAAAGAATCTGATTGGTTAACTAACCAGCCGTGTATGTAAAAACACCCGGCAAAAATAACTCCATGCATTTTAACCTGAAGATTCCCCCGGGGATAAAACGCGGGAGCCTCTGTGTAGCTTAATTGCCATAAATATATGTTCATAACTTACTATATATATAAATATATATATATATATTATATATATATATATATATATATATATATATATATATATATATATATATATATATATTATTTCACTTTAATAAATAATGGAGTACACATTCAGGATACCACGTCTTCGTGTTAACTAATTAATTAACAACCATCTAGCAAAGCAAACTACCTCAGAAAATTCATAACTAAATGCACATAGAGCAAGTCCTTGCTAACCAGTAGGGTAACATTTATTGTGTGTATCTATATCATCAGATCGACATCAAAATTGTATAAAACATCACTATCTTTTCTTTCTCTCATGAAAAATCACGCTACAAAATCTCTGTGAATTTGTATAATAATAAGTTTAATAAATCTCTCTACGTAGTTGTTTTCTATCTCACTTTGTTTTGTACCTCCTCCCTCAACTGGCTCTCTCCCGTTCGCTCCCTTTCCCAGACTCACTAACTGAAGCACACACACTCACACATTAAGTGGCCTTGAATAGAACTGAGATAGAAAGAAAATTGTCAAGGGTTTACGATCAAATTTGATGCTTGAGAAAAACGTAGGTAGAAGACGGGAAAGAAGGTAAGGGACAACGTGATAAAGGAAGAGGCTGGCATTCATTTAGCGGCGAAAACGAACACACGTGTCGGCATGTAGCCCTGAAGATAATAGTCAGCTGGACACTAACTGACTGATTCTCTCCCCCTAACACACTCTATTTTTCTCTCTCTCTTTCTCTCTCTCTCTCTCTCTTGCTGGAAATATTTTTTCGCCACTGAAACTTGATAATATTTAAATAAAAATTACTGTTTACATTATGATGGCTAAACACTTAGACTACATTTATTTTTGGATTTACACAATGACGGATCCTTTTTTGAAGTTCGGCCGTTTTTATTCCGGTGTTGGTCTGTTGGTTTGGTTGCAAAGTTTTATTTTTATATCATGACTAAATCGCTTATTTTCGCCCTATTCTTTTCTGTCTCTCCCTTCTTACGAAGGTCCTGGGATGTTACAAGAGGATTGTTCTACTCCCCAAAACACATCTCCTATTGTATATATACAGTGTTGGGAAAACCGATGGCATAACTTCGGCATTATGTACTATATGTATCAAGGAGCCTCTTTGTGTTAGGATCGCAGTTGTAATAGAACTCCATTTCTAGTCTAATTTTCTGTCTGGTCATTTTTTTTACTATTCGGTCACCACTTACAAAGGCCAAGTGCCACTCGAAATACGTGTTTATGTGACGGAATAATTGTCAGCTAAAACATGAGGGGCACTATGGGAGTACTCACATTTATGGATCGTATGAACTTCGTTTGATTGCTTATAGGGCGATTCATGACAAGAATATTTTAGCATTGGATTTGAAGACAACTAAGTTGTAATCCACAGTGATGCAGTTCAGCGATAAACTATTCAACAAGTGGGAAGCATTTGCAAAGAAACAGCTTCTTTGCAAATGCTTCCCACTTGTTGAATAGTTTATCTCTATAAAAATTCCGCCGAACTCTAGTCACACGGAGTTTCGCCTGCGTGGTGTTTGCTTTGGGCTTAACATATTTTCTTACATGTATGTAGTCTATGTTATTGTTTATACCTGACATAAGATGGGTTAGCATTCGCAGGATGTCGACTAAGTTCCCCATCCTGGCTATCAAAGGAGCCCGTGTTGATCATGATTCTCAGATCTTTCTACTGAACCTCATATTTTTATGTTTGTGTCAATGTTTCTCATTATTTCGTTCGTGTATGTGACAACACCAAGCCCAGGATTATTTTTCTTGTGATACTGTCACGGAGATAGTTTCATCTCTCTCATATGTAAAAATAACCGTGCACTATCACACACATTGAGTGTGTTAGATGTTTACAATAATGAATGTTGATCATTACATTTTCAATGAAGAAGTACTCGAAAATCAAGCGTTTTCGGACATATACATATAGAACAACACCTCGAATTTTTAAAAAAACATATATATATATATATATATATATATATATATAGTAAGCAATGAAAATATATATGACAATCAAGCTACACAGAGGCTCCCGTGTTTCATCCCCGGGGGAATCGTCAGGCTAAATGCATGGAGTTATTTTTGTCAGGTGTTTTTATATACATGGCTTGCTAGTTAACCAATCAAGTTCTTTGTTGTTCCCTCAGCCAATCGTTGGGCTTCCCTCGAACAAAGGCTTTGTTGGTGACGCTCCTATTTTTTGTTAACAATGGATTGTCCTATATCCTGTTTCCTTTTTTTTGTCAATACAGTGGGCGAATTTATTTTAACACGTGGTTTCTTGTATTTCTATTTTAGGTTTTAAATTTGAACTAATTCAGTTTTTTATTTATTTATTTATTTTTATTTATTTATTTATTTCATTTATTATATATCATCCTAAGGTAAATTGATTTTTGTGTAAACAGCTGCTTGCTATTTCACTTCTAGAGTTTAATAGGTTTTGGGGATCTTTAAAATTTAGGATTTCATATTTTTCATTCAGGCATAATCTACACGGGTCGTCTAAGTTTCTACATGTACTGGCCTGTCTTACTATTTTCTATTCAATTATTGGTGAGTGTCCATTTTTTTTAGCTCCCAATAATGGTTAGCTAGTGCTGTTTTAGTTCGACGTTCTTTGTTTTTAAATGTGCTTTTATGAAAACTGACACATAAAAAATTATATCTCCTTATAATATTTTATGTAGATACATGAAGTACTAATATATATATATATATATATATATATATATATATATATATATTAGATTGTCTGGTTGTATATGAAAAGAAATAAAATAAAATGCTCGATCATATAAGAGAGATAATATAATTTATTTAGATACTGTATATTACATATTTCAACAATGTACTGCGGTTTCATCCAAAGGGCAGATTTAGACATCTTTAGTAAATTCCGTGCCCAGTGGAATCATCGGCAAGCTGAAACGATTGTAGTCACGCTCGACAGGAAATGGCGTCAAAAAAACGGTGTATCTCTGAGGGCGTCCCCGAAAAAATCCGGTGTGGGATCGTGATTAACTAAGGCTCAAGGGAGTCCTTCATTTTATTCCCTAGCAAGTTTTATTTATTTATTTATCTGTTCTTTTTGTAATGTTATTATTATACCTGAAAAAATACGAAAGGGGTGGCTATATAGTTTGCCGTTGGAGCCTGTGAAACTAGTGTTATTTTTTTGTTGTGGTTTTTGGGAATAAAGTCATGTATCGGATTAATTGTTCATCATAGAGCTAAAAGAGATGATTCAAATATGTTTTTATCGACTTTACATGGTTGTTTATTTAACGCGTTTGTTTATTTTTGTTTATTGAATTGGTTTTTCGTATTTTCTGTTCTTTTTGTAATGTTATTGTTATATCTGGTCTGAAAAAATACGAAAGGAGCGGCCATATAGTTTGCCGTTTGGTTTGTGGAACTAGGGTGCCCTTTTGTTGTCGTTTTTGGGAATAAAATTATGTATCGGATTAATTGTTCGGTATAGTGTTGGAAAGCATAATGCAATAATGTTTTTTTATGGACTTAACGTGTTTGTTTATTTTTGTTTATTGAATTGGTGTTTTCGTATTTTCTAGATCTCAATGGGAAGCGGTGTTTCGTTGATATGTCCCGTTTATAACCAGTAGTGTTGAAAACAAAAAATGGTTATAAACGGAATGATGGATACTATCTTTTATTTCCGTTTGAGGGGTATAAGTTTAGTCTCTTTATTAATGGTGTGTTAATAATATTAATATTTATATTTGTATTTATATTTATATTTAGTGTAATTCATTAAATTCCTTATCTTGTTATTTCGCTCGGCAAATAAACCTATATACACACACGAGCATGGAACCACAAGCATGCCTATACACAACATCTGCACATGCGTGCATGTACACACATCTTCGCTCACATGTACGGGGGTTTATTAATTTAATATTTTTTATTTTTTGTGTTTTTAATTTAATCTTTTATTTATTTTATTAATATTATTTTATATTTTATATTTATTAATAATCTGCTCTTATACATACACACGCGCATTCGCACACATGCTTGTACACACATCTGGACGTATACGTACGCCTGTACATTCATCTTCATTTATACAGGGGTGGGCGGGTGATTTGAGAATCTATTATATGGATTGTATGAAGCGGGGGTGGGTGGTGGGGTTTAGGGTTTAAAAAAACTTTATGGTGTATCTGTATTCCCGTGATAGGAGGGTCACGTGAAGATGGGGTATCTGCTGATAAATGTATAATTGCTGTGGATGGGGTTAGTTTTAGTATGGATGATGTGATTATCTGTGGTGAAAGGGTGGGGTGTTTATTGATGAATGTTTTATCTGGGTTAGGACTAGGTTGTATCAGGGTAGGCAGGGTTTATGTAGTCGCGCCCGTTGTGTGTTTAACATATATCTTGGGGGGAGTGTGTACGTAAATAGAAAGATAGGAATGTTGTTATGGGTTTAGGGAGATCTTGGGGAGATTAGTTATTTTATATGTTTTTACGAAATACTTTACTATCTTTTTAGAGGGGTATTTGGTTTAAAGGGATAATTGGTGGGTTATGTAATACTGTTATCAGACCATTGGGCTAGCAGGAATTTTCTTTTGTGGGGGCATTTTCTGAAGACCTCGGTTTTTATGTTCATGCAGTTTATGGAAGGGTTGTTGAGAGCTTGTATAATTCTGAATTTCTCAGTAGTGCACAAAGGGCAGGTCCTGGAGGTGGGGCTGTAAGATTTAGGTGTGTCGGTAATACTCCATTCTATTATGTCGGGGGTGTTGGACGTCTTGAGATCCTATACGTGGGTTGCCAGTGTGGTTATGTGGTCTTTTTGGGGGTATTTGAAACTGTTGTTGTGGGCGTAGAGTCTTTGTTTAAAAGATCCCTGGGTCATTCCTCCCTTTTGGTATCCACCCCGGATATAACCTTGGCTTCGTAAACAACGGAGCTGACTGTGCATCCTCCGCCCAGGGGGCAGGTGTCACCTCTTTTGCAAGAGCAACGGGGGTTGGGTGAATTAGTTGGTGGTTTGGAGGTAAGAATGGATCCCACGGACTTATACCAAAATGATTGGAGAATAAAATAACTGGTATGTACACACGAATGCTTAAAGCGATTCTGAACATCTCCTGGAAGCGGAACCTCACAAGAGAGCAACTCTACGGACACCTTCCTTGGATTACAGCCCTGATCAGAGAGAGAGAGAGAGAGAGGAACAACAACCAGAGTTCCTACTGAATGCTGGAGGTCTTAAGATGAAATCATCAGCGATGTGTGTTATGACAAATTAGGGGTGTAGTTCAGTGAAGAGACCGCACGGAAACTACGTAAAGCAATTAGAAAAGAACTAACTATGCACCTATGAAAACCTACCAGGTGTGATGGAAGATGGAGCAAGTTGGTGTCAGAGGGATCCGTAACATCATCACAAATAGATGATGAGGATAATATTACCCCTAAAAATGCAAAAACCTAGAAATATTTCGTCTTATTTACGGTTTATATATTTCCAAATATACTATATCCTATCAATTTTATCGATGTGAAATCAAGATATAATTAACTGAAATACGTGTGTTTATTTCGAATCGTTATGATTTTGTTTTTCTGCAGCATACATTCGCTAAGGACCTGATTCTTTACCCTCACAGCCGCCCTTGTTGTATGAGGCAGAACTTGAGATAAAGAAAGTAGAATAAGTTGAAGGGGAAGTTTTCCAGAAATATCGTGATATACCAGATTCAAACATACATCTCTAGTGAACGAAGTGAAAACTGGAGGCAAGTAAAATCGATTTTAATTTAAAACACATTATCAGCGCCGGCGTGTCTTAAAGATCCATTCTGGGCCCAGCCCTTTTCTCGATCTTCATCAATAATCTCCCAAATCACATTCTAAGATCATGTTTCGACATTTATTCAGATTACACAACCATCTATGACAACATATCCAATTACATTAATGATCACGTTATTTCTGATTCTCTATCTTCCTACCTGGCGTCTGTGGTGCAATGCGGAAAAAGGTGCCGGCTTACTGTAAATATGTCTAAAACCAAGCTTTTCTACTGCCACCAAAAATGCTCAGATCCTCACCTAGCCCCAATTGAATGGATGACTCTCTCTTTGAGGAAGCTGTCTGGTTTGATAAACTTCTGGGACTGACCATCATATCAGACTTGAAATGGAACTTATATAAAATCCGTTGCTGAGGTCGCTGACAGAATGGTAGTATTAATCTATTGCCTCAGAAGGTATCTCCCTCCTGGCGCTGTCTTCTGCCTGTGTGGGAGTCAGATACGTTCAAAGATAGAGTACTGTTTGTACATCTGGGGAAATACTGCCCAGAGCTCCTTTCCTGCTTGACACAGTACAAAATCGACTTTGACATATAGTGGAGGATGTTCCTTTCTCTGCCCTGCATCTTTTTTTATTCGCAGAAAATATATTGCTAGCATGTCTCTGTACCATCGTTATGTTCATGGTAAGTGCTCAACTAAGCCTCAAACTACTGTTACCCCCTGTAAAATATTCAAAATATAAAGGTGTCTAGCTACCACCATTGCCTATAACTTCTCTTTCTGCCTCTGTATACCTAAAACTAAATGCAACTTCCGTGAGCAAAGTTTTTTCACGAGAACTATCCGTCTATGGAACACAATACCACCGGCCAGCCGGTTACAACATGGTTGTTTTCAAGTTCAATGTAAACAAATTCTTGTTGAGTCGTCCTCTTAAATAATCAAATACTGACTAGTTACAACCATCGTTACCAATCATCAAGATGTTATATCTTCGTCCATCTGACAAACTCATTAACCATTATCCTTGAGTAGCCTTTTCGCCGTTATTAAATTAAAAAATATATTTTCTCAGAATTCTTCTTACAACCAGGCATATTTCCATATGCTCTAGTATTTTTGTTTTCATTCTAGAATCTGTTCCTGTATTGGTGTTACGTTTGTTTCAATTTGTACGTCAGTAAGCTGATGATATTGGTTAAGTTTGGGGTGTTTTTATGAATTGGAACTATATTTTAATAAAGAAATATATATATCTTTATTAAAATATAGTTTCAAGAATTAAATATTCATTTTTTGCATTAAATTAAATTAATTTTATGGCATTTAAAAAAAATATTTTATGGAAGCAATACGTGAAACAAAACATAAGAATATTTAGTAAAATAAAATTCTTTTTCGTTTTCCTTTTATTGATTGTTTAAAAGTTTTCAGACGAGCCTCCATTTCTGTGTTGAGGCAGCTGACTATGTTGTCAGCTTAAATTCACATAAATAAGGTGTATTTCTCTACTTGTCGCATAACGGTTTGAATTGCTCCATCGGTTAGGGCGCTTGGATTCCGAATCATGCGACCGTTTTGAACAGTTATCTTCACACTGAAGATACCGTTATGATGAAACGTATATGTATGTGTATAATAATTACATATATATTATATATATATATATATATATATATATATATATATATAAATTAGTATACATTTTTAGTATAAATGTGTATTTATACAAACATTGCTAGCTACTGATACTGTTTCAGTATCTTCGTCGTGGGCCAAGGATGCTAGAATAAAAATAAGGTCGTAGCTGAAACATGTATGGAGATAGGTAGCCAAAAACGGTTGTATTAACAAAAATGTATACTAAAATACAGCTCCACTTGTTATTGATCACTATCCTATAAACTGTGTAGCTTCACAGGATTAACAGGAGAATAGAAAGTGGATTTAGGGTTTACTTTCGACAGCCTCGCTTAACTTATTTTGTCCTTAAGTCCTCACATTCCATTAGCGATGTTTCTGACAAAGGGGTAAGAATTGCTGTTTTCTTGGTCAGAATATATCCATCTAACACTTATCGTTAGATACTTTTTGACCTTGAAGTGGTATATGTTTACCTCCTAACATCAAGTGGTTTCATGCTTTGTTAACTGACAACCCTACAAACATTATATGTATATATATATATATATATATATATATATATATATATATATATATATATATATATATATGTCATCCACATACAGACTGTTTCATTGTATCACAACTAGACCAGCTAGTGCCTCAATCTAGGATCGAAACTCGACCGTCGAGCTGACATTCGGAGCTTCTACCCCTAACCTATTACGCGACACTGCCTGAAAGTAAGGGAAATCTAAATGTACGCATTATTAAATGCGGGAGGCTAGAATAATTTTTACATAATGAAATATTCCTTAAAGTTAGTATCAGTTAGCGATGTCCTTACGAAAAAGCTCAACCTACGAAAGAGAGTTTATATAGTCATTCGCATACATATCGTTTCGCTGTATCAAAGCTCTTCAGTGTGGCTTGATGCTATTGAAAACTGTTGTGGCGGTCGACTATTATTATCCGCCTCTTTGAGACGTATATTGGGTTAATTTATTATCTCGTATCTAACCATTTACGGTAGCCTCATTGGTTAGCGCGTCCGGGATCAAATCGTGCGATGAGCTTGAATAATTATTTATACACTAATGATTCTGCAAGAATGAAACATATACATATGTAGACAATTTTTAAATATGTATTATTAAAATAATTATATATGTGTATATATAGTTGCACGATTCTAACCCTAGACCAGATAATATAGATAATATAGATTATATATATATATATATATATATATATATATATATATATATATAAGTTAAGACGATTTTTCCCCTGTACGTTCTCGAAGAATAGGAAAATAACCACATGCATCACAGGCTACTAAACTCACCACTATATTACACTTATTAACTCGAGCGTTTTTTAGTAAATTTGTTATTATTTTTTCCAGCTAACACTAAATATTACTTTTGGCCCAACATCTTCGACTCTCCTCAAAATATACTCCATATCGGTGGTAGCAAAAACTTTCCCGCCAATACTTTAGTACTATCACTCTTCTCATCGACACCGGGAACTAATAAACAACGTCTACTTTTCAAAAAGGTCTCCGTTATTATTTAATATTTGTCTGCTATTAATTTACTACATAATACAAAACATTAGGCACACATTTAATGGATACTCCCGCTGAATTTCGAGAATATCGAATTACGTTATTTCTCCCTATTATGTAGTCATTCCGGTTATTAGAGAATGCAATTAATGAACATAGTATTTCATCTTTCAACATGGCGGCTACAATTTCTTCAACGAATCGACTTTTGAATTAAGTAACTATACGTTAAGATACTCAACAGAGACCCTACAGTTTACATTTACTGATTCTAACACCTTTCATATGCATAATATCCAATAATTGGACAAAAACATTGATTTCTGGGTATAGAAATGACCCAAAACATGTGACTTAAGGCGGATAGTACGATAACCCGCATGCCAGCGATTGGCTGGCTTTGTTTCAATGTCCTATTTTTCAATACATTTTCTAATCATTTCGTAGGCCAGTGGTTACGAACGTAGATCCAAGACCGAGATGTTCATGGTTCGATCTCAGACGTATGATACTATTTATTTTCATTTTTTTTTTACATTGTTAAACTTCACCTACGAGAGAGTGAAGGGAAGAGCTGACTATAGACAGATTCAACGTTATTATGTAGTCATTAACAAAATCAATGTAATATGTAGTGATTTAACTATTGTGAATATCATTCAGATTTGACCTATTTGCGTTCGGTCGGTTGTTGACAAATTTTAATTCATTCTTTTCAATTTCTCCCGTGCAACGCTGGGGCACGGGTAAAGCTAGTAATATATATAATATATACTATATATCCATAATATATTATAATATATATTATATATATATATCATATAGTATTATATTACATATAATATATATAAATATATATATATATATATATATATATTATATATTATATATTATTATATTGTGTATATAATATATATATTATATATATCATATATTATTATATTGTATATAATATATATGTATATATATATTATATATATCATATATTATTATATTTTATACATAATATATATATATATTATATATATAATATATCATTGTATCTATAATATATATATATTATATATATCATATAGTATTATAGTGTATATAATATATATATATTATATATATCATATATTATTATAGTGTATATATAATATATATATATATATCATATATTATTATATTGTATATATTATATATATCATATATTATTATATTGTGTATATTATATATATCATATATTATATTTATCATCTATTATTATATTGTATATATATTTATATATTATTATATTATATATTATATTGTCTATATATTTATATATCATTATATTATATATTATTATGTTGTATATATATTTATGTATTATTATATATTATTGTTATATTATATATTATGATATTATATTGTATATATATTTATATATTATTATATCATATCTTATTGTTATGTTATATATTTATTATATATTATATATTTATTGTATATCATTATTATATATAATATATGTGTTAGATATTCATAGTTATGTTATCTATTAATAATGGAGATTATGTAGCTGTCTGTTTTAAGAAAAACTTTACTATTTAAGGCTATTGTACTTATGAAATATTATAGTATATACTATTCAAAACTAATTTACTATCTTTAAATGCTAAATTCAGTGGCATAGTGTAGTATCTGTTCGGTTGTCATTATACCATCCTTCCAGACATTACCTCCGCCTTGTTGGAGAGGTGTACACGTAGTGTAATGTGTTCTTTTGTCATTATACCATCCTCCAATACATTACCTCCTCTTTTTTAGCGGTGTCGATGTGGTGTAGTATCTGTTCTGTTGTCATGATATTATCTTCCCAGGCATTACGCCCTCCTTTTGTTGAGAGGTGTTGAGGTAGTGTAGTATTTGTTTTGTTGTCATGATACTCTTTTCCCAGGAATTAACTCCTTCTTTTTGAGAGATGTGGACGTAGTGTCGTATGTGTTCTGCTTCCATGATACTATCTTCTCAGGCATTACCCTCCTCCTTTTTTGAGAGGTATGGATGCAGTGTAGTATCTTTTCTCTTGTCATGATACCATCGTCCCAGGCATTACATCCTTCTTTTTTTGGGGAGGTGTGGAGGTTGTATAGTATCTGCTCTGGTGTCATGATACCATATTCCTAGGCATTAGGTCCCCCTTTTTTGTAGAGATGTGGAGGTAGTGTAGTATCTGTACTGTTGTCACGATACCATCCTCCCAGGCATTACAACCTTCTTTTTGGGGAGGCGATGTAGTATTTTTCTGTGGTCATTATACTACTCTCCCAGGGATTACCTCCTCATTTACTTTTTTGGGGCGGGAGGTAGTGTAGTATCTGTTCTGTTGGCATTATACCATCTTCTAAAGCAATACCTCTTCTTTTTTTTAGAGGGGAAGGTTAATGTAGTATATGTCTTACTGATTATTAAGTATAATATTCTATTTCGAACGCACAGAAAGTTCTATTTCAAGAAAGAGAGAAAGAGAGAGAGGGGGCACAAGACAGGTGCGCGTTATTTGATTAATAACATGTAAACAACACATCCTTTGAGATTTCTCGTATGAGTCGCTCAAAAATAATATATTTACTTTGATTTTTTATTAAAACGTTTTGGGTGTTTTTTAATAGTATTACAAATTATGTTTTAAAGCACAAATTCAATTTTAAAAATAATTGGTTAAGAAATTACTTTTCGTTTGTAAGGAAAATCAAACACATTTTACTGAGCAATTAAATAACTGTATTTTATTTTTTTATTGTTGATTTAACTTTAGGTACAACTTTTTTTCAATTTGGAAAAATTCAAATATTATTTTTTTTACGACCTTAAGTGAGGTTAGGAATGTTTGCTTTTCATTTTACGCCGTAACGGGTAAACTTTGTTTCAAAACTGTTCTTATTATTCCGTGTTTTATTAATTGAAATAAACGATGGGGTGATTTTTTATGTTTTTTTTTTTACAAAAACAAACAAACACATTTTTCTGAGCAATTAAATAAAACAACTAGCAGAAATATGCGACTGGAGCGACCATATATTTGCTAGTACATATAATATATTTAATATGTATTTATTATTATATTATATATATATATATATATATATATATATATATATATGTATGATATATTTATTGTATTTATTATATTATATATATATATATATATATATATATATATATATATATATAAAATATTTATTATATTTATTATTATATTATATATAGAACAATGTTTACATTGGGACGTCGCTTAGTTTCACTTACTTGCTTGAGGCATCTACTTGTTTAGCCAAATTGAAGAGCTGTTATACAGCGAAACAGTCTGTCTGTGGATAACAAATATATAAATCAAGTTCAAATATGTTAATAAAATTAACATAAAACCAATATTTCCAAGAGTTCTAAAAATCAAGAAGCATTTATAAGAATAAATAAACCTCATTCGAATCTTCGCCAAATACCCAGCGTTTTGAAGATATTACATAATTTAATCGACTGAATACAAATAAAATACACGTTTTATTTGTATTGAAAGAATGTAATACCATCAAAACGCTGGCTATTTGGGGTAGACTGTAATAATGTTTGTTTAATTACACACACACACACACACACACACACATATATATATATATATATATATATATATATATATATATATAATAGACGGAGTAACATATAATATACATATACACTTTAATAAACGATGGAACATCTGTCTGTAGAATAAGTATATATGTAAGTGTGAGTTCGTGGATGTTCATAAATCATTCTCGAATCGCTTGGGGATGATTTCTAAGGCTGAACTGAAATTGCGTTTCAGCGTATATTTTGTTAATCCGTACAGATTGGGGCGTTTACTTGCATTTCACCCCAAAGGAAATCGTTTTGTTGGACAAAAGTTCAAGTAAGAAATTGGATGATGTATTCCATCACTTTATCATTCGACATCTCCTTTCTTCATATTTACACACACACACACACACATATATATATATATATATATATATATATATATATATATATATATATACATTTATATACATATATGATTAACATTATGGAAATAATGTATGTATATACATTTATATACATATATGATTAACATTATGGAAATAATGTATATATATACATTTATATACATATATGATTAACATTATGGAAATAATGTATATATATACATGTATATACATATATGATTAACATTATGGAAATAATATATATATATATATATATATATATATATATACATACATGTATATACATATATGATGAACATTATGGAAATAATATATATATATATATATATGTGTATATATATATATGAGAAAGAGATGAGTGTACATTCTGTGTGTATATTTAGATGTACAAATGTGTTCATATATATTAATAGTGGGCAGCTTTGAATAACAAATTAGAAGCCGTTGACAATGAGGAACTGATTAAAAAAATATGAATAAAAACATAACTAAATACGGGCACCCAGGACGAAAAGGGTCCCTCAACTCGTTTATACACCAGGCGGGAAAATGTAAGCAATCTTATAAACCTTCCTGTCTCTAGAAGTGGCGCTCCAGCCATGAGAGGCCAACCAGGGTCAGCCATCAGGCTTTGAGAAAAAAATGTTCTGGGCGCCTATGTCTATCATATTCAGTAACAACAACAGCTATGATATGTTGCACACAAGAAGGTTCTATTATTTTCCTTACACTACTCAAAGTGTGAAAAGTGGAGCAAGACATCAAATGAAATCCTGGCCGATAAAATAAAAGAATCTACCTTCCCTGAAAAGAAGGAAATACATCTGTGACCCGCCTACGATCGCTTGTTTCTCAGATTGGCATATATATAACAGAATATGCGAGCACCGTCATAAGAAATGTATTCCTAAGGAAGGCAGAAAATACTATCTTCCCATCAGGGAAGAAGATACTAGACGGAGACAAGAGACTAGATGGAAGAGGGATGAAACGTGGGCATTGTTATGGGCTACGAAATATGCTAAGGCCAAATCAAAAAAAAGGACAGAGACCCAGAGGGAAATATTCTTCCACTTCTGTCCAGGCAAGAGAAATGTTCCACTCCGAAATATAATCTGCCAAAGGTATGACAGCATGAGCGTGTTCAATGAGGCTGAGCTGGACTATATAACATCAGAAATAGCAGCGCTCATGAGAACCTAAATATTCCACTTAGATGCGCCATTAAAATTCATACAATTCCAATTATTGATCAACACACCACAGGTACAGCCAAAACCACATCTACATTCACCCGTGGATCAAGCCGAACAGTCTGGACCCATGACCACCCAACATACAGCCACTTCACACCAGAATACTTTTTATCAGGTGGCTTCCATATAAGTCGCCACCACCATCAGCTGTCTATTTATAATCACAAGATAGGCATTCACTGAACCTTAGTCCTCCTCATGACTATCACTTAGAACACGGTCACACCTGAACATCTATGATTACCTCAGAAATTATCGGAGCCAGATAATGAAGAATTGACCTATGAGGAAGTCCAGATGATGAGTCTGGAAGAAATACCTCAACTGCCAAAAATCCAAGCCTCAAGAGCTACCAAAGCAGTAATAAAAACTACAAAAATCACTCTCTACAGACTTGTTCCATCGTGCATACCCCTCACGGAGCTGGATCAGGTAACATGTGGCGCACGACTCTACATTGTCAGGAAAACACGCCATCAATTTCAAAAGCAACGGGAGTTCAGAGCACAAAACACAACACCACCTTGGAAACTGAAGCTCCAAAAACCACTAAACCTTTGCAAAAAGGAATTGTCTCAGATCAAACAATTCCTTGATGCCCCCACAGTTCATGAGCGGCTGCGTAACACCATCTGCAGGCTCAGTTTAAAATATTAGAAAATATTAAAAATCTAACAGAAAGAAACTTGAAGGCAAGATTCCAGCACTTATCAAAATAATCCAAACAAAAGGAAACAATAACAGGGTGAAAGTAAAATCAACAGTTTAAAAAGAATGCAAGATTGTTTTACAGAAACCTAATAAGAGAGGCAATGGCAGTGGAAAAGCCGCCGAAAAAGCAAAAGCTAGAAGACTATTGGAGGTCTGTTTGATAATGAGGGACCATGCAATCAAGCAGCTAAGTGGATCTCAGATATGGCTCGAAGTAATGAAAGCAAGGCAGAATTGCCAGAGCCAGAGATAACGTCTGTAATGAGAAAACGAATGTTGTATGAATTTCAGAATTAGAAAAACTGGCATAGAAAACATACCCAATTTCTGGCTGAAACAACTAACAGCACTGCATAGCCATGACAGTAGTTGCTTCACCAGAATGTTGAGGGGTGAGGAAGCCATACCAGCCTGGCTAGTAAAAGGTGATACAACTCACATACCCGAAACGAGTGAGACACAACACCCTACGAAATGTAGACTGATCTCCAGTCTCTCTACTACGTACAAACTCTTCACTGGCCTGGTTGCAGTCAGCATTTACAAACTCCTCTCGTTTCTGGAGCGTACCTGGAAAAAGAAGGCACTAAGGACCAGTTGTTAATCAATAAGACCAACCTTAAGGACTGTAAGAAGAAGCAGAGAAACCTAACCATGGCTTGGATTGATTACCAAAAGGGATATGATATGCTGTGCCTGGAATTATGTACATATAAAGATGTGACAAACAACCATGGCATTAAGCCACACTAATGAAACAATAACAGTCCCTGACGTCAAGATCGGAACAGGAATCTTCAACGGAAGAAGCTTATCTCCCCTATTGTTTTGCCTGGCGATACATCCGCTAAGTAAATTACTGAAAAACTACCAGAGTGCCTACAACCTGAGCCATGGCAGCCAACAAGACTATAACACAAGAGTAAACCACGTGCTCTTCATGGATGACATCAAACTGTATGTTAGTTCATACGCTAACAAGCCAGCTCTTGCATGGTTATCCATACCTTTCCTAACGGTATTTGAATTAAGTTTGGTCTGGACAAATGTGCCAAGTGATCTCTCAGAGCTGGGGAGAATATCCAAACGGAAATCATACAGCTTGATGAGAATACTGCCATCAAAGACCTTGAAAAGCATGGACAATGCAAATACCTTGGCATAGATGAATGGAAGAGAATATGTACGTCACGTTAGAAAAATCTGCAAAACAGCTGACAAACAAGAACAAAGTAACTGTCATTGACCAACTAGTAAAGCCAGTGATAACATACAGCTTTGGCATTACTGATTGGCCACAAAAGAACATTAACAAACTAGACATTAAAACGAAGATAATATTGACACTACAATTTAATGTACAGAAACCAGTGTTTACTAAGGCTGGATCTGCCAAGAGGAGCAAGAGGTATTGGTCTCTCAGAAATTGACCATCAACATTTAGCAACTAATGTGCGCACCAGCCCATATCTGATGAGTTTCAAGAGCTCAAACCTTATGATGGTGCGCAAACATCAAGAAACCAGAGCCAGTAGATCTACCTCTATCACAAAACTGGCCAAAAATTTTGGCCATGAATGTCTTACAAATGAGGAAGAAACGAAAACAAGCCTGCCACGGTAATAGCCCAGAAAAGCCGCCAGAAATACACCAAGACCCTCCATTGCAGAAAACTGGAAGAATAGGCCAACCAACACCGTGCTAAATATTTTCCTGATGAACTATCCTAGGAATATATAGATAAGGAAGGCTGAAAAGAGGATCGCTCCACTATGGTAAAGATAGAATGATAATGTCTACCCAAGATAAAGGCTTGATGACCAATGGCTTTAAAAAAATGAGTGGTCTCAGCAACCACAAGTGCAGGTTCTGCCATACAGAAGTGGAAAGTGTGAGCCACCTGGCATCCAGTTCTATGGTTCTGCTATGGGGATGGCTACTATATAATGCAACACAACGGAGTGTGTAAATATCTTCACTGGACCATCTGTAAACAGTTAAATATCCAGTGTAGCAGAAAGTCCTTGGAACATATACCAGAAAGAACAGTTAGAAATAAGTCATACACCATCCACTATGAATATACAATCCGTACAGCTACATATCTAGAAAACGGAGCTGATATAATGATATGGGACAAACGAGAGTATGTAGCAACCTTAGTTGAAGTAAGTCTCCCTAATTGTTCTCGCGTAAACAGAGCTAAAACGGAAAATATGACGAGATGCCAACGGTCACGTGGACGACATGAAAGGAAGCTCGAATCTCAGGAATATCGCCATCATTCTAGTAATTAGAGGAGCAACCGGACTCATGAAAAAGAATCTCAACAACTACCTGGCGAATATACCCGGCAAACCAAGTGCAAGAGATATACAAACGATTGCACTTAATGGGACGGTTAGAATCTTAAAAAGATATCTCGGCTGAAGTGTCTTAAATAGCGGGTGAATGTCTGGCATCCGATAGAATGCCTCATCCCTAGCAAAAACAAAAAGATAAGGAAATTTATAACAAAAGTGTGTTTATATATGTATGTATAGCACTAAAAGGATAGAATAAATCCGACGGTATGCGTTAAACGTGAAAAGCAGAAGCCATAAAACTGTACGTTTCGCCCAGCTTTTTCGTGAGCTTTATTAAAAGAAATAAGCTAAAAGTAGTAAAAAACGTTAAGCTTTCTCTCCTGATAAAGCCAACATAACAGCTGGGCGAAACGTTGAGTTTTACGTCTTGCGCTTTTTATTTTTTACTTATATATATATATATATATATATATATATATATATATATATATATAATACGTTATCTACTCATTTTAGGGGGATCCTCTCGGGTATTACCTCCTTTATGGGGCGAAAGTAGTGTAGTATATATTCAATTGTTATAATCCTATCCTACCAGGCACTATCCCCATCCTTTTCGGGGGCAGTATAGTATATGTTCGGTCGTTCATCATGGTGCCATTCTTTCAGACATTGCAACCTATTTTGGGGATAAAGTGTATCCTCACACTATTACCTCATCTTTTCCGGGGTAGGGTAGTATATATTCATTCATTATGATACATACCTCCCAGGCATTACCTCCTATTTTGATAGTGCCAGTATTATATATGTTAGTTCCTCATGATAACATCCTCCCTTTAGAGGCGAGGGGGAGTGTGTAGTATTCTGTTGTCATGATATAATCCTCAGATACATTAACTCTTCCTTTCTGGGGACGGTAATGTAGTATATGTTCGTTCGTAATGATAGCATCCTCTCAGTCATTACCTTCTCCTTAGGGGGATCAGTGTAGAAAGTGGTTGTTTATTATGATACCATTCTCCCAGACTAGCAAATATATGCGAGGGGGGGGGGTAAATATATTCGCTTATATGTGTATATAAATAAAGGATCAAACTAAAAAATATAAAATAATAAATTTGGAACTTTTATTAGCATTTGGACCTTCATGAGCATTTGGATCTTTATCAGCATTTGGACCTTCATCAGTATTTGGACATTTATCGGCATTCTCAAATTTGGGCCCCGTTTCACATTTGCCGCTAATCCGTTTAGGATAAAGCGGAAGTTCATTTTCCACATTAGAATGAAAAAAAAACGAAAAGTTACATTTTTATAGTTTCTCCTTTTTAGACGACATAAGTGAGACGGGAGTCAGTGGAAGGATTTTAGTCTCAAAAGCAGCTAGATTGTTTAATCCAAGGTAGTCAAAATTTGTGCTCTTCAAAAAATCTGTTTGACCTTTTTTTACCTCTGGCATAAATACGCACACACGTACGCAGATATATTCCCATCAAGTTTCCGTGCAAAATTATATTCATATCAAATAAAAGAACTAAAGTTAGTCGCGTTAGAGTAAAATAATTATCTTGCTCCAAATGGAAAACACAAAATAACGACATTATAAGTTCGCAAAAACAGCATTACCATTTTGTGTCTCTGAAAAAAGTATAAATTCGAAATTGTAGAATAAGTAGAACCTGATCTTTCGTTTTGTCTCAAAAGATTTCCGACAAATATGTAACTCAAATGAGTCCAGATCTGAAATAGGCGAAAAAAGATTGAAATACTTATAATTGTTGGTATCTTTTGAATTATACATGAGAAATTCTTCAATGATTAAATCTAACATCAAACATATATATATATATGTATTCGTTCACAAATAGAATGTTTAGTTGTATCACAGATCTTCACTGACGCTAGAAAAGAAACTGCTTCAAGCCGGGGTCGTATCTACGACCGTTTAGTTGGCGGTCAGCAATTCTAATCAGTATCGCAGAGTTGCGAAAACTAACTGGCACTCTGTCAATAAATTCTGTCATCAAATGTAGTCTTGAGATGATTTGGCCACATTAAGCGTTTCAATATAAAATATGCGTAAAAGGCATAGAACAAGGAAGCCGGTCGAAAAGTAGACAAAAGAAAATATGGATAGACAACGTTTGTTAATAGATAAACATAAACAAGACAAACGCCTTGGCCCAAGATCATAAGGTTTAGAGGGCACTCAGCCATGTTAGAGCGTAATCTGCAGCTAGCGGAGAAAACGTTTAAAAATAATTCTAACCATTAAGCCATCATGCAAGTTAGCAAGTGAAATTACATAAGCATTTACAACTATCGAAGATACTCCATTTTTTGTTTACAAAAAGCTTTGCATAATCGCTAAGGCTAGTTGGCAATATTTTTTTATCACAGTGCTCAACCCATAACGTTGGCATATATATAGTCATCAAAAGCTAAACTGTTTCGCTATTTCACAGCTCTTCAATGTGACTAGATAGCTTCAAGCCGGGATCAAACCTACGACCGCCTAGTTGATAGTCGGTGATTCTAACCATAATTTATATACACACACATATATGTATATATGTATATATGTGTGTGTGTATATATATATATATATATATATATATATATATATAAATATGTATATATGTACATATATATAATACTAAATTTCTGTGATTATAACTTTATAATTCATATAGAAAGACACTATAAAGTAGGAATTAGCTACTAAATACCATCATCGAGTGTCTTCGTTTGGGTTTGTCAAGACAACCTGACATGAGGATACTTTACCCTACAAGTAAACCCTGACAAAGTATTCAAAATAACATAGTATTCGAAGCCTAAATAAGATCTCCTCGGCACGCCTATACACTGGCCCATACCAGGAATGGTGCACCTTCTCCTAGTGATGTTATCCCCAGGAACAGCACCTAGTTGGAAACACTACCAGACTAGATAAATTATTGTCCTGGAATCCAGTAAGACCAAGAGACCACAAAAAAGACATACTATAACATAGTTTACTGCTATTGGGGAGAGGAAAATTAATGTTCTTAATTACTTTACTAATTCCAGGCTTGAAAATAAAGAGGAAATTAATGGAATATTCGAATATCTATGTCTCATGTAGAGATCAAGTGTTAGCCCCAATAAGGGGCCTCTTGATTTCTGAGAACTTCGACTGAAGTAAAATGAAACAAAACAAGATCATACCATACTATATTACGAAGTGTGCTAAATGATAATAGAATCAGGATCAAACAAGTTTTCTGAAAATTACCTCACATCTTAAATAATTATTAATTATTATAAATTAATCGTCGAAAACAAAAATGATTACTGTTTTATCGTTTTGTGTATGTACTGGCTAGTCATACTTCATAATAGCTAAAGAACACACGACTTTGTCGTATGCGCACGTGCTATGTGAGATAATGAGAAACCAGTGCACTTTAAGACATACGCAATAATTAAGAGACGATTGTTTGATAGAGTATTTTTTATTCGTTCTAAAGGTTTTTTTAACGATTTGGTTTTAATTTACGTGATTCTTAATGAGTAGGACATATTTGAACGGTGGTTAACTTCTTTACGACAAAAAGAGACGCACACATTTGTTTTCTGCTATGCCGATCGTTGTTTTAATGATAGATTTCCGGTTGCAATACAGAATAGTTTTTGAAATATATATTTATTTCATAAGAACTGGTTGTTGTTTTTTCAAGACCTCAACGCTAAGGAGTCTACATGTAACAGCCCTAGAGATGATGTCATAGCTTTAAAAAATGCTGTAATCTTCATCAAATGGTCATCACTAAAAATGATGTCATTCGTGCTTTTCTATATTATTTCATAGGAAAAAGAAAACATTTTAATCCCACTTTACGAACGTTTTAAATTTTATTTCTCGAAAATGATGCTATAAAAAGGAGCAATTAGTAAAACATAAATCAGTCCACGTCGTTAACCACTTCACTGATGTCACCTCCCAGAAATGCAGACATAAGGTATATAACTATATTATTGTTGTGCTCTTGCAAGGCGGTAATAATCACGACAAACACAGTGGTATGATTAACAGAAGTATGTTACAGAAGTACGCGTCATAACTGTCACCAATAGCTGCCACGACGTTTACTCGTAACTATATTTATTGTCAAGATAAGCCTATTTATTGCTGAAATAGGTAGATACGCCTACAGCATAACAATTATAATTGAGCTTGTTTTGTCTGTCGGTCTGTCTATCTGATCATTTGCCACTTCTTAGCGCCAAAACTACTCGACAGAATTGCACCAGATTTGGCATAAAATATCTTACCGGTTGTGTCATGAGTGCATAGATATGTTCATATAAAACCCATAAAACTACTAGTTCTGCTAATGCTATAAATAATAAATACCTACAGACTCCAAACCTATTAGACAGAATAAAACAAAATGCGATATGAAGAACCGTTGGAATGTGACATGTGTCATATGGGATCAAAATTATAATACTTCTACTGTTGCTGATAATACATCTACATCTACATGTACCTGTAATTTTACTACGAAAAATGATAACTTAAAAGGACTTTAATATATACCGCTTAGAATTGCACTTAATTTGCATGAAGACACCTTGGAATGTTAAGTGCATCATAGGGGAGTCACAATTGAAATAATACTTTTACTAATAATAATAATATCTGCAGGTGATAAAAATAATAAAAGAACATAGCCATGACATTGATTGACTACAAAGAAAGCCTACGATAGAATCATTCAAGCATGGATAATTGAATGCTTAATGATGCGCACAATATCCGACAAGATTATTAATCTTATTAAGAAAGCAATGGGAACATGGAGATTCTAACTGACAGCTGGAGGACAACACCTGACCGAAATAAGAATACAGAGAGGCATTTTCGAATGAGACTCTTTATAACCACTACTGTTAATCATAGCTATGATGTCACTCAACAACATACGCGGGTGATGTAATGCCGGATATGAGTTTAAAAACACAGAAAGCAGAATAAACCACCTAATGTATATGCACGACCTGAAACTATTTGCAAAAGCTGATAACACGACCAGAATCTTCAAACATGACATTCAAATAGAATTCGGAATGGAAATATGTTCACTGCTTGAGATGAAAAAGGAAAAATTAGACAGCGGAGGGCATGTAATTGCTCAACGAAGAGGAGATTAGGGCGCTTGGCGAAGATGATGCCTATAAATATTTTGGAGTTCTGGAAAAAAGGCACCAACAAATAAACAGAAATAAAAGAGAAGATTCGAAAACATATCCCAGAAGAACCAGAAAACCTTTAGAAACGAAATTATGCAGCAGAAATCTAGTAAGTACGATAAACACCTGAACACTATGACAAGTAAGATATTCCAGATCATTCATTAGCTGGAGAAAAAGAAAACTTAGGCATATTTGCAAGAAAACTAGTGAATTAATGATAATGCACAATGCACTACAACTGAAGCATGATACAGACCAACGCTACTTGTAATGAAAAGAAAAGGGAAAAGGACTGGTAAGTATAGAAGACTGTGGAAGACAAAAAAAAAGAATTTGAAAAATATAACCTAGAAAGCAGAAGAGCCGATCACTACAGCAGGAGACGTCGTCAAATGAACAATACCAGAAGCAGTGAAGCAAAAGACAAAAAGACGAGCAAAGAAAAGTGAAAAGAGTAGCTACATGGACAATTTATAAGAATAACAAGAGAAGAGAATCACGAAAACACCTGGGCATGACTACAAAAAGGACACTTGAACAGAGCAACAGTTTTCACTGAGAGCTGTACAGACTAATGCAATTAGAACTCATTAAATCAAAGCTAAAATAGATAAAACCAAGGAAAACAAATGTAGACTCTTTGGTCAAGGAGACGAAACGGTAAACTAGATAATAAGTACATGCAGCAAACTAGCCCCAACAGAATACAAAAATAGACAGGACTGTGTGGGGAAAGCAGTACACTGGGAACTATGCAACGACTGCATTTTGAACACGCAGTCTTGAGACAGTATTAGAAAACGAAAACCACAACATTTTCTGGGGCATTGAGGTACAAACAAATACACTCAGCACAGTAAGAAAACCAAACGTAATAATAGTAAACAAGAAGAAATAACTGCAAAATTACACATTTTTCGTCTCAGCAGACTACAGGGCAAAGGTCAAGGAGAGAGAGAATAACGAAGCAAATACACGGAACTTGACAGAGAAATGAAAGGAATATGAAACATAAAGAAAGTCAATATAATTCCAATAATCGTAGGACCACTAGAAACAGTCCCGAAAAGCCTGGGAAAAAAGACTAGTAGAAATTGTAATCAAAGAGAAACCTGAGTCTACAATGGATGATAATGATGAAAGCGGTTGAAATCTTAAGAAAAATACACGAATGCGGAAACCAACCCACAAAAACCTCGAATGCTAACCAGCCACATATGAGTTTCAACAGAAATATTACAAGAACATGTAAGAAACACAATGTGAACTTGAAGAAAGTGAATCTGCATGAAATCTCATGAACTAAATAAAAATAAACGTATAGGCTCTAAAATTATCGGGTATAATTTAACCAAAGTTGGCATAAAGAGCTATTGGTGTGCCAGGTTTAATCAAATTAAGAATACTAATTATGATATGGCAATTTATGATGCAGAAGATAGATTAAAAGTCGCCGTTTTGGGGGTCTTTTTTTGCGACTCATCTAATAGTTTCATGTGTGCGTACGTGCGTGTACATTTGTGTATATGTGTTGTTTGCTCGTTCACTCGTCGCATTCACTCGGGCAGACTTAATACCATTTAATCTTTTTGGTCAATTTAACTTATCTTGATTGCGACGTAGGATTTGTAAGCCATTGTTCTGTAGCCAAGTCGATGTAATGCCATGAAATATTTATGCCTAATGATATATTTATTCAATCTATCTATCTATCTATCTATCTCTCTCTCTCTCATATATATATATATATATATATATATATATATCAAAACCTCTTTGTAATATAGCAGAAAAATTCCAGCAGAGTGGTCGATTAATTGAGAATAAAAATTAAAAATTAAGAGCGTAATATTCATTTATTTATTTGGTACAGAAAAATTAGTACAACATTCGTACCGTCGGTTTCAAGTACAGAAGAACTTAGCCATCCGGCTCTCTTCAGCTTCTAAGCAAGCCGGATAGCAAAGTTCTTTTGTGCTTGAAACCGACGGTACGAATGTTGTACTAATTTTTCTGTACCAAAATAAATGGGTGCATGTATATATATATATATATATATATATATATATATATATATATATATATATATATATATATATTGGAAGAAGAACACCCGTCCTATTACGAGTAAAATTAATTCCCCAAAACAGAATGTTCGCACCATTTTAATGCCCTCTTACGAAGATTAAAATAAAAATATAATAAAGAAAATTGACAAAGTCTTTGAGACACACATGAAAATGTATTTAAGTGGAATATTTAAAAAATCAACAATCGTGCAATTTAAATTAAAAATTCATTTACTTAATTTTTGCAAGCTTTCGTTGTAAAAAAACTTTGTTCGGCGAGACCGCCTCATAGTTCTTTTTTTTCTTTTTGTTTTCTTCCTCATTTTGATGGTATTAACCCCGAGGGGTCGAATGAGAATAGAAACAGAAAGGCATGTCAAGTTCTAAAAACTGTTAGAGTAAGTGTAGTCCTATCGATGTTATGCGCAGATTAGCGCTTTTTAAGTAAGGATATTGATAGCATCTTTGAGGCACGCATGAAAATGTATTTAAGTGAACTATTTTCAAAATCAACAATCGTGCAATTTAAATCAAAAATTCATTTTTTTTTTCAAGCTTTCGTTGTAGAACAACTTTGTCAGGCGAGACTGTCTTATAGTTTTTCTTTTCTTTTCTTCTTTCTCATTTTGATGGTGCGTGCCTCAAAGATGTTGCCAATTTCCATACTTAAAAAGCGCAAACTTGCGCATAACATCGACAGGATTACACATATCCTAATGTCTTTTAGAACTTGACGTGTCTTTCCGGTTCTTATAGTGATTCAACCCCTCGGGGTGAATACCATCAAAATAAGGAAGAGAAAAAAAACAGAAAAAAAAACAATATATATATATATATAAGTGTTAGAAAAACATGACTCGTGTTCGAATGCTGCGATCGGTATGAATACATGTTTACACTGACGATTCCTGAAGGGATGAAATGTATAGGTATGTAGATTAAACAAATATTTCTAATTATTAGTCGCCCCGATTTAGTACATATAAATAACATTGGTTCTTACTAATGTTTTTGGGTATGGCAAGGAGTTTTTGTTACAAGATGTCTACAATAATGTTAGACATCTTGTAACAAAAACTCCTTGCCATACCCAAAAACATTAGTAAGAACCAATGTTATTTATATGTCCTAAATCGGGGCGACTAATAATTAGAAATATTTGTTTAATCTACATACCTATACATTTCATCCCTTCAGGAATCGTCAGTGTAAACATCTATTCATACCGTGTTTTATTAGTGTTTTCAATGAGACGTCTTTATCGGTATACAATATTTTTAAGGCGTTTTCGTTTAATCCAAAGTTTGATTACGTTTGATTGCAATAATATTGGTTAATGGAGTTTGTTATTATGCTGAATAGTATTAGTAGTTTTAGTATTTTATAAGTTTCGAACTATTAATTTGATTTGTTTAGAAACGATATAGTTAGAGGGTAAGAACTTGTTTTATATTTTTTAATGGATAAACAGTGTTTTTTGATGAAGGAGATAATTTTTGAATGCTATAGTAGGTTTTTAACAATAGCAATTTCCTAGCTGCGAATATCCGCTTTTGTAATTTAAGAGACAAGAGTTTTCGCTAGTTGTTGTTTTTTTTGCAAGAAGTATTAAACGTGTTTTAAGAAGTTCCAATGAGAACATCAAGGAATGGGTGTTTGTTATTTACGTTAGTATTACCATGAATTTCAGAACGGATTTATTTTTAGAAACTGTCCTATACGTTCTGTATTTGGTGATTATTGTCAGCTAAAATGAGAATATCATCGACATAGTGCACGTAAATAGAGGGTGTTATCGTGTTATTACATATTCCGTTTTCTAGATTTGCTATATAAAAATGGTTAAAAGTCAGTCAAGGAACCGAGCCTATCTAATGTCCGTCAATTTGACTGTAAATCTTTCCTTTTGAAGTCATTAAAAGGTGTATAAGTGGTGCAAATTATTAGTAACTTTTTAAAAGTATTTTGTAATTTTATTTAGAGTGGCGGGAGATACGAGTTATTATATGTATTATTGATAATTATATCAATTGATTTTTACAGGTACATTAGTGAATAAGATTTCTACATGAAGCAATGATTTTATTGTCCAGTTGTTTGTTTTGTAGGATTTTTATTAGTTCTTGTGTAGACTTTACACTATATTTATTGGGTATATACGGGCAGATAAGTACATTTATGGTTTTCGTTAATGAATATATGGCAGTAGTAATTTTGGATATGATAGCCTGGAGCGGAGAATTAAGTTTATGTATCTTAAATGTTCCGTATAGATAACCACGTTTGTAATCTCCGATTATTACGAGAGGTTTGAAATTATCTATTTGTGCGTTTTTAGTAATAAGTTTGTTAACTTGTTATTTTGGTACTACTCCAGATGAAGTGCCTAATTTCCGTGACTGTTCGGCGGCAACGATCGGGCAGGTTGCGGAAGCGCCCGAGAGCTGCCGAGACGAAAACGAGGCTGAAGCAAAACTGGAAGTCATAAAATGGAAAAGTGGAAGACAACAATATAAGACGAAGAATACAAAACAAAATAGCTGAAGAACTATGAATAAACTTTTTTTTACCGTGGGCCAAATGAACCATTTAAATTTTTTTTTGTCTTTTTGTACATAAATCGAAGAAGTTAATGCTATTTCTTTTATAATATTTAGGCAACTTTTTTTTTGTCTTTTTCTTTTTACATCAAACAAACAAGTATGTTATGTTTCTTAGAATATTTAGGCAACTTTTTTTTGTATATTCTTTTTTTTGGCGGGGGGGGGGGGATTCATATATTTTCTCGTCGAGGGTCCGGGTTTACGGATACGTTTACGGTCGGTTCGAAAGGTCTTCCTACCGCTTGTTTTGTTGTGCTGAGCGCAGATGATTGACAGAAACCTGATTGGTCAGCTCTGCTTTAGCCTCGTTTTCGTCTCGGCAGCTCTCGGGCGCTTCCGCAACCTGCCCGATCGTTGCCGCCGAGCAGTCACGGAAATTAGGCGCTTCATCTGGAGTAGTACCGTTATTTTTAATATATTAGTTGGAGTATTGTGACATTTTTTTATTTAGTGTGATCATCAACAATTGGTTATAGTTTTGTGTGATAGTCGGATTTATTAAGTGCTACAAATATGTTTGTTTTGTCTGTTTTTATTATAATATTTCGATGAATGCGAAGTTCATGAGAAGCTTTTTTTTATTGGGAGTTAAGAAAGTTAATAATTAATTATATCATTGTATTTTGTCGTGTCACTTTTTTTAGCTTCTGCTTACAGGCGATAACGTATGCCAGAATGTGTTGTCATTTTTTGCTTGTTTCTAGTTCAACTGTTTTCAAATAATAATTCTATTTCTGCTTTTTTTTGTTTTTTTATGGTTGAATCGATAAAAGAGTAGTCAATTAAGTCAAAGATTAAATAAATTATTTTTGGTATTGTATAAATTCATGGTCAGATAGATTATTGTAGTCTTGCGTGTGGTTGGGTAATAAAATAGATTCTTTGTATATCGAGTTTAATATTTCGGGATAATTATCGGGTAATAGCGTTAGTAATAGGTAATGATTTAACAAGTCCTTGTTAGAGTTCGCTATACTAGTCGTTGGTGATGAAGTCCTTCAGCTTGCTTTGAAGTTCATTAAATTAAACGTTATGTTTCCGAATTAATTCATGGACGATGGTAATTTGCCTTTTAATTAAATTGACTCTGAAGCCCCAAGAAGGGGTGTCGTCTTGCGTTGAGTCATTTTTTTTTTTTTTATTAGTTTAAGAATGTAATATTTTCGTGTTGTTAACTTAATTAATTAAAATATCAAAAATATTTGAATCTATTTTTATTAAAACCCAGTAAGTTACAATAAATTACATAACGTACGAAACCAGAAACAACATTCTCAAATGCCATTTATCTTATGACGTTAATTATGGCGTCGTGGAATTTAAATTGTAAACTTTTTTCTGGAACTGCGCCGTTTTTTGCTTTGTTGTCTGTTCGTTTTTTAAATTCTATTTTTCTCCAGGATCTTGTTAATTTGTGTTTGTCACCTGACTATTATTCGCAAAAATCGAATGTGCTAGAACATTCTTTATTTTTATAGAGCATTATTTATTCTTTTGAAATGTTGACACAAGAATAATGTTATATTTAACAATGTGTTCCTGAATGAAATAATGTTTCCAAACACACATATGAATATTTATATATATTAGTATAAATTGTTCCCTTTTGAAAGTGTTGGGTATTGTGAATAAGTAAGTTTTGAGAACCATACAACACGTAAATATTTTTTTAAATAAATATTTATTTACATTCAACTTGTTTCGATTTTAGCAAGTCTTCATCGAGAAATAGTTACATTTTTTTCTTTTTTTCAGACAGCTTAGATAGTCCACACATTACTATAAAAGGATCTTACTGTTGGTCTGTCACACTTAATCTTGAAATAACATTTCCATCACTAAACGCACTTATTTGATGAGCGCATCTTATTTCCGATGCATTCAAACCTATGTTTAAGAGATACTTTTGTCTCAACAGAAGAAACGCAACATTCTCTGTCCATTTTCTTGCTCTCTGAAGCAGCATTTCAGAGGCGGTCGTTATGATGCCTACCATATCCATGTTTAAAGTCGCATTGGACAAACATTCAGACAATATATAGGTGCAATATATTCTGTATGTGTGCATAGCTTGCAGCACTTTGCTATTTTTTGGCTAATAAAATTGATTCATTAATTGATTGATTTGAAATATAATTTTTT
The DNA here is from genome assembly GCA_963556195.1 of Sepiola atlantica. Taxonomy (NCBI): domain Eukaryota; kingdom Metazoa; phylum Mollusca; class Cephalopoda; order Sepiida; family Sepiolidae; genus Sepiola; species Sepiola atlantica. The sequence continues at coordinate 155,742,839 of OY744521.1, read as the reverse complement.
ATCGCTAAAAACGCAAATTCAATGTTCACATCTTATTTTTAGGTGCGTCTAAGCATTGCTGTAAGAGGGTCTGTCGAACGATACAAATTTCGTCACTCTGTCACACTTGTATTACTTTGTTAGATACGGCCAGCATCTTTATAAGATAGTTGTCAACCCATCAGTCTGTCACGCTTATGTTTAAAAATAGTATTTTCATCGCTAATTGTGTATATTTAATGAACATATCATAAGAGTATTCATCCGTTTTTTACTTACAGAAGACTCTCTTTGCCTTTTAGCTAGGGGAAAAGTGTTGTATTTATTCTGAAACTACACTTCATCTTTTCGGTTTTCGGTCAGTAACGGAGAAAGCCTTCTAGTAATCACGAGTACCCTATTTTGGGAAGCTGGATTTCCCCACATTAAAAATCTGGCATCGGGTCTAACTCTTTTTGGGGGGAGGCAAGTTAATAAGGAATTTAGCAACTTATAATCGTGTAAGTTATTCCAGCTCTGTTGTATACTAGCGCAATCAAAACGGAGAGTGGCAATAGCAGGTATATTTATTACCTTATTTGCAGGGAGGTTAGACACAAGGTCATGTGTGCTTTTGAGAAGCCAACGCACTAGGATAAACCCACTCGGACCTACAAAAATGCATGAGCAGTCCTGTCGGTATTCCCCGGAAGGGTGCCTCGGGCGATTAGCAATAAACCAATACCTTCTCCGAGATAAGGTAAATCCTGGGAGGGGAAGACCTCCGATGACTAAACAAATCCATACCTGTCCTAGAGAAACAAAGCTACTGTCGGTCTTTGTATGATAATTATATGATACAACATACTGGATGGTCAAAACAAGTTTTACCCTTTTTAGAAAGGAAAGAGAAAACATCATGTCGTGGTTACTAATTGATGAATTCTCAACATTCAAAATGCATCCCTGAGAGAAAATTTTGCCGAATACATCTCACTCGGATAAGACGCCCTTTCGCTTCCCTCACAATCTCCACAAGGGACCTGAATCTGAAGCGCGGGGCTTTCACGGTTCACTTCGGGAAACGCCTGACCACCAGTGTGATCCTTAAAATCAGCTCGTCCTTGGTGTTGCATGCGGTAGGATTCGTGTCATTCTAAATTGTACCCACCCATAATAGTCAATGGGCTGCAATCAGGCGAGTTGGACAGTCAAGTGCAGGATCTAGTAAAGTCGCGGAAGTTCTCAGACAGCCACTACTGAGTTTTCCCGGGGTGTAACATGGAACTGATTCCTGCTATCATGCGTATGGTATTTCCGTTGGCACCCTTTCCACTCAGCGCTTTACACCAATGGACAGCGACTCAATATGGCCATCTGAATTGCGTCTGGGTCCCTTTTCGAAGATGTTGGTCGGTATGACGTGGCCTTCGCTGGAAACACACTCAGAAACCACATGTGGTTCTGGACATAGTGCAACTCGTCCTGAAAAGAACCAGAACATTCCTTGTTCGACTTTTTTCTCCTCTTTTTTACGAACTAACGAATTTATAAACGCCTGTTTAGCGTCACTTATTTAAATCTGAATTGTATAGCCTTCACTTATATACACCCATTTGTGCACCTGTTCGGAGAAGATTTTTTAAAAAATCAGAGGTTATTTCGGTCATCTGTAATTTTAAAATCTTATTTTAACATTTATTCAAGCCATAAAGGATTTATATTCTTATATGGACCGAATAAATGTCCCGTCTTATACTCTTTTACGCGCCTTTAGATGGTAAACAAGTGTCTTTCCAAGAACTTCCGACCTTTGGAACACGTTACGGCGTGAGTACTTCCTACTGGCTACAACATGGTCGTTTCAAATCTAATGTCAACAAATATATGTCGAGTCGTTTTCTAGATCAATCAAAGATCGTTTTCAATCATTTTATACTAGTGTTTTATCATCCAACTGACAATCTTATTAATCGCTATCCCCGAGTGGCTTTTGGCCTTGGTAAGTGGTGAACCATTTGTGTATATAAAAAACAGACTGGGCTAAACGCAAAGTGAATTGTAGATTTCTTTTATCATTTTAATCATGGTGTATCTAAAACTACTGCAAAATAATATGGATTTGGGGGTCTACAGACATGTAAGACTGCAGGATCCAGATACTGAATGTCTTCTGGCAGATGATCAGATGAATTTGAGCTAAATACGCTGTTAGAATATTCGTTTCGATTGAATTATTGTTGATCATAACTTGTCCGTAATCAATTGGCACTCAGCCTACGCATTAATCCAAGTAGCCAATACAGAATACATATTAGTCCAAACAGCAATCACGGCCTTGACATTAGTTCGAATGGCATACACAGACTAAGCATCAGTCTAAACGGTATGCACGCATTGATCATTAGTCTAGAGCCGTGTTTATCAACGTTGTCCCTCTTCAATCCAATGCGCGTTCGTTATGGGCCCGTCATGTCAACTTGAATTCTGTCCCTTAGCTAGTGAAATAGTGGGTATAGTAGTATAGCGTCAAAGTACTAACTCAAGTTGTAAATCAACGAATAATATTATTTGGATAAATATTTTATTTAAATAAACTTATTTATTTACAATGTAAAGAATCAGCTCTACTTTGCGTAGTTTCAAGTAGAGAGAACTGTTGCTACCAGATCAGGCTGTCTGAAAATACTGGCTTCCTCAGCTAAAACACACCAAACATTGATGTTATTGTTTTTTCTTTCCCTTTGCAAAACTCAATCATGTTTTGCAAAACTAAAAGCAAAAAGAGTTTCCTCTGCCAAACAACCAAACAAAACACTATGAATAAATATTTAAAGATATAAAGAACTTGAAGCATCATAACTTTTACTAAAATTACCAGATTCGCCATTAAATGACTCGAAAAATGTTGATATGCCGTAAAATAAAACAACCAAACAACGATTCAGGTAAAGAGAAGGGAAATAAAGCTGGTAACGTAGATACCGACGTAGACTAAATACCTGAGCGTACCAGGTTCGAATCATATCAGTTAAATAGCACCACTTTAACCATGGATGTTGAAAACCTTAATATGTTATCTCTTCACTTTCTAAGGCATGCTGCAGAGATCTATTCTGGACCCAACCCTCTATCTGATCTTCATAAATGATATACCACATCACATTCTGAGTTAATTCATTGACATTTATGCAGAAGACACAACCATTTATCGCAACACTTCGAAAAGCATTAATGATCATCTCTCTCTCTCTCTCTCTCTCTCTCTCTCTCACACACATTTTTTCCATCTCTCTCTCTCTCTCTCTCTCTCTCTCTGCAAACCTTGAGAACATAGTGCAATAGAGAAAAAAGTGGCTGGTAACTTTTAATACATCTAAAACTAAACTGATCTCATTTCATCATCAACGCTCCGATCCTCACTTTGCTCCAATTGATATGAATGGCTCTCTCTTTGAAGAAGGTCCCCTGCTTTGATAAGCTTCTAGGACTATCCTTCTCACCAGACTTTAACTGTTGCTTAAGTCGATGGGAAATGGTTGGATCCTTCTACCGCTCCAGAATGTATTTTACTCCTGACACAATCCTCTACCTGTATAAGTGTCAAATACGTCCTAAGATGGAGTACTGTCGCCAAATATAGACAGCTTCTCAAAGTACCCTTTACCTGCCTTGACAGAGTGAATACCCAACTTTGAAATCTAGTGGGGGTTATTTTCTCTTCTCCTCAGCCTCTTTCCCATAGAATAGTGGTTGCTAGTCTTTCTCTATTCGATCGTTATTTTTATGGTAGGTGCTCGACTAAGCTCCAGTCTAAGGTTCCTACCTGTAAAACATTCACAACAAAGACTCGTCTAGCTACAACCACTGTAAAAAAATTTCCTTATCTATCTGTGTATCTAAAACTAAATGCAACTTCCATAAGCAACGTTTCTTTCCAAGAACTATCCGTTAGTTGAACACAATAACACGGGGATGCTCCCCTAGCTGACTAAGCGTGATCGTCTTCAAGTTTTTTAAATAATCTATTTTTGACCAGTTTCAAGCATCATTTCTAATATTCACCTAGTTTTTTCATTGTCCTCCTGACAATCTCATAATCCCGTTATCCCCGAGTGGCCTATAGACCTTAATAAGAAGTGATTCGTTAGTACACCAAAAGAAAAATGTAGCAGTCGAGACAATAACAAACAGCTACCAGCTTCAAAGCATATTAGATGCTTCGTGTGAAGAACAATTGCTTTTCAGAGCAAGAAGAACTCGTGTACATACATGCAGACTTTTATAGTTTAGACTAATTCGCATATGTTAGACACAAAACCTGATTAAAAAAACAGCCGGTTAAAAGCAGATTGTGAGCCGAATTTGAGAACTGAGAAAATGTTCGTATAATTTTAGTCATTCGGACTACATTTCTAATCTTGAGTGTTTTCATCACAACGTTTCGGCCGCTGTAACCTGCGGCGATCTTCAGCTGTATCTCTTCGAACTCGAAAATATTTCTGTCGAACTCTGAACGGAATTACGAACGAAACTCTTTATTTAATAAATTCTAGTTCCGTCAGCAATGACTTGAAGAAGTCTTCAGTTATTAGCAATTCTTCGTATATCCCGAACCGAGGATTGAACCTTTAACCCTTCAGATGACTATTACTTAGAACTGAATTTAACTTAGTACTATATCCACTGCGCCACTATATATGTATACATATGTATATATGTATGTATATACATTATGTATGTATGTATGTATGTATGTATGTATGTATGTATGTATGTATGTATATATATATATATATATATATATATATATATATATATATATATATATGAAAAGAGAAGGATGAAAGTAATCCGACGTGATGGGAAAATGAAAAAGGAAAAACCAAAAAATGGATGTACACATAAAAAACATCCATTTTTTGGTTTTCCTTTTTCATTTTCCCATATATATATATATATATATATATATATATATATAATGTATATAACTTTGTTCCATAAGGGTAGATGATTTTCCTTTTCCCCTCCATATATGGTCAGCCATACCTGATTTTCCGATATCTCCACGTATTACGAGATGTTACTGTTCTTTTAGTCTTACTATTAGTGGGTGACATGTCTTACCTTTGTATATGTTCCCACACTTACATGGGATCTCATACATACAGATCTTTGTCATACATTTTTCCGTAGGATGTTTGACTCCCTCAAATGTTTTCGGAGAGTTGAGTCGCTCTTGAATCCTGTCCTGGTGCCATATGGATCACATATTCTTAGGATTTTTTACCGACAAGCCCTTTATATATAGTATACAAACTGTGGTGAATTTTCGGGTGGTGTCCCTTGGTGTTTGGTCTAGATATCTTGGAGCTGATATCATGCTCTCAGGATGTTTCGGTTGAGGGTTTCTCTCAAGCTATTCAGATTCCCGAATTCGACAGAAATATTTCCGAGTTTTAAGAAATACACCTGAAGAAGAGTGGACGTTACAGAGGCTGAAACGTTGTGATGATAACCCTCAAGATGAGAAATGTAGTCCGAATAACCAAATTATACTAATTACCAATCTTCATCTCAAAAATTCAGAAATATGAGAGAATGTTTTGTGAAAAGCAGTTCATTCTTAAGTTTGGACCGTCGTTGTAACATCATTGCGGCTACAGATTTACGTACATATTTTTTTTCTTACAGAAACATATAACAAGAAGTTTGTTTTAAGTCAAAAAATGTTATTTTTATGTAAAACTAGCTCTATCTACACGGCGTTGCACGAGTAATTTTGATGTTTGTTGTTTAGTCGCTTATTTTCAGTAATGCTGTCTGTTTTCTTGACAAACTAGTTATGTATTTTTAAATAAGATTCTGGAAGTTAAATGTAATTATTACGGTGTCGTTTGGCCATTAATTTGTTATAAAACTATGATTAATCGTGTTAAGGTAAGGTTGTTTTAATCCCTCTATATTAAATATAAAAGTAAAAGACGGTATTTCTGAACTTTGTGTATTATTCAACATTTACATGGAATAAAATATATGCAGTTCCTGGTAATGATGTGCAGGAGGATTGACTCAGTCCTTAATAGTGTCCTAATATAATATATAAAGTAGAGACGTTTTTCTCCTGTACCTTCTCGGAGTATAGGAAAATAACCACATGCATCACAGGCTACTAAACTCACAACTATACTACACTTATTCACTCGAGCGTGTTTTAGTAAATTTGTTATTACTTTTTTCGCCATAGCACTAAATATTACATTTGGCCCACCATCCACGTCTCTGCGAAAAAACAACTCCATATAGGTGGTAGCAAAAACTTTTCTCCCTAACAATTATGTACTGTCACTCTACTCATCGACACCGGGAACTAATAAGCACAGTTTAATTTTCACAAAACACCCAGTTCTTATTTATTATTTGTCTGGTATTAATTTACTACATAATATAAAGCAACACGCAAAGACTTAATGACCGCTCCCGTTCACTCCGATGATTTTCCGCGAATATCAGATTATGTTATTTCAAATTCTACCTATGACTTCTACATTTATATTCATTCCGGAATTAAGCGAATGAAATTAACGAACACAGTTACTGCAACATTTATTGATTTAACATGGCGGCTACAATTTCTTGATCGAATCGACTTCCTATTTAATTCAATAAGCACCAAGATAGTGGTAGACCCCGATACATTTACATTTTCAAAATCATACACCTTTAACACGCATATTATAGAAAACTTGCCCAAATCCAGTCATTTTCATCATCTACAAATGACCTAAACCGTGTCATTGCTGAATCTTAACATAACACGCATACCCAATAATCAAGTTTAGGTTAATTGACCTATTTTCACATGTATTTTAACTGGAAACGGTAGCGCAGTGGTTAGGAAGGCAGGTTTCATGATCGCAAGTTTCCGCGTTCGATCCTATTCTACTATACTACTTTTTTCTTTTTTTTTTAATTTATCGCATTCGCAAACACAGAACACGGTAGAGGTGGGGGAGAAAAACAATAGGCCGTTTCTTTTTTATTCGAAGTCATGCAATAGGTAGTGATTTCTCCCGTGCAACGCCGGGCGACGGGTTCCG
>OY744521.1:155720781-155728281 GCA_963556195.1 Sepiola atlantica | reverse complement strand
TACGCAATCCTGTAAATAGCTCCAGTAGTCACTGGTAAGTAAGTCTACAAAGAAAACACTGGAAAAGTGTTTGAATAAAGAAAAGTTTTAATCAGATGAAAAATATGTATTAATAATAATATAGTAATTAGCCTCAAGAGCAGTGGCAGTTCTAAAGTGAATACAGACGCGGACTGGCGACTATAGCATTCCAAGTTCATTTCCTGTTTGTTTCGTAGCACTATTTTCACTATGGGTGTTGACAACCTCCATGTGGTTCCTTTTTGTTAGTGGCGGTTTGGGTTAACATAGCAGTTACAGGCACAATAAAATGCGAGAGAATCAATTGAATTTAGTTACTTTCAAATGGACGAGCTGGACTTCCCCAAATCAGTGAGTCGACCACGCACTGACACAGTAAAGGATAAGTTCTTTAGAAGTATCACTATTCTTGCATTATACAGAATTTTTAGCGATTCATTCTCTATTTCTATTATTCATTTTTAAAAGTGTTATTTGTGTATCCTTATTCTGTCTAGTTTTGTACACATATAAAACAGGTGTTATACCTTAATACTGCGATAATATGAATGTTTCAAAGTCAGTTAACTTTTATCGTGTCTGAACGTGGTCAACTTACTAGTGTAATATCGTCCCTTTAAAGGGTGTCCAATTTACCCCATCCTCTCGCATTGTGTTCTGCCTGCAAATGTGTCTATGTCTTCAACCCCAATCGCCCCTAACAAAGGGGCAATCCTATTAGGTAAGACACATATCTTTGGCGACCTCTGGGAAGAATCCACAAGGAATTTAGAGAGATGTCTTATATTGTCAAAACACGGAATCAAAGAGAGATAACTTATATATATTTCACTGCAGATATTTCAAATAGACGCTGTTGTAATTCATCAAGTGATACATCTAAGGTGATGTGACGTATTTATGTTATCGTAAGAGATAAAACTTACATCTCTCACATTAATTTAAGAATGTTACCCTGTGTAAACGGGTATTTCCTCTAGTATTTCATACACGGTGAATTGATTCAGCTTGAATTGTTCGCATTGAATTGATTCCAATTTCTGCCGAGTAAACAATATTTTTCCAACTAATTGCGATGGAACAAAATCCAGCTGAGATGGATCCGGAAAACCTGCTGTCCAGAAAATTAATCCACCTTTATTTATCTATTTATTAGAAAATGTTATTTTAAAAACAGTTGAGTATTCAATGCATGATAGCATGGTACATCCATTTGCTAGAGAAAAAAGAAATGCTACTTGAAGTATTCGGAGAGAAAATATCCATTAATTTTTTTTAGATGTTTAACCTTTTATGACTATGTGGGTTAGGGTTAACGGGTTACGGTTAGGGTCAGGGTAAAACTTTTATGACTATGTGGGTGAAGTGGGCAGAAACTTACTTAAAGGAACTTTATTTTACAAAAGGATGAATCGACAAATATTTCTTTACATTAGACTTGAAGGCAACTATGCTGTAGTCAGTTGGGAAGCAGAATCGTGGTATCTTGTTCCGCAGATGGGATGTTTTACGAAATGAAACTTTGTTGCGTTTTGCATGGAGATAAATATTTTATGAACAGTTTTTATAATGTACTAGATGGTTTAGCGCGCGTTGCAAGTGTATAATATAAGTAATAGCAGGACCCATGGAAATTCCACGGTTGATTACCTTCCAGCTTCTCTTTTTTAACCGTAAAAGTACATTTGTAAATAAAGAACAGAAAAGTATTAATTTATTATAACAAATTAAATATTTAAAAAATAAATAGCCTCTTTTTAACCGTAAGATTTGTTTCAGCTAAATATCATTTAAATAATACCGGGTAGTACGAAATTTCTTTAAATTTGTCAATTTGGCGATCTTATTTTTGTTATTATATAGATAAACTAAAAAGAACACCCGTCACAGGGTGGGTAAAAGAAATTCTCTAAGCAGAACAGTTTTGCACCACTTTTATGGCTCTTTACGAACATTACAATCAATATATAATGCTATTGAATTTATGTTTGAAATCCTTATTGTGTATTTTACAGGTTAATGTTTTAGCAAACCAGAAATAATTAATAAATTCTGAAAAAAAAAAAATTTGAGTTAGCCAAAGTTTAACTGACATGTACTTATGGTCTGTTCTTTATTCTTTTAGATGTGTTAGTGCGATATATTCACAGTTATTCATTTAGACCATATTCAAGTTCTCTCCCCTGAATTATACTAGCAACAAGAAAATTCACTTTCAATTAAGACGTACAAGCAGTCTCACTTCGCATGTGCGAGATTTGAAATTGAGGCTTGATCTCTTTCTGGTTGGACGGAATCAACCCCAGCTTTACATCGTTTATGGTGTTACACTGGCGACGTCGTGTCGTCAAGCTTTGCTTCAGGTCAATTCAGATGGGACTTCCAGACATCTAGCATAACACGTTTTTATTGGTCGCAGAATTTTTCGCGGAATAATTCCCAGATAATATCAACGTAAGTTATATTTATTTTATATGACCCATTGTTTTTCTATCATGCGTTTACCTATGACAATATATACATTTTGATTGTGTTCTGAGCATTTACGTTGGATTATCTTTTGAAATTACGATGTTGTGCACACCTTTGTATGTACCATTTTTATTATATCACTATTATGTTGTCTTTGACAAATATATTCTGTGAGAAATAAATGTATGTGTTTTATTTACTCCTCCCCAGGAGTTAGGCACAAGGCCAGTTTTATCTTACTCCCACAAGTAAGATATGACCCAAGATCGGGTTGGGAAAGTGGGGGTTGAAAAGCCAGCGCCCGAGAAAGTGAGCACTCTGGCCATTAAAAATTGCCTGGGCAGCCCCGTCGGCATTCCCCAGTAGGGGCGCCTCAGACAGTAAGCAATAAACGTATTCCTCCCCAAAGAGGAGAGGCAAAGCCTGGGAGGGTGGACCTCCTAGAACTGCACAGGACAGACCCATTGACCGGCGTAAGTCAAGCCCCGAAGGACAAGACAATACCAGTATGGAGTGCAGTATCCATCGGAACAGATACTACACTTTGTATCTTAGCCAAAAGGCCATGTATGTGTGTGTATGCTAATTCAACAATCTCTGTATTCTTACGATTTATTTAGTATTGTTTTTTCTCTTTATATTCCAATCTCGTATATCCACGATAAAACAACATATTCAATATTTCGACCGCTGGACTCCAACACGTGCGTCGCTACACGAAACGATAAAATTGTTTCTAAAATATTCAAATTTAATAGATGCTTGATCGCATCTTTGTCGGTCGGTTTATTCGCCTGTCACACTTACATTGGAAACAGCATTGCCATCGCTAAATCCGCAGATTGAATGTGCACGCCTTATTTTAAATACGTGTGTACCTGGAGTTAACAGAACTTCTATAAGCATAGTTTTTTTTCAACAATTGCCCGTCTGTAGAATGCATAACTACGATGTTGCTTCCCAGCTAACTACAACATGGACGTTTTCAAGTCCAATGTTAATAAATTCCTGTTGAGCCGTTCTCTTATATAATCAAATTCTGCCCAGATCCAAACATCGTCTGCAAACCTGAATATGTTTGTCTCACCATCAACTTGATGAAACAACCCCATTAACCATTGTCCTTGAGTTTATTTTGGGCCTTTATCAGGGGTGACTTGTTAGTAAACAAAAAAACGTCTATCGGTAATTCTTCATTTTGAAATTGTATTTTCATCGCTAAACGCACAGAATGAATGGACGCATCTTAAGAATATTCGTCATCGTTTTTTTTTTCACATAAAATAGACTTTATCCAATCGATATATATACTTTGATATTTTTTATTAGTGACTAGGAGAGAATAAAGCCCATTTTCATTCCGTGGTGCTATCAGATAAGGCTGTCTAAAGGTACCGGCTTTCTAGCCAAAAATCCATCAACCATTAATGTTATGGTTTTTTCCTTTCCCTTCGCAAAACTCAATCATGTTCTGCAATATCAAAAACAAAAACATTTTACATCTAAAAACAACCAAACCAAACACCATGAACATATATAAAAAACTTGAAGCATAACATCTTTTGCCAGAATGCCCCGAAAATGATTGATATGCCGTAAAACAAAACAAACATCATGAAAGAATACTTGAACATATAAAGAACTTGAAGCATGAAAACTTTTTTTTCAAACATGACCAGAGTCGGCATGAAATAACCCGAAAAGGGTTGATATGCCGTAAAACAAAACAACTAAACCGTTATTTACTGATGGAAGGAACAGAATTATTTAACGACGGGAGTTATTTTCAATTTGACGATAAATTATTTTAAAGACTAGAGTTATTATGCTTGGACGTAGAACTAGTTAATATTAAAGATTCGATCCCCAAACTCTCATCGGCAAACATGAGATATCGTGTCATCTCTCGTACCAACACGAGAATTAAGAGCAGAATTCTTCTCAGTCGTTGGGCACGTCTTACTGAACTCGCTATGTAAAAAAATATAAATACATGACTTTGTGTCGAGCACATACATTCATTTAGTTATCATGTATACATTGTGCATTCTACTGTGATTGGGAACAATGAATTTAATTATGTAAACTTTACGTGTACATGTCATTGGAAGCGACTTTATAGTTTATCGTAGGCAAACAATTACTAAATAAAACGTCAATACAGGCTTTTTACTATCTTCTATTTTCCGACGCGTGCATTACTGTTAAAGTAATACGCATCCATCTTTAGAAAGAATTAATTTAAATTATCTACCAACGCGTTTCTAATCTTGATAATTATTAAATATTATTATTTTTCACTAATTTTATTTAGGTATATGAAAATAATTAAATAATGCTTATTTAATTCAACATTCTTTAAAGTTTTCAAATAATTTTGTTCAACTTGTAGTGAATACAGTGTTATTGCTTTTATAGTTTTTAGATTTGTAAATATTTTAGGAGAGTATAAGTAGATTTTCGGTAACCTCGTAACTCTCGCTTCCTTTATTTGTTCCTTTCGTCCGCATATTCCATAAGCGATGATTCTGATGGGGGGGGATAATTGCTGTTTTCTGTGTCGGAATCTATTCATATAACACTTATTGATGGCTAGTATTATACCTTGAAGTAGTATTTTTTAGCTCCTTATATGAAGTGGATTCATACCTTGTCTGGAGCGTTTTCTATTAAAAAAAGAAGAGTGGCGCTCTCTCACGAGAAGATTAAAGTATTTTGTTTAAATAGAACTTAGAGATCTGATGAGTTCATATGTTTAGGTCAAGAATAAACATTGCTTGTAGTTGTTCATTACATTATCTTTGACTAAATTGACAAAAAAAGACTCTATTTTTTTATTAGAATTGTTCACCCACCCACCCAGCCTCCAAAATATAGTTGATCAAATTTACATACTGCAAACGCACTTGTTATTTTATACTGTACACGTGTGCATGCGTATGTATGAGAATCCACGACAGAGGAGCGAACAGCTGTGACACCCGAAATTCGATATTAGTAGCCGCTGGATAGTTATGTCAAGATTTTTTCGTTAATCGATTGATATTTAAATTTAAATCCAGTGGTACACATTTTGCTGTGTATTGAAGAAAATATTAAACAAAGATTTTCAATACTCGGCTCTTGAACTGAGACGAATGTGTAGTATCTCTTCTGTCCTCGGTCGGTAAAGGAGAAATACTGGTAGATGGAAGCCATGCTTATTTTTGTCCCAATCCAGAGTTCCACTTTTAAGGGAGTTGGATTTTTCCCCAGATTAAAACCCAACATTTTTCTAACTCTGCCCTCGTGAGGAGGTAAGTAAATAGTAACATAGAGATTTTCATTTCACGCTTATTTTGTAATTTGCAAAACTAACAAACATTTTATGACGTTAAGTTCCGCATTTATTTTATCATAGTATGGAGCCTCTCAATGCTGAGACCTTACCGCTAACATCTGAGACGCATCTCTCGGTACTCAGTGCATTTTGTTAGAGTTGCCTTCGTAATACACGATGGCATTACTTTTATTATGCAGCGTTCCATCCAAATTTATATTTCAAATTGCAACAAAATTAATGCCCTATGAATATATTTCCCCAGTTCGTTTTGCGCACATCCTTAAAATATTCAAGGTCAGAGAAAATGACGGTGAAATCGAGAAAGCAAGCTGACGTGAAATTCGCATACTTGACAACGAGTAGGGCATTTAAATATCTGAAATCGTTTGTAAAAAAATAAGAAGTCCATTTTTACAAACTCTCTTCAGTTCCTATCAAAACTAGCAAAAATACGCCTTTTTACGAGTGCAAATATTAGGTAATTTTAATATAATAATATATTTCTGATGAAGTTTATTCACGGAACTGATGTTTTTGTATGAATAAATCTATTACAAATGGGGATTTGGTGTTCTTCTGTCTGCAGCAGAAACTATACTATTGATTATATTAATGTACTATTGCACTATATTTCAATGCTCAATGTATGGTGGGTAGTATCTGTTTTGTTGTCATTAAACCATCTTCTCAGGTATTACCTCCTCCTTTTTGGGGATAGTGTAGTATCTGTTGTTTACATGATACCATCCTCCCAGGTATTACCTCCTCTATTTTAGGAGGGTAGTGTAGTATCTGTTCTGTGATAATGATGCCATCCTCACAGACATTACCTCCTCCTTTTTGAGTAGTAGTATAGTATTTGTTCTATTGTCGTGAAACTATCCTCCCAGGCATTACCTCTTCATTCGTGATACGTCAACAATAAAATTGTCATAATCGTCTATTCATTAACAAACTCAACACATTATATATACTAGCAAAAAAATATGCGAAGTGGAGGAGCATATTATTGCTAGTTAAATTTAAAATATGAAGAATATTATCTTTCATTGTGCGTATATTAGCATCGTTTGTTTTCCTACACGTGCGCCATGTTGTAGCTATGAAAGCGTTATATTCGTCACCGTAGCTCGAATCTGCTGTGGGGTCTGTCGATGACCGCGAACGACACCGAGTATTTAAAATATGAATTTATTGATTCAATTCCACAATCGCTTATTGGTTGCGTTGTACATTCCTGTTATCATTAATTGCCATGCTTTTTTCAAGGTGGCCATAAGAGAGCATTTTCCTACATGGCCTCATGTATGCTTGTGCCTGTCATTGACTGGATTAACTTTTCTGTTTCGGAAATGTCTTCTCTGTAACTTAAAGTGATATAATTCGACGAATCAGCGCATCATTTACTCTGAGAAGTCTGCTTTACTCAATAACATACGTTAGTGTTTGTTTATCAGGGGCATTCAGAAAAACTCGTTTAGCTACAACCACTATGAATAATTTTCCTTTCTTCCTTTATATATCTGAAACTAAACATAACTTTCATGGGCAAAGCATTTCTTTTCACCCGTCTGCGGAATACAACACCACGTAGCTGCTTCCCAGCTGACTACAACATGCTTGTTTTCAAGTCCAATGTTAACATTTTGTTGAGTCGTCCTCTTAAGTAACCAAATTCTGCCCTA
>OY744521.1:155700781-155710781 GCA_963556195.1 Sepiola atlantica | reverse complement strand
GAAAGTGATGTTCCTCTTATGTAATTATTCAATTTCTCATTGAACTCGAAAGTTACTTTTTATGCGTTCCAGTAGATTCAAACTGAAGCTACTCAAGCGAAAATTCTTGAAAGAAAAAACGCGTTCCCCTCAAATTAACATTGACAGTTTGCCAAGTTAGAATATTGCAGGAAACGGAGAAAAAGTTCCTGCAAAATAAAAATTGAAAATAAACGAAAAGAAAGAATCTACAATTTTTATAGTCTACTTTTTTATTATTTGGTTTGGTTTAAAATCTTGTTTTCTCTATCAACTTTATATTGGGTTATAATATTATGATACATCGGCTCAATGTTAGGGGTTTGAAACAAATGACACAACTCGTTCTAATTATATATATATATATATATATATATATATATATATATATATATATATATGTATTCATTTATTCATTTATTTTTGTACAGAAAATTAGTACAACATCAGTACCGTCGGTTTTCTGCTTTCTACTTAGTAGTTGCAGCAGGTGAGACAAAGACGATCTCCGATGATTCGGAAAACTGAATTCGGCTATAGAAGTCAGAAGACGCTCCTTTCTTTTGATGTCATGGTGTTTACTGCAACAACCATTGAGGAATGTTCAAACCTAAAACGTTGCAATTAAAAAAAAAAACAGAAATTAAGAAAATGCTCCGAAATCAATAATTTTATTTTCCGTGTAATTTTAATTTGACATCCAGATCAACCAACCCGTTATCTTTTCCAACTTGAATTAATATCGATGTGCCGTTTATAATGACACCAATAGCATTAAATATAATTAATTCTGGAAATCGGCGATTGGCATGTCATATGATGATAACAATTATATTGGTTTCACAACTACACTTTTGTAATGTGTATTACTTTGATTAGTAACCTACTTTTCTCATATTTGATGTTATTCTCACAACGTTTCGGCCGATGTAATCTCCGACTTTCTTCAAGTGAATTTTATCGAACTCGGGAATCTGTACAGAATTTCGAACGGAATCCACAGAGGTTTCAAATTCTGCCTCTCGTTCTCTCAACCATATCCGGGTAGAAATCTTAAGTAATTCTTAATAATATTCTTAGTATTGCCTGTAATGAGGATTTAACCTTTAACCTCTAAGAAAACTGTCACTTAGAACCGATTATTACCTAGCACTTTTATCCGTTCCCCGCGGGTCCTTGTGTTGCTAAAAATAAACTTACGAATTACTTGTTCCTTCAACCCAGTCGTGGTTGACGGAACGAGAGCAATTTACACACGCGGATGTTATTAAGGGTTCCATTCGAAATTTCCCAGTTCGATATAATGATTCCCAACTTCGACAAAATTCACTAGAAGAAGGTCTGAGGTTAAATCGGCTGAAACTTGGTGAGAATAACATCTAAGAGGGGAACAGTAGTTCGAAAGATCCAAATAATACTAACTATAAATCCTCACCTCCAAACTTCCGAAACATCTCAGTTCTGGTTATATTGATAAAGTGTCTGAAGTTTAAATGCAAAATGAATACATATCCTGGGAGCTCAACTTTATCTGACCTGCTGCAGCTACAAAGGTTAAATGCTCCCTAGAAATCAGATCTACCGGTGGAATGATTATGGCTTCTACTTTTTTTTTTTAACATGGTTCACCTCAAACAAGGCAGGCGGCCACTGTAGACATAAGGGGCTACTGAGAAAAAAGAAAGGGGGAGAAGGTTGGTGGTCAGCCTAAATTGGGATCTGAGCAGCAAGATGTCTGTTTACATTAGTTTTAAATTTCTGCATGTCAGTACTGACGTGGAAACAGGGGGCAGGGAGGGAGTTCCAGAGGCCAGCAGCACGAGGAAAGAAGCTATTTGAGTAGAAGGCTATCCGGCATCTGGGGACCTCCACAGTGAATGAATGAGATTTAGTTGATTGTCGAGTTAGTCTAGTGAATTTACGTCGAGTGGACACCAGAGTAGCCAATTCATCGGACCATAATCCATTTAAGTATTTGTAAAACAAACATAAGGATGCTACATTGCGGCGATGGGACAGGGACTGGAGCTTGGTTTACAGTGAGGGACCTATTAGGTTGGCGACTCTTTTTTGGACCTTGTCAAGGAGGGAGAGACTAGTAGATGATGCACCAGCCCAGATGTGGCAACAATACTCCATGCATGGGCGGATAGTGGCTTTGTAGAGATACAGGATAATGTCAGGTGTAAGGAGTTTACTAGCACGGTGGAGGGAGCCAACCTTCCTTGCGGCAGCCTTAGCAATGTTTTCAATGTATTTGTTCCAATTCATGTTACCTGTGAAGGTTAGGCCGAGGAGTTTGAATGATGAATTCTCAGGTAGGGTGTTATTTGCCATGACAATCCGTGGTTGGAGAGGCTTCTTGTAGTTATTGAAGGAAAGGAGCTTTGTCTTTGCGGCATTAAAAGTTACCAACCATTTATGACCCCAATCCACTACAGCCTGGAGGTCATTTTCTAAAGATTCAGCCATTGCCTCGAATATGATCGCGTCTGTTTTGCCAACATGGCGAGAGTAAAGCGTGGTGTCGTCAGCAAATAAACCAATCTCAGACTCTATGTCATCAGGGAGATCGTTTATATAGATCAGGAACAACAAAGGTCCAAGGATAGATCCCTGGGGTACACCAGCATATGTCATGTTGCTTAGATGACCGGCCATCGAGGACAACCTGGATTTTTCTTTTGTTTAGGAAGGATCTCATTATATTAAGTAATTGCCCAGTAATACCGTATGAGCGTATTTTCAGAGGAAGCCCTTATGCCATACCTTGTTATAGGCCTTGGATATATCAAGCGCTACAGCTCTAGCTTCATCTGCCTTTTCGAGTGTATGATACATGCATTCAGAGATGACCGTTAGGATGTCTGCAGTAGATCGTGCTTGTCTAAATCCATACTGGCGGTCAGATAGAAGTTTAGCCTTAACTAAGTGCCGTACTATCGCTAGATTATCAGATTTCGTAACAAACTTCGGTTCAGTTTCGTTCATTTAAGGAGTTTTTTTTTTTTCAGATAAGCATACGATTAGATATTTATTTCGTATTATAAAGATAAGAAGCGCTCATATTTATACATCGTCACGTATATATATTTATATATATTTATATAGAGAGAATGAAGATAACGTCTGTATCAACACGATAAAAATCTGTAGAATCTTTACTGTATTTATATAATTGTATTCAATAATAAATAGAGCTATTTATATATAATAAAAATGCTATATTTATATTTAAAAAAATTATGTATATATATATATATATATATATAATTATTAATGCCTCCAGACGATAGCCTTTCAAGCTTATTGCTTTCATTAGTGAAGGAAAGTAGCAATTTCAGATGGTCGGTAAGCGCGAACCCGGTTCACAGAGTCAGCCTAGCACCTGCAAGCAGTCGCCATATCAAGTCGGCCAACAGAAACTGTCACTTACTGAAGGGAAATTAAGAGCTATATGTACATAGATGCGGGCACAGATAGAAGACTAGTCGAAAGTTTTCGACGACCGTATTCGGAACTTTATATTAGAGCTTTTTAATAGTCAGAGAGTGATCAACTTTAATTTCTTAAAAGGACTTAGTATAATATTTATAAATAAATATTAAATTATTAATACCTACAGACGCTAGCGTTTGAAGCTGATTGCTTTCAGTAGTGCAGGAAAGTAACAATTTCTGACTGTCGGGAGACGCGAACCGGTTCGTAACATAACTAATATATATATATATATATATATATATATATATATATATATATATATATATAGTAAGTTATGAAAATATATGTATAATTTACTACCTTGCTCTACTCACGTTGAAGTAAATAATAAAACTGAAAATAGATACATGAATAATTATATCTCCTTATAACATTTTTGTGGATACATGAAATAATAATAATAATATATATATATATATATATATATATATATATATATATATATATAAAGTTATACTACGTTTTAGCCGCTTTAATTTCAAATATGTGAGACTTTACTAGAATATGTATGAAGATTTAAGCTGGCAAAATTATTAAAACAAAGCTGTGTATACCCAGCGTTGCTTGGAGTTTTTATTTCATTTTTCTTACTATGTCCGGAGTTACTGTTTTTTAAATTATTTTTTAAACAATTATTTTGGACTAGCGGGTCCCGTGGACCTTCTACTGCTTTATCCTTCTATGTTGTATATTGCTGCCGTACCTAAAAAATATTTCCATTCTATTAACGTCTACCGCGAACGCAGACCCCACGATATTATAGAATAACTTTTGTTCAACCTGAAACATACTTATAAAACTAATCTAGTCAATGTAGTTTCAGAATATATTCGGTGATGGGTTTCTCTCTCTAAACCACTTGTGGAAGTTTATAACATATTTCCATTCTACGAGTATCCGGCGCAAACGTAGACAGCAAGATATTGTTGTACGATCTCTGGAGAAAACAGATACAACATTTTCATCCATTGTCCAAAGGCCAAAAAAAGTGTATTTTTATTTGAGGTTTACGCAGTGGCGTAGCTAGACCTTTTGCCGCCCGGGGCGGTAGTAAAATTTGCCGCCCCCCCGGCATTTGGGTGCCCGGAAAATTCGTCCATGGATAATTCGCCCATGGATAATTCGTCCATGGAAAACTATTCTCCCAGAAATCAATGATGCCCAGAAATATCTTCAAAAAAAGGGCTGGATCTGCAACAAAGTTCTGTCAGGCTGACGGCGTTGAAAGATTTCCTTCTTCAGAATAGAGAAAAGATAGTGGACACTGCAATAGACGAGTCAAAAACACTCTGCTCTGAAATGGGGATAAGCATGGAGCGTCGTATTCGCAAAAAGAAACGAATGGATGGTGAAGGATTGACTGATGCAGCGCTGAGTTTTGATACTGAGTTGAGACGGGAAATGCTGTCTGTCATAGACAGATTGACTGAAGAAATATCTTGCAGATTTCAACAAGTTCACAATCTTGCAAATAAATACGCTTTTCTTATACCGTCAAATCTGCTTGATGATAATTATGATTGTCAGCTTGGTGGATTTGACGAAGATATAGAAAAAGAGAAATTCTTTGCTGAAAAGAAGAGGTTACAGTATGTTGTAAAAGCTTCAGAAAAAGACAAAATCGATGGACCTCTTGAACTTTTGAACTTTATACAAAGATACCAACTTGGGGATTCCGTCCCTAATATTGTGATCTTGCTGAGAATTTTCCTCACCAGAGCTATTAGCGTTGCTAGCTGTGAGCGCTCTTTCTCAAAACTGAAGCTCATAAAAAACTACCTTAGATCAGCAATGAGCCAGACAAGACTTACAGACTTGGCAATCCTCTCAATAGAGAGGGAACTTGTCGAGGAAGTGAATTTTGATAGAGTCATTGATAACTTTGCCGAAAAAAAGGCGCGAAAAATCTGTTTGTAAATGTTCAACCGACTTGATGCCTTGCGACAGTTCTCTCACAAAAAATAAATTTATAGCCTTATTTGCCATTCATAAATACAGTTGTTTAAAATATATTAAAACTATTTTTAAAAGAGTTGAAACGTTATTAACAACAACAAATTTCTGAAAACCGAGCGATTACACACACGGATTTAAAAAAGCACCGATACAAGACGTTTTTTCTCTTCGGAGGGCTCGCCCTCTTAATAATAACATTATGAAGACAAAGAAAAGAAAACTACATCGGACTATTCTCTCCTTGATACATCCATGTTATTTGGCGAAAATTCGGACTTTAACAACAACGACAAAAAAGTAAATAAAAATGATTTTATCATTTCATAACATTTTCAGGTTTTCAAATGTTCTCATTTAAATTTATTATTATATAAAATTATAGTATAAAATTTCATATTTTTTGTTAACTTTTGTTTTTTTAAATTTTTTTCTCTCAAAATGCCGCCCCCTCAGGTGTGCCGCCCGGGGCGGCCCGCCCCCCTCGCCCCCCCCCCCCTAGCTACGCCAGTGGGTTTACGTTAATGAGATGATACATGTTTTAATGATTTTTTTGCATTGCATCTTCGGTGATCGGGCCAATCCCATCTTTTCAAAAAACATAAATCACCTTACCGTATCATTATGTAGATAGGATTTCTCAAAAGTTAAAAGTAAGTATTACGGTATCGTATGGTTATTAAATTATTAACTAATTTTGTTAAAATAATGTTGTTTGAACCTCTATTTATAAAGTTATTCGATGCAAATAACTTCACAAAATTTGTAATCTTTTAATACATGTACATTTTTTAGCGACTTTATAAAAAAAAGAAATGATTTTCTTTCTTATACAGTTTAAATGTTTCCAAATGTTTTTTTTTAAATTTCGAAGGTTCACTTAATGATTCATTCTTTTTGTTTTTAACTATTAACATCAGATTTAAATTGACTTTCTTACGAAGACACCGCAATGCATTCTGGTGTATTTAATTTCATAATTAAATTATGTTTTTTTAATACTCGTCGACATTGTCGTATCCCCCGAAAGGAGTATAAGTAAAAAGGTGGTAATTCAGGTAGAAATCAAATAGCCAACGCGATATTATAATTAAAGAAAGAAAAGGGGTTATTGCCATAGACCGTATAATAAAGGAGAAACAGACCTTGGTGAGAATTACTAAGGTCCCAAGCAAAGGTCAATATTGAGTGCAATGCTACTAAATATATAGTCATCCATGTTGCATCATAGCCTTATGATGCAAATAAGACCAACAGTGGCGTTGGTGAAGTATGGTTCTATTAAGTACTAGGATGTCCACCCTCCTTGGCTGTACGTTTTCTCTGAAAAGTGGTCAGTTTATTACTAATTGCTCGAGACGCCCCTACTGGGGAATGTCGACGAGGTTGCGCGTGCATTTTTTGTAGACCAGACTGCGTACATCCAAGTGCACTGGCTTCTCAAAATCACGTATGTTTAACCTCCTGGCGAGGAGGTTAATAATATATAGCCAGCCATGGGCAAGTCCACATAGCAGAAAAGGGGTTAATGGTTTTCTATCGCAATAGTTTTCAGATAGGATTTAAAAATCTTCGTTAAATTTATACTATTGCCTTATTGAGTTCAATAAATAATGGATTGATAATAAATAAAGAAATATGAATTTATAAGTCACGTTGGGGCGAGAATCTCATACGCACAATTTTATTAAGATAGATATAGATTAACATTTTCACAAATCTAGTAAATGTAAGTATGTATTTGTTTGAAATTTAAACTTTAGCTATAGAAATGTGTTAGATATCAAAGGGACACTGGGATATACCGAATGCTCTGATTGGTCGAGCTGTAAACGTGCATCAAGCTGCATGGGTAATGGGATGCATAGATGATGATGCAGACGACATGCCAGTGATTGGAAAATAGCTAGTTTGGCGCAAGCACACCCAAGAAATCGGTTGGCTCTTTGAAATAATAATGTCACTTTGGGTACGAAGATTCATGCTGTGATTATGAGCTATTTGGGACTTTACAAAAAGTCATGTTCATTCTAGATGGCCCCTTCCCGGTGAGTAAGTTTTTATGTCTAGTAATGAAATTGCCCATAATTTTCAAATAGGCTAGCGTTTAGGTCTACCTTAAATGACGACAATATCTTTATGTATTTCAGCAGAATGGGCAGTAGGAGTCAGTTTGTTTTCTGCGGGTCGCAGAGACAAATAAACCTTTGGACTGTTTCTGTTCGGTTTCCAGATTTGCAAGTCTTTCGTTCGGTGGAGAAGAAGGGTGTCATAGTAACCTCAAAATAAAACACCGTTACTTGTTTAAAACTTCAGTTGTGTTTTTGTTTACATGGAAAGTCGTTTTATTACAGCAGTGACCGAGGCCACAGATTTCCACTACGGTCAGTATCAAAATCAAGCACCGAATTCGGAGGAAGACAATGAGCGGACGACCATGGTCTGTACAGTGAACGCACACATACGCAGCTTCATGGAGCGAGCTCCCTTTGAGTTGGAGAGGAGAGACTTTTAAAATGATCAGTTAGTTGTTAGTTACTACCTTTTTCGCCCATTGCATCTAGATGTGGCACAAGGTCAGGGTTAGGGTTAGAAAACAATAAACCAACCTCCACCCTCGAACGAAAAGGAAGTAATGCCTGGGAGGATGCACCTCCTTAAACCGGGCCGGACCATACGTCATTCCGACATAGAAAGTCTGGTGGTTCAAATCAGTCCGTATACTCAGAGCCTTTTGACTAAAGTGTAGTATCTGGTCTGATACTACACTTTATTTTTCTATCCTCGGTCAGCGAAGGAGAAATCCTTTAATACCATGAGACAATTTTTATTTTGGTCCCAATCTTGAGTGCCAGTTTTTTGGAAGCTGGATTTTGCACACATTAAAACTGATCCTCTATCTAACTCTTCCCTCGTGGGGAGGCAAGTAAATAGAGGAAGCCCCTAGGTTGTAACAATGGTGCCAAGGTGTTCCCTCGGATTGTATGACAACTGACCAGAACCAGAAGCGTCCCACCGGAAGTCATTGGTATTTGTTATCTATGTACGATGAATAACACTAAAATGAGATGTTTTAAAGTGTTCCTCCATACGTGAGAGTTTTCCAACATTATCAGTCAATCTACGATAGATAGGAATTACATATTGAAACTGTTACTTAAAAATGTGAAGTTGGTTTTGTTTAAATTCAACGGTTTCTCAAAACAGTAATGTCACACTTCCTGTGTTTGTCCATGTCTCGCTATGGATGAGTGTTTATGAATTTAAAAATAAACGTCAAAATAATTAACTTACACAAATGTCAACCGAGATTCAAGCTCTGCCCCCCCCCCCCGTAACATCTTTACGGCAAGAACTTGTCTTACGACCAACACTGCAAAGAACTCTTTTTCTATATACCTTAAATCTAAGGGACCTTCTATGAACAGAATTTCCTTCCATGAACATCCCACCTGTGGAACATTTTACCGCGGGAATGTTTCCCTACAGACTACAAGATGGTCGTCTTCTAGACCAGTGTCAACAAATATCTGTCGAGTCGACCTGTGAACTGACAATAGTTCTTAATCTTTTCATAGTAATGTTCCACCAGCAAACTGCAAATCTCACTTATCCTCAAGTGGCGCTTGGGCCTTGGTAAGTGGTGAACCATAAGTATTTAAAAAAATTA
Source organism: Sepiola atlantica (assembly GCA_963556195.1). Lineage (NCBI taxonomy): Eukaryota > Metazoa > Mollusca > Cephalopoda > Sepiida > Sepiolidae > Sepiola > Sepiola atlantica. Next base: position 155,701,639 of record OY744521.1, on the reverse strand, counting down.
AAAGACAAACAGAAGTAGATACCGACATCGACTGACGACCTGGGTGTTTCAAGTTCGAATCCTGTCGGTTCCACAGAATCACTGTTACTCCAGATATTGGCAACATTTCCGTGGTTTCATTTGTGAGTACCTGATTCTAGAAAGAACTGGATAAACCAATGCCAGCAACAAGATCGAACCGGTTTGAAAATGGTACCATGCTGATTCATACGCCTTTACTTTTTTTAATTACTAACATACCTGAGGAAGGCGGTAAACGTCTATCAGCCGAAACGTCTTATGAATAAAAATCTCAACGTTGGTGAGGTCCGAGGATAAAAAATTCAAATAATATGGAAAAGAATTGAAATGTGTATTTGATTTTGAATGTTATGACAGATGATGAAATTAGACGTCCACTCAGCCCTCACCCACACGCAAATAATCATTTTCTAAAAATGTTTAAATAATTTATACCAGGGTTCGGCAGCCTTTTTGCTTCTGTGGACTTGATTACGGATTAATGAGTTCGCGGCGGATGAAATAAATGGGTTTTTTTTTTAATCCGTATTATTTTGGCGTCGATCTAAATGCACTGTCTGGCATTGTTAGCTCAGATTAACTTGTAGCATAATTCAGATTGCTATTGAATTTTTGTTCATTTCGTTCACCTTAAACAAGGCACATTACCACTGAGACGTAAGTGGCCACTGTCAATTAGGGGTATCCTAAATGGGGAGTTGTGCCGCGAGATGTTTGTTCACATTACATTTAAACTTCTGCATGTTTGTGCAGCCAGGGAAACATAGAGGCAGGTAGGAAATTCCGAAAACTAGCAGTTTGAGGAAATGAGATATTAGAGTAGAATGCCCTTCGGCA
>OY744521.1:155690781-155695781 GCA_963556195.1 Sepiola atlantica | reverse complement strand
GAATTTTTAATGGACCGTTAACAAATGGAGAATATTAACTCTAAAAGCCTATCTAATGCAATTTCAAATAAGGTTGGAAGCTCATCTCTTTCTACGTACAGTTAAGTGTGTTTAGATGTACGTACAGTATTCACTACTAAACTAATTGAGCGATCATTGTGAATTTTATAACAAAGCTGATATACGTAAGGGATTCAAATATGGACAATATTTAGTTTTAAGCAAAAGGCGTAATAAGGAGATGGAAGCCCTTCGTAAAAATTCAGATTCCTCCGATATGTGTGTTAAATTTTGCCAAGAGGTATTAGACATAAATTAATAAATATTCCCAAAATTTCAGTTTCTTTTGACTATTTTAAACATTTTTATGGGGCATAATATAAGCATAACCTGCTATTTGAAAATTCAAATATATCTAATTAGCATTGAATTTGATCCATAGTCATGAAATGTCAATTAAGTGAGATTTTCTGAATTTCAATTTCATCTTGATACCTATTAAAATACAAATTCTAGAATCAAAATCATGTAATTGATTTTGATCAAAATAAAAATAAGGATTCTAGACATAAGGTTTAGCATGATTATATATTGATTTTAATCTTCGTAAAGGGATATAAAAGTAGTGCAAAACTGTTCTGTTCGGGGAATTAATTTTATCCGTCCTTGGACATGTATTCTTCTAGTGTCTTTATTAAATCTGATTATAGACTTCCTAAATCCTTACCTACTCTCAAATATCTGATGGTGATCGAAATGTTGGACGATTCATATGCTGAAAGAAAAGGTAACACCTATTGAGATGGAGACCAAAAGGGTTAGAAAGAAAGTTCTTCTACCCCCCCCCCCAACATAGATGGATATGTGTTATTTAAATTAAGATATATAAATTTCATGTTAGAATTTAAAAATAAGTTGAACAGAAGTTGGTAAAAATAATTAATCTGCCCTATATTTGATGTGTGTCTTGTGGTTTGGATTGTAAATACAGCCTTCGAGTCTCACTCTTCTTTTTCTTTCTGTATGAATCAACATGTTAGTTTTTTATTAACTTGTTTGATTTTGGTGTTGGCATTTGTTTTCCCTGAATCCTTTTTAGAACCAGGTACTCATAGGAGGGACCACGTAAAGGTTGCCAGATGTAAACACAATGATGGTCGTGGTGGCTAAGTCGTTAACGACGCGGACTGAGAGCTTGGATATTCCGGGTTCGCATCCAGTTCGTTACACAGAAACACTTTCATTAAAACCCACACATGACCTTGTGTCTAACCTCCTTGAGAAAGGGTTAATAAAATGACATCATTTACATGAGTCGAATTGTTGTTCTTATCTTGGTGGTCATTATCACAACATTTATGTTTTAGTATTCTCCGGCCTTTTTCAGAAGGCTTTCAACTGAACACTTTAGATCAGTGCTCTTCAAACTTTTTTTGTCGCGACCCCTTTTTGGAAAAAATTTTTTTTCGTGACCCACCAAAATTTTTTATAAATAAAAAATAAGTTTGAATATTATTTTAAAAATTCCATAGTTATAATTTTGGCGACCCCCTTTCTATGGTTACGCGACTCCCCTGGGGGTCGCGACCCCCACTTTGAAGACCTCTGCTTTAGATTGTGGTGTACTCGAGATGTAATGTAAACAAACGTAAAAAGTCACTATCTTGTGTGAGCTATCCCTTCTCTTTCTCCATTCATTTAGCTTACTCTTTCCTTTTCATTTTTTTCTTTTCTGTATCGCGTAGAAATGGGAGAAAGTCAAATCAATATTTTTGTTCTGTCTATTTACTTTCGTCATGCCTGTGTATAATCTTGGAAAGACTGGAGAAATATTGGAAATTAGTTAGTATTCGGCTTCCATACATCGAAAGCAACGGGGGTTTATTATATTGTATAACAGTTCAAGGTTGCCCTTCTTAGAAACAAATGCTTTTCAATTTCTCGCTTGACATTTGATATTGCTCCCCCGGGAACCAAGCGCCGCCTGTTCAAGAATCACTGACCTAAACATAAAATATTTTTACAAGTGGTTGATTTTTTTTTAATTCAAAGGAAACGAGTTTAGTTTGATCTAAAAATGTTTGTGTGACTTTTTTCGATTCAAATGAAAATACCTCACTGAATAATAATGTAGTCTCATAAACGGTGTTCACCATAGATAGTTAACACCACGCAATACGCGCAAAGAGTAATTTCGTCCGTATGTCCTCAACTACTTTCACTAGAACAAAGCTTATACTTATTTTAACTTGTTATAAACGATTCTTCTAAGTTAACATTTACTACATCTTCATAATAGAGTAGCGTCAATTCCCCCCTATTTTACTGACCATTATAGCTTTCGGACCAAAATAGTTCTATACTTATTTTAACTTGTTATAAACGATTCTTCTAAGTTAACATTTACAACATCTTCATAATAGAGTGACGTCAATTTCCCCCTATTCTATTAACCATTATAGCTTTAGAACCAAAACAGTTCTATGCTAATCTGTTCCGTTAGCCACTTGCGTAATTCCGATACGTGTTTTTAAAAAATATGCATTCGATTTGTTCTCTTTCAAATTTTCATACATTTTTTCCAGCTCAGTGCCTTTTCTTAACATAGTTTTATATATCCACTACTATACAACATCCGTTAAAGATGACGGAAAACAATTATATTCAGACAGTTTTCGCACTAATATTCATATAAAATCATATTATTACGTCAGTAATTTGATTTTTCATATATAAATTAGTATACTATCTGATGACCAAAATAAGAAACAAAACACTCACCGTTGAATTCATTCCGAATTCATTTATGACAGCGAGGGTTGTATGACTTACTATTTGCTTGCTCGCTTACTCTCACCGTTTGAAATGGTTTCGTCAAGAGACAAGAAAAAGCACCGTTTTTACTTGCTAAATCTTCTGTGGCCGGACGGATATTTTATATCTTATATGAAGTTTGTTATGTGCATATGATTATACATTTGTATGTATAGATTTAACTCTTTAGCTTATTAATCGATCATTATGAATTCTGGAACATAGCTGCTTGACATAAGGGGTTCAAATGGATTTTTATCAAAATTGGAATAAACATTCGAGGCATAAGGTTTAAAAAAAACATCTTAAATATATCTTGAAAATTCAAAAAAAAATTAAAATTTTAACAATAGGTATTGGACATTAATTAATAAATATTCCCCAAATTTCAGTATCTTTGTAGTATTTTAATAGTTTATTAGGGCACATAATATGGGCACGACGTCCGATTTGAAAATTCAAATATATCAGATTCGTATTTAACTTGATTCATAGTCATAAAACGCTAATTAAGATTACCTAAATATCAATTTCTTAAGACTATTTAGGTTTCAGCCTTAAATTTGAGATATTTTTTAAAATCAAAATCATGTAATTATTTTTTATTAAAATTATAAAAAGGGGGTATATACATAAGGTTTAATATCATTATATCTTGATTTTTATCTTCGTAGAGGGACGTAAAAGTGGTGCAAAACTGTTCTATTCAGGAAATTAATTTTACCCGTTCTAAGACGAGTATTCTTCCAGTTTATTTATCTAAGAATATACAAATAAATACACATTCGCATTTATTATAGCGTGGAGGATACTGGTCCTAGATTTTATAACAGAGGTTATGATTATAATGTTAGTTTAATGAAATTATTGTACTGTCATTTAAATGTAAGTTCATGTCTTCAAATATGTATATATAAGTAATGTTTCTGTGTAAAAATATTTGTTTTTGTCGTCTTGTGTATAGAAAAAAATTAATCTCGCATTCTCCAAATTCAATCGTATTTGTGACTTAACGAAACCAGCGTTATATAAACACAGAAAAGTCGTGCTATATTTTTATGTCAAGTCTAGCTCACGGCTGCGTGAACTGAATAGCTCGACGCTCCTTGTGCCGCGGGAGCAATAACGTGTCTGTTACTATGGATCTTTCATATTATTGTATATTTAATAGCGTTGGGGCGTAAGTCTCGTGTGGCGGTGAGGTCACACGTTAGAAGTGAGTGGTCGAATAGTTCTCTTTCCACTGCTAAAACTAAGCCAGAGAGAACATATCGAATGCTGTAAGGCACATGCACACACACACACACACATACACATATACACGCACGCACGCACGCACGCACGCGCGTGCGCACCGCCGGTTGGAGAGGAGAAAGCGTAGATACATAATAATAGTGGTTTTATACCACGGTTTAACAAAGAACTGAACTGTTAATTCTTGTTATGTTGTGTTTTACAAAGGATCTGGTTTCTACAACGTAGTGTTAATCACGGATGGGCAACACGTACGTGTGGCACAACTGCTAATAACAACAAGACCAAAAAATGGCAGCAATGCAACAATATTGCGCTCCAAACAAACACCGAAATTCTTCGATGTGCTGTGTCGCTACAAACGATTTTTTTCTAAATAAAAAAAAAGCAAGTGATAACGTTTCATCCGTCGTTTCTTTCTTCTTCAAGATTGACGATTTTTTAAGCGCATCTCAAATTATTTGTGGCATACACTCTGAGGAAACAGCTTAACTTCTGTCCAGCTCAATTGCCCTCACGCCCAAAGGGATATGTAAGGTAACCAAACCCGCTGTTATCAATTAACATGTAACATCAATCCATCTTCGATAAGAAGTAAGGTCAGAGATTGCTGTCAAATGCAACCATCATTTATAGCCGTGTAAACCCGTTACATGTAAATAAATTGGACATTTATAAGTAAATACATTAGCGCGGCTCATTGTACCACATTTATCTAATAAGTTACTAAAGACATAAATAAACGTAGACACTGTATATATATATATATATATATATATATATATATATATATAAGCAAACATTGTTGAAAATAAAAGAATTCGTCCGTTTAATTGTACCTTGCTTTATTTTTTGAATTTTTCTGAAAGTTTTTTTTGTATAAAAATCCAAAAAAATAATCATCGTTCCATAGGTTTCACAGTTTTAACGAA
>OY744521.1:155660750-155678250 GCA_963556195.1 Sepiola atlantica | reverse complement strand
TCCTTTTTAGAACCAGGTACTCATAGGAGGGACCACGTAAAGGTTGCCAGATGTAAACACAATGATGGTCGTGGTGGCTAAGTCGTTAACGACGCGGACTGAGGGCTTGGATGTTCCGGGTTCGCATCCAGTTCGTTACACAGAAACACTTTCATTAAAACCCACACATGACCTTGTGTCTAACCTCCTTGAGAAAGGGTTAATAAAATGACATCATTTACATGAGTCGAATTGTTGTTCTTATCTTGGTGGTCATTATCACAACATTTATGTTTTAGTATTCTCCGGCCTTTTTCAGAAGGCTTTCAACTGAACACTTTAGATCAGTGCTCTTCAAACTTTTTTTGTCGCGACCCCTTTTTGGAAAAAATTTTTTTTCGTGACCCACCAAAATTTTTTATAAATAAAAAATAAGTTTGAATATTATTTTAAAAATTCCATAGTTATAATTTTGGCGACCCCCTTTCTATGGTTACGCGACTCCCCTGGGGGTCGCGACCCCCACTTTGAAGACCTCTGCTTTAGATTGTGGTGTACTCGAGATGTAATGTAAACAAACGTAAAAAGTCACTATCTTGTGTGAGCTATCCCTTCTCTTTCTCCATTCATTTAGCTTACTATTTCCTTTTCATTTTTTTCTTTTCTGTATCGCGTAGAAATGGGAGAAAGTCAAATCAATATTTTTGTTCTGTCTATTTACTTTCGTCATGCCTGTGTATAATCTTGGAAAGACTGGAGAAATATTGAAAATTAGTTAGTATTCGGCTTCCATACATCGAAAGCAACGGGGGTTTATTATATTGTATAACAGTTCAAGGTTGCTCTTCTTAGAAACAAATGCTTTTCAATTTCTCGCTTGACATTTGATATTGCTCCCCCGGGAACCAAGCGCCGCCTGTTCAAGAATCACTGACCTAAACATAAAATATTTTTACAAGTGGTTGATTTTTTTTTTAATTCAAAGGAAACGAGTTTAGTTTGATCTAAAAATGTTTGTGTGACTTTTTTTCGATTCAAATGAAAATACCTCACTGAATAATAATGTAGTCCCATAAACGGTGTTCACCATAGATAGTTAACATCCACGCAATACGCGCAAAGAGTAATTTCGTCCGTATGTCCTCAACTACTTTCACTAGAACAAAGCTTATACTTATTTTAACTTGTTATAAACGATTTAACTTGTTATAAACAATTTCCCTATATATTTACTAACCATTATAGCTTTCGAACCAAAACAGTTCTATACTTATTTTAACTTGTTATAAACGATTTAACTTGTTATAAACAATCCCCCCTATTTTACTGACCATTATAGCTTTCGAACCAAAACAGTTCTATACTTATTTTAACTTGTTATAAACGATTCTTCTAAGTTAACATTTACAACATCTTCATAATAGAGTAACGTCAATTTCCCCCTATTCTATTAACCATTATAGCTTTAGAACCGAAACAGTTCTATGCTAATCTGTTCCGTTAGCCACTTGCGTAATTCCGATACGTGTTTTTAAAAAATATGCATTCGATTCGTTCTCTTTCAAATTTTCATACATTTTTTCCAGCTCAGTGCCTTTTCTTAACATAGTTTTATATATCCACTACTATACAACATCCGTTAAAGATGACGGAAAACAATTATATTCAGCCAGTTTTCGCACTAATATTCATATAAAATCATATTATTACGTCAGTAATTTGATTTTTCATATATAAATTAGTATCCTATCTGATGACCTAAATAAGAAACAAAACACTTACCGTTGAATTCATTCCGAATTCATTTATGACAGCGAGGGTTGTATGACTTACTATTTGCTTGCCCGCTTACTCTCACCGTTTGAAATGGTTTCGTCAAGAGACAAGAAAAAGGCACCGTTTTTACTTGCAAAATCTTCTGTGGCCGGACGGATATTTTATATCTTATATGAAGTTTGTTATGTGCATATGATTATACATTTGTATGTATAGATTTAACTCCTTAGCTTATTAATCGATCATTATGAATTCTGGAACATAGCTGCTTGACATAAGGGGTTCAAATGGATTTTTATCAAAATTGGAATAAACATTCGAGACATAAGGTTTAAAAAAAACATCTTAAATATATGTTGAAAATTCAAATAAAAATTATAATTTTAACAATAGGTATTGGACATTAATTAATAAATATTCCCCAAATTTCAATATCTTTGTAGTATTTTAATAGTTTATTAGGGCACATAATATGGGCACGACGTCCGATTTGAAAATTCAAATATATCAGATTCGTATTTAACTTGATTCATAGTCATAAAACGCTAATTAAGATTACCTAAATATCAATTTCTTCTTAAGACTATTTAAGTTTCAGCCTTAAATTTGAGATATTTTTTAAAATCAAAATCATGTAATTATTTTTTATTAAAATTATAAAAAGGGGTTTAATATCATTATATCTTGATTTTTATCTTCGTAGGGGGACGTAAAAGTGGTGCAAAACTGTTCTATTCAGGAAATTAATTTTACCCGTTCTAAGACGAGTATTCTTCCAGTTTATTTATCTACAAATATACAAATAAATACACATTCGCATTTATTATAGCGTGGAGGATACTGGTCCTAGATTTTATAACAAGGGTTATGATTATAATGTTAGTTTAATAAAATTCTTGTACTGTCATTTAAATGTAAGTTCATGTCTTCAAATATGTATATATAAGTAATGTTTCTGTGTAAAAATATTTGTTTTTGTCGTCTTGTGTATAGAAAAAAATTAATCTCGCATTCTCCAAATTCAATCGTATTTGTGACTTAACGAAACCAGCGTTATATCAACACAGAAAAAAGTCGTGCTATATTTTTTTGTCAAGTCTAGCTCACGGCTGCGTGAACTGAATAGCTCGACGCTCCTTGTGCCGCGGGAGCAATAACGTGTCTGTTAATATGGATATTTCATATTCTTGTATATTTAATAGCGTTGGGGCGTAAGTCTCGTGTGGCGGTGAGGTCACAAGTTAGAAGTGAGTGATCGAATAGTTCTCTTTCCACTGCTAAAACTAATCCAGAGAGAACATATCGAATGCTGTAAGGTACATGCACACACACACACATACACATATACACACACACGCACGCACGCACGCGCGTGCGCACCGCCGGTTGGAGAGGAGAAAGCGTAGATTCATAATAATAGTAGTTTTATACCACGGTTCACGAATTTGCCTTCCCCAGCCAGGGGTTAACAAAGAACTGAACTGTTAATTCGTGTTATGTTGTGATTTACAAAGGATCTGGTTTCTACCACGTAGTGTTAATCACGGATGGGCAACACGTACGTGTGGCACAACTACTAATAACAACAAGACCAAAAAATGGCAGCAATGCAACAATATTGCGCTCCAAACAAAAACCGAAATTCTTCGATGTGCTTTGTCGTTACAAACGATTTTTTCTAAATAAAAAAAGCAAGTGATAACGTTTCATCCGTCGTTTCTTTCTTCTTCAAGATTGACGATTTTTTAAGCGCATCACAAATTATTTGTGGCATACACTCTGAGGAAACAGCTTAACTTCTGTCCAGCTTAATTGCCCTCATGCCCCGAGGAATATGTAAGGTAACGAAACCCGCTGTTATCAATTAACATGTAACATCAATCCATCTTCGATAAGAAGTATATATGTGTATATATATATGTATATATGTATGTATGTATATATATATGTATATATCTATGTGTATATATGTGTATATATGTATGTGTATGTATATATATGTATGTGTATATGTATATATGTGTGTGTATGTATGTATATGTATGCATACATGTATGTATGTATGTGTATATGTATATATGTATGTGTATATGTATGTATATATATGTATGCATGTGTATATGTATGTATATATATGTATGTATGTGTACATGTATGTATATATATATATGTATGTATATTTTTGTGTATATATGTATATATATACACAGTGTAAAGGCCATCTGTTTAGGGAGAATTAATCGTTTTGATATAAATCTGTAAGACAAATGTTGTCACTGCTGTCAAAAGCTGAGATTGAATGCTCGTACTGATAGCATACGGTATTTAGACTTCTCATTTGTACAACTTAATAGTTGTATGCATGGATATCGATATAGGTTTATCAGACCTGACGTCTTGTGTTCGAACCGTGCGGTGGGCGCGGCGGTTTTACATAGCCACACTGATAAGCCTTAATAAAACTTAACAAGTGCTTGTATATGGATATAATTATTTTATCATTAAATTATAATTATGTGAGTATATATATATGTACAAATGCAGATACCTCCGATTTTTGTGAAATTTTAATTATATGTATTAGACATCAATTAATCAGTATTCCCAAATTTTTATTTTCTTAGGAGCATTTTAAAAGAGTTTTACGGGGCTTAATATGGGTACAACCTCATATTTGAAATTAAAATATTTTCGATTTCCCCCATAGCCATTAGACACAAAGCCAGCAGGATTCCATTAATTTTAATTTCTTCTGAAAACCTCTGAAATTTTACACATTTTCTAGAATCAGAATCATGTAATCGATTATCATAAAAAATTACAATAAGTATATAAGACATAAGGTTTACTATCATTATATCTTGATTTTAATCGTCGAAAGGGGACATAAAAGTGGCGCAAAACTGTTCTGTTCAGGAAATTAATTTTACTCGTCTTGGGACAAATATTCTGTTAGTATATGTATATATAGGTTAGTGAATTTATGTGTGTGGCTATGGTGTTTCATTCACACGATAAAAAAAATAAAAAATATCAAGTTATTTTAATCTGTAACAATTTGGTACTTTTTCACTTTTTATGGTGTGAATGAATTTCTGAAAGAAAATAAATAAACATTTAAGCTCTTATCCTTTGGGAAAATCGAACGTTTTACATAAAAATGCTGATACGTAAATTCTTATTAGTAGTCCTATGTGAGAGGAATAAGAATTGTATGATCAAGCATAATTTAGCTGCATATATATATATATATATATATATATATATATATATATATATATATATATGAGAGAGAGAGAGAGAAAGAGAAACATTAACTTCCTGGAGTCGGAACACAGCCGATCAAAGACAGCAGATTTTGCACACACAAAAGACTTAATATCCTTTCGGATAGAGCTTTATAACTATAATACATTCTTTAAGGGAGCTTATCTTAAAACTTTACTTCAGTTTCATGGTAAATCCCATCATCAGAAGGGCATTACTATTGAACGTCTGTGTAGTAAGATATAGTATTGGCGATAATAACACTTTAAATGATAAAAAGGAATGAACTATCTATATAGAATATCGCGTCTGAATCGCCATGTAATTATGAACAATAAAACAAAATAAATAAATCAATAATATGTAAATAATATAAATATATTAGTTTTATTTATATGTTTGCACGTTGCGATTAACTTTAAATGGACATGTTATTTTGAAAACAAGCGAGTCCAACTGGTCGTTCGTAACATTTTTAAATTATTAATAATTGAGATCCAAAAATAAATAACGGAATTTTAAAAACAAAAAAATGTGGTGTTTAATATCCAGAGTAAAAGGATACTTGTGAGTATGATTTCTGCCTTCTTCAATATGGGTTCCATGCGGTTCCCAAATGGTTTTATTGCTTATTTTATTTCGTAGAATAAAAGTGAGTATTTCGGGTTGAAAATAGAGTCATGAGGCGAAATAGTTAGTCAAGATTGTAGTTTAATGCAATATTGTTAATCTAGAGTTTTGAATCTGATTTGTAGAGGCGATTCATGAGCTATGGTGTATTTGCCCTTCACTGCGATCTTCTAAAATACCCCTCAATCATTCCTGGTGGGTTGCGTTTTTGTATTGAATTTCCTCGCTTCTTCGTGTATATAGGAACCGTAGTCAATTTATGAATGGAATAGCGTCCTGTATAATCTAAATATTTTTTGTGGTTTTTCTTCTCCAATCGAAGGAGTTAGAGTACTGTGCAACATTTGTATTTTTAGATATTACTCGCAAGGCTACGTGGTGTTGCCCGGAGAGATAAAAAAAACAATAAGTTAAATAGCGTGTGTAGTATATTAAAACTTCTCTCCCCCCCCCCTCTCTCTCTCTCTCTAGTCGTCTCTTTATTTTATTTGCTCTCGGACAACGCTGAGTAGAAAAATGTTTCTCTAACACCCCCTTATTTTAAAAATATAATGATGTGATATCAGTAAAGACGCTTTCACAGAACTGCCAAAAGTATCGTTAAAATCAAAGTATGAAGAGAAATAATGTTAAAAAGCATAATTGATCCCGGACAACGCCTAGTAGCACAAATAGTCTATCTCAATTCCTAATTAGTTGTCATCCTCCACATTTCACAATAATATGAAGATAAATGGTGTAGGTAAAGACAACAGTCCGAAGAGATTTAATATATACCGGTTACCAAAAGTAATACTGCAATCTTAAAATTTTTGATCCCGGACAACGTCAAGTAGAGCAAATGGTCCCAGTCAATTGTTAATTTTATCCTCCTCCATTTTAAAATATTTAGAAAATACATTATGTTGATGAAATCAATAGCTCGAAAAGATTTACGATATATCCTTCACTAAAGTAATACTGTAATCTTACAATGTTTGATCCCAGCCGACGACGAGTAGAACAAATGTTCCCGCTAAATTCCTAATTTCTTTCGTCCTCCTCCATTTCATCATATTAAGAAGATACGTAATGATGATAAAGAAGAGCGTACATATGTTAACTTTGCAATGTTTGATCCTCAACAACGCCGGGTAGAAGTAACGGACACTGACGAGTAATGAAGGGCAGCGACAATAGTAGCGGAGAGTGGTGGGTAGTGGATGACAGTGGCGGGCATTGGCGTTTAGTGGTTGTAGTGATTGACAGTGGCGAGCAGTGGTAATATTTAGAGGCAGTAGCAGTTAGTGGTTGATAGTGGCGGGAAGTGGCGTTTAATGGCGGTAGTGATTGACAGTGGCGGTCAGTTGTAATATTTACAAGTAGTGGTGGGCACTGGCTGGTACTGGCGGCTAGTGACGATATTTACAGGCAGTGGCGAGCAGTGGCGGTTGGTGGCGGGCAGTAGCAATAGTTACAGGCAGGTAGTGGCGAGTAATGGCCGATAGTGGAAACAGTGGCGGGTAGTGAGGGACAGTGACGGGTAGTGCCGGGCAGTGGCAATATTTACGGGCAGTGGCGGGTAGTGGTGGATATTAGCGGGTAGTGGACGGAAATGGCTGGTATTGGAATGCAGTGGCAATAGTTACAGGCTATGGCAGGTAGTGCCAGACACTGGCGGGTACTTCAAAAAGTGGCATGTATTTGAGGGTAGTGGTAATACTGGTGGGCAGTGCTAATATTTACAGGCAGTGGCGAATAGTGGTTGGCAGTTGTGAACATTGGCGGGTAGAGGTGTATAGTGATGCACAGTGAAAATACTTACAGGCTATGGCGTGTAGTTGCGCTCACTGACGGATATTTGCGGACAAGGGCGGGTATTGGCAGACAGTGGCAATATTTAAAGGTAGTGGCAGATAGTGGTGGATTGTGGAGATAGTGGCGGGTACTGGGTACAATGGTGTGCATTGCTGGGTGGTGGCCAGTAGTGGCTGGCACTGCGGGTAGTGGCAAGTAGTGGTGGGCAGTGGCAGGCAGTGTCTTATAGTGTAGAACAGTGGCAATAGTTACAGACTATAGTAAGTTGTGGCGGACACTGGCGGGCAGTGGCGGTATTGGTGAGTATTGGCGGGTAATATTTACATGCAGTGGCGAAGAGTGGCAGGTAGTGCCGGGCAGTGACGGGTAATGGGGGGTGAGGCGTGTACTGGCGGGCATAGTGACAAGTACTGGGAATAGTTACAGGCAGTGGCGGGTAGTGGCGGACAGTTACGTGTAGCAATAAACTAAAGTGTAAGAAACTAAAGCCTGGGAATCTGAACCTCCGTTCTACAACTGTACTCAGACCAACAAAATCCAGAATCAAGGGTGGTACACTGTGCTTTCCCCAAAATCAATTTTGAATTTCTTCCCCCTCTGATGCCATTTCCGGTTTAATTCTATGAATTACTTGGCAGTTTTTATAAATTACTACATAATATTGTTTTCTTTCCAAATAAATACATAATTACATTAAAATTAAACTGAAAATAGCTGAAAAATACCCCCGGACGAAATCTGCCCTCATAGACCTCTTAGGGGTGCATTTAGAGATTCGGGAATATTTCTATTATCTTCTTCGTTTATTTTTACACTAGAATACACTTTTAGATTTTATCTAAATTCTCTAACATTTTTATAGAGCACACACAAAAACAAACAGACATTGAGTGTTAATATATACAGATAATTATTACTTTTTTGTCAACGATACTTCCATGGTATTTATGTTTGTTTTTATTTATCTCCCTCTCACAGCATGAAGATGTGATACAAGGTCGGAAAGTGGGATTTTTAAACCAGCGCTCTAGAGGAAGTCGAACAAAAATTATCTGGGCAGTCCCGTCGGCATTCCCGGATAGTAGCGCCCCAGGTGATTAACAATAAATTAAACCCCTTCTCAAAGGGTGAGAATGTAAAGCCTGGGAGGTTGGACTTGCTATAACTGCACAGGACCATACCTCAGTCCGACAGGGCCTACACTGTCGGTCTGATTTCGGTATGAACTAACCCCGGGTAATTATGTTTGTTGGTGACCATTATTTCTGCTTCGTCTAGTTTCAGTGCAAGATTGTTTGCTAGTTTCCTTGATGGGACAAAATCTACGCATCTTGATTTAGTTTTAGGAAATGTAGATCTGATTCTGATTGCCTATTTGTTAATTTTATTCATGTATTCCTGAAGTTGGCGCCTGCTGCATACATTTATTTTGATCTGAGATACAGAAATCATTAACGTATAGATAGCCATTAATTCCAGGGAGCATGTATTTTCATCATGCAGGATGTTCGTCTTTAGGTTGAAGATGGTCATTGACAGTATGCTTCTTCGTGGTACTCTGTCGTTCTCTCTCTTTTTGTTTGAGACAAAGTTAGATGTGTGTTTAAGCCCCAGGTTGCGTAGGTCCTTTATTATACCATTTTTCCAGTTTTAGTACGTTCGTACCAGTCAGGGATACGTCCTTGCTCGGAAAAGTCAACGGTCGTTTTGAAATTCTAGTTAGGTTGTAATCTGAACCTGCCTCCCCTACAGTGGCTTTGTTTCTGCCGGTCTGAGATTTTGTGGAATCCTTGCAAATCAATCCTCCCAGGCTTTACCTTCTATATAAGAAGGGGTTAGTTTATTCCTCATCGCCTGAGGCGCCTCTACCGAAGAATGCCGACGGAGCTGTTCGGACATTTGTTGTAAGCCAGAATGCGCTAATCTTAGTGCGCTGGATTTTCAAAGCCACACCTGAACTTGTGTTTAGTCTCCTGCAAAAGATCTAAATAAATACAAAAAAAAAATATTGAGATGAGGTGACTCCGGGGGATATTAGCGTCTATTGTGGATGTTTCTAATCTGAATTCAAGATTCATTGTTATCCGTTTGTTTCTGAAGCCGAATAGGGTGTTGGCAACAAAGACGATGGAGTTGTCCCTTTTTTACTTTAGGGTGGCAAAATGTTATATCACTGGAGATAACTTCTTTCAGCTAATTTTTAAAACAGTTTTATTGGCTAGTTAAATCCAAACAACATTTGCATTGCAATAAACAAAGCTTTTTTTATTATTTGTTTTGAAATGGAAATGAAGAAAACGTATTTATTACCGCTCAGGCTAAGGGTTAGTGGTAAAAAAAATTGATTAAATATAAACCTAGATTTGCCTAAAAATTGGGAATTATGTTTACGTTAACTTTATATGCGAAATTGATCTCCCACTATAAATGGTTGGGTTTATAAAGGAGCCCGATTTTACCGTTTAGGACGCTAAAATAAACATTTACTTAATTTGCTCTGATAGTTTTATTTTATTTTCTGCTGTTTCATTCATTCTCAACATGAAAAGATTATTTGTAAAAATCACTTTTTGAAAAAAAAAACTAAAAATAAGTTGATAAGTTATCTCCTTTGATATGACACTTTGCCACTCTAAAGTAAATAGGTCCGTGAAGTTATATAATTTTTGATTCGTCATACGTTCCATAGTGCTGCATGGCTCTGACATTTAACCGCTACCTTTCCAGAATCCGTGCTATTCTTCCTTTTAATTTTGTATGGGAATTGCGGTTTTTCCATAATATCGAATCTTCTGTTAGTTCTGATTTAAATTAAGTTGATGATTTTAGCCTTGTATTTATAGTTAAATATTATTTGTTGGCATGAGAAATTTGTTAAGAAGATATCAACGAATATATTTGCTATATCTATTTCAGTGGTTGCTTCAGTGTTGTTTTTAGTGAAGTGTTTTAGTGGGGCTGACTTAGTTTACCCAGAGATGTTCTTAATCATTTTCAAATTGTGTTTATTTCGATGATTGAGTTAAGTTGTTCACAAAGTTTTGCCAACTTTTCTTCTATTGTGATGGTTGTGTTCCTTAGCTCTGAGTAATTTGGAAGAGTTTAAATTGCTGATTGTGGATTCGTTATTAAATTTGCGCAAAGAGGCTCGCCGGTGGCGTATTGCTATTTTGAAATCATCAACCAACCAGGGTGTGTGACGTGTGACGGTGGGGATGTTTGGTATAGTTTACTTTGCTATTTGAGATTAGGGTTTCAGTGAAGTGGTTTGTGAGGTATTTGCTCTTGACTCTTGCATAAGGTTTTGTTGCATTGGATTTTGAATTCTTCACAGGTTTATTAATTTATTTTCCAGCAAGAAAGTTTATTGTCATCGGATGTGGACTTTGAAGGATAATAGAGACGTCGTCACTGCCGAAACGATACTAAGTTACCTTTCATCTATACTTCATTTATCTTGATAGATCTCATAGGGTTAGGTCTACTTTGTTTACTAACAAGTCACCGCTTATCAAGGTCCAAAGGCCACTTGAGGATGAGCGTTATTGAGTTTGTCAGGTAGACTGTAAAAAATCGAGATGTGTAACGATGGTTGTAATTGGTAAAAATTTGATTATTTAAGCGGACGGCTCGACAAGAATTTGTTTACATTGGACTTGAAAACAGTAATGTTGTAGTCAGTCATGAAGCAACCCCGTGTTACTGTGTTTCACAGACGGGAAGTTCTAGGTAAGAAGCTTTGCTCATGGAAGATCCGTTTAGTTTTAGGCAGAAAGAGAGAAAGGGAAATTATTGAAGGCGGTTGTAGTTAGAAGAGTTTTGTTGTGAATGTTTTACAGGGGTGGGGGACCATAGATGTAAGCTCAGTCAGGCAACTACCGTTAAAATAACGATATAGCAGAGAAAGACTAGCAAAGTCTCTTCTCTGAGGAAAAGGCTGTAGGAAGATAGGTCTCCAGACGAGTAAGAGCCAATAAATAGGATGGGATTATTAGCGTTAACATTTGTTGGCTTCCCCATATAGTTTTGTAATTAATGAGAACATCTAGTAATATAAAGACTTTACAGGTGTGTTCTATTAGTTTCTAGTTACTTGACTCCCCACAAAGACAGAGTTGGATAAACGATTGTTTTTTTTTATATGGAGATAATCTAGCTTTCCAAAAAGGAGCACGCTGGATTGTGAAAAGAATGAAATAATTGCCTCAGTTTTGAAGGATTTATCCATCACCGGCTGTAAAGTGTAACATCAGAAAGAGTATCACACTTTGGTCCTATCCAAAAATCCAAGTGGTATTATTCCGTTTAGTTCTGTTCCATTTATTAGATCGTTTCGTGGGGTATAAATAGAGCTGATGTTCATTGGTGTATGGTGTGTTGTTTTGTCCGCGATGATTTAGAGCTTGGTTTCAACGTTGATTTGGTGTTGAGTTGTGTGTTTCTCAATCAGGATTGAGGCCCGACCAGAGCCCTGTGTCCATCTTCGTGCATGTAACTGTATTCTTTGTCATTTTTATGTTAAGTTCATTGTTATCGTTGAGAAATATTTCTTGGTTCATAGTTTATCAGCAGTTGTTCTTTCCGTGCCTTTGAAGCGTGTGGTTATACAACAGTTTCACATTACTTTACGCGGTCCTTTACATCATCATTGAACTCTGCAAGATCTTTCAATGTGCAATGGCTGTGTAGTAGAGCGCAGACAATGCAGTGATTCATTGCATCGTCATCCTGTCCACATTCGCTGATTATTGGACGGTTTAGTAATCCTATCTAGCTATAGCAGCCTTTCATCACCCCATTCTCATTGTCAGGCAGTTGAGTGTCCCCCAGTTAACCGAGATTGCTTCTGAGCCATGAGGGGCGTACTACACAATAAGGGTTCCCGTGTCACCAGGAAGCATCGATTCTCTAGCCCTCTAGTCTATAGCTGCAGTCTGGTCTCTTCCTAAGATTTTGTTAGGGGTTGGACATTGGAGAAGATTCTTCTTTACTTTATTCGCTAGACCGTTGTTGAAGTTCCTCGCAATTGGCTCAAATAGTCCCTAGTTACATTGATGTAGTAGTATGTGTTTGGGTTGTATTGTTTGTTTGTGTTTTCATAGAAGTGTAGTTACTCTGATTATTTGCACTTTAATGTAATAAGAGAAACAAATATTTGAACAATAAATGTTGTATTGTGAGAGATTCGCTGGGGACAGAACTCTGGAAACTGACTAATAAAATTGTTATTAAAATATTAAGAACTAAAGGAATTTGGTCAACAGCTGTTGACATCCTCGGCCTATTTTATCGAACCCTAGGGTTGTCAAGTATCAGATTGGAAAAATAAAGTAAGGATTCACAGGTGATTATTCTTGCGAAATGACAGTTATAGACAGCTCTGCATCGTTGTGGAATTTTACATATAAAAGATTTTGCTCTTCAAAAATGTCACTCATAGATTTAAGTATCCTAGTGAGTTAAATAAGTTAGACAATGATAGATAATGGTTGTCTGCAGAACTGAATTAATCCATCTGAGAACTGGTTGTAGGTGTCAATTATTGTGGAAGACAGTCCAGTATCTTCGGAAACAGAAGTAAGAAATACAATTACGAAGTCCACCATAAGTTGGGCTGCAAGACATGATACTTAATGGGATATAAGTGAAGGAACTGGTAAAAAGACTAAAGAATTAATTTTCTTGTCTCCGTCGAACCCCACTCCAGTGTGGGGCCGGTTACCATATAAGCATCAGACTTTCGCACCTCATAAGAAAATCAGCGACTGTTGCTTGAGAACACGTCGCTCAGAGAGATATCCTGAACTTAGATCCAGAGTCCAACTTGACACACCAAGAACTGACTCTCCGATCGAAAAACTTTACGGATCTTTTAGTGCCAGACTGATACAGTCACCAGAAAGAGTTGTAATCTATACAAACTGTATCAACGTTCTGTATATAAACTGATTGATTGTTATTTTAATAGCTCTTGACATTTTTTTTTTCTTTCTGCAACATTGTTTGAACTACAACGACCGAATCGAGCCAATCACCGTACGACGATGTGCTGTCTTCCTTGATAAAAGAACACAACGTCATACGAAGGGATGCAATCCGCGTGAATCGGCAACCAGTGGCAACATGCTCGAAAACCGTTCCTCAATGTGTTCGAGGCCGTTTAATGTTATGCACAGGACAAAGTCTATTTAACCCATGGATTGGACCCTGACAGGTACTATCACTTCGTTTTAATGGATCTAAGGGTAATAGCAAAAAAGTGACTCCATATACCCCCAAAGCTCCTAAATTTGGGTCTAACTACAAGATGAACTTGAAGGTCATATTCAAGACCGTCTACTTTGTTGACTGACGGGCTGCCTACATCTTGGCTTAGGACTGAATTGTTAAACGTGTGGAAATAGTTTAACTAAATTGATGCATGCTTTGATTCACGGGTGGCGGTTGCAGTATTTCCGTTGATAAAAATTAAATATTTGGTTTCATATGTAATGAATTCTGAAAAATTTTGAAGTGCGACATTCGAAAACTTTGGATCTGCTAATTTCTCATCTCAATTCTTCCCTTGAAGTTCTAAAATATCCTTATTGGTTGAGAACGTATCATCTACATTGTGGAAGGATTTATTTTATAAACAAATCGTGTAAATGTAAAGTTATATGCTATTTTGACAACGTGTAATGTATTTATGTATACCAGCTGAAATACTCGCCAATTCCTTCTGTCTGAAATCAATGGCATTGTTTAGAAAATCCGCAAGTGAACAGATGGTTTATAAATGGGTATTAAATAGGTTGAGTATATTATAGTCATAATATTCATGTTGAAAAAACATTAAACTTTACCCTTTCTATGCATGATTTTTATTATGGTGTTAGTTGATCTACCTATTTCGGGAATAAATGTACTTACCCAGACACAATAGAGTTACAACTAAGCGTCGTGGCAGTTATTAGTTGTAGTTAGGGCCACAGAATCGAGCGCATAGTTTCTGTAATTTACGTTTGTTAATACGTTGTTGTTAATTATACCACTGTATTTGTATTGATTATTACCGGCCTTTAAGGACCACAACAATGTTTTTACAGAAATTCTACGTACATGCTCTAACTTGTTCTTGAACCGCGTGCCTTCATGTTGAGCTGACTTCTGAAAAGGCCCGTCACAGAGGCAGAACGCATACTTCGATGTCCCTGACTCATACAAAAATACATATAATTTGTCAAATCAAAATGTATGTCAATTTATGAAAACTTTGCTATTTATTATTGTGCATAAAAGGTTAAAAAGGAACAAATCTACTCTAAAAGAATCTGTTCCGATGGATACTGCATCCCATAGACTGGTATTGTATTGGCCTTCGGGGCTTGATTTACGTCGGTCTATGGGTCTGTCCTGTGCAGTTCTAGGAGGTCCACCCTCCCAGGCTTTGCCTCCCCTCTTTGGGGAGGAGTAAATTTATTGCTTACTGCCTGAGGCGCCCCTACCGGGGAATGCCGACGGGGCTACCCAGGCAATTTTTAAACCCCACTTTCCCGACCCGACCTTGGGTCACATCTTACTTGTGGGAGTAAGATAAAAACTGGCCTTGTGCCTAACTCATGGAGAGGAGTAAATCAATACTCTAAAAGAAAATAACAAAATTAAAAGTGCGACCGCTTACAGGGTGATCATAAAATGCCACCCATCGAAATCGTTAATAAAATTCATAATCCTGTCTGCAAACCAACAACTTTTAGTAAAAATAAAATTCAGCCTATGCCTGACTTGTCCACCAAGCTTTAGACATGAATGAGCCACAGTCTTTGTTCTGTCGTCGTTCAAAGATGTGCTGTAAATGTGCACTCTGCATTGCAACCACAATTGGATACGGCGTGCAAAATTGTCAATAACTCTGACATTCTGCGCTATTGGAACTGCCCTGATTTTGACTGTGCTGATCCCATTTAGTTAAGGAATAGTCTGGAGATAGGTTTGGTAGATTCTATCTGAGATAAACACACGTATAAATATATGGGGTGAAGTTTCGGTGAGTACGGTCGATTCAGGATCCCATCTCCACTGCCATTCCAATGACTTAATCTCTCGCAAAACCTATTCGTTGGACTAAGGCTGCCGAAAACGTGTTAACGACCACCATATAGCGGTCAGTATTGATCGACGCAGAGATGTACATTTGAACGGACACAAAACAAAGATTGTTCGACATTTGGTGGACAAGTCATGTATGGACTGTAGTTTGTTCGTAAGAAATATAGTTAAATTTGAAAAAGGGTTATGAATTTTATTAACGATTTTATGGGTGACATTTTATTTAGGTCAAAGTGTAGATGATAATGTACTAAAGTTTAGAGCATCATCATTTAAAACATTTGCCTCATTATTTCGTTAAATGATTATGTTTGTTCATCGCTTGCGAAGATGACCGTATCATGAAGTTGTTTTGTGGGTTCGAAAATGGCGTCTCAGTCTGATCCGAGATCTGAAGTATCTCCCACATGTAGAGAACATGTTGGATGAGGTGCTGACTGCTCTGTCTCTTCAAATAGTACGTTTCCTCTTGCGTTCCTCCATGCGTGCAGATTCAGCAATCGTGACCCCGTTGTGGTTTGCAGTACACCAGTAACATCTGTTCTGAGATAGGTTTTGTTTAAATACCAAACTCGTTTAAGGCAGGTAAAATTATTTTCAGGTGATTTCATTTCATAAAATGTTAATAAAACTTAGAAACATTTTATAATTGAACCGTAAAATAAATTTCAAATTTTAACTGGATCAAATGGATTTGAGGCACCCCAGAATGAGCAACCACTAAAAGGACACATGTTGCCTTAACGCCGTTTCTTTTTACATCCGATTGAATCATGAACAAAACAATGGTAACTTTTCCTTCGCCCTTTCTTTTATTTAAAAAAACAGGTGTATTTACAAAAACTTTCACTATTAGCCTAAAAAAGTAAATAGTTTTTTCACACGTTTTGTAATACGCACATGTTTAGGTAAAAAAAAACAGTTTTATTTACAAAACCTGTTTTGTAAACTTTGTTTATAGATTTTATGAATCTGCAAACTGAATGACAAATATTAAAAAAAAACTATTGAAATAAAAAGATGTGCAGATGTTTTACAAAAATATTTTTTTTTAATATCAAAAAAAAGTTGGGTTGTGTAAAAATATATTTTTCTAAATATTAGATTTTTCGCTGTAAACATCTTCCGGTTTTATCGTTAACGATAAAACCGGAAGTCAGACGTTTTTCAAAATCGGTGTTATGACAAAATGTGTGTTTTTTTTTTATTGCTGTTCATTCGGATGACCGTAAATATATTTGATCATTTCCATATAAAAATTTAGGTATGAATAAACTTGATTCTGTAGAGGTTAAAAGAGAATTATCTCCCTTGCGCTTAATCGGTTCGAAAGTCATGGTCCAATGTAAAGATTGAAAACTGATCAATGTTACACTATTTTTTGTTTGTATATGAAATACTCATTGCATCAGAAGGCGTAAAAAACGGACAGTCAAACCGACGTTGTTTGTCTTTTACGTGTATAGCAGATTAGGCACAAATAGCGGCTTAGCATTGATTTATATTATTCAGTTTTATGTGCGGCGTGTGTGCCAATAAAGAATGGCTAAAACCATCGGAAAGTGGAGAAAAAAAACGTGATTGAGAAATAAAATTTAAAAACGGCAATAAAAATGTTTTCAATTGATAAGATGGGTTTATTTTGAATTTTCGAATTAATCAGGACATTAAAAAATATTTAATATATTTGCAAACAACTTTATTATTGGTTTACGTTGTTGCTAATCCCGCTTTATTGATATCCGATAATATGCGTGTGACGTTACACGCATGCGCGAACGGATGCACATAGTGTGTCTGAAAAGTAATGGGACTGCTGTAAAAAACAATGTTTTCAATTGAAAACAATAAAACTAGATGGTTATCCCTTCAAATTAGCTGTATAGCACCATGGTGGCCAGCTATTTGATCCCCGTACATTATTCGGGCGGCAGATCAACACGCAGACAGCTTGAGTCTT
>OY744521.1:155638250-155655750 GCA_963556195.1 Sepiola atlantica | reverse complement strand
ATTTGCATTACTATATTTTGTTATAGTATACGCAATAATTTCGTCGATAGTAAAACATTTGATGTCGCTGAAATGCTAAAACAGATACTACACTTTGATCTTGGCCAAAAGGCCAAGGAATGTTTTTAAGACAAGGCATTTTTAAATGAATAAAAAAAACTGATTTAATCTATTGTATTATCTTTTAATTCGGTGGGTAGTGTAGATTCTGTTCTCATCAGACCCCCCCCCCCCCCAGGAATTACCTCTTCTGTTTTTTATGGGGGTGGGAGTTATCCTCCCAGATATAACATCATCCATTTGGGGTAGGGGATAATGTAATATATATTGTGTTGTCATGAGACCATACTCACAGGAATTACGTTCTCTTTTTATGATGGGATCCTCCCAGGTATTACGTACACTATTTTGTTTTGTTGGTTTTTTTTTGGGGGGGGGGGGATAATGTACTATCTATTCCGTTGTAAAGATATCATCCTTTCGGGCATTACCTCCTCCTTTGGGGCCAGTGTAGTATATGTTCGTTCACCATGATATTATCCATCCAGGCTAGCAAAGGTATGCGACCAGAGGCAGCATTTATTTGCTAGTATACATATAAGTGGTAATACTTAGATATATGTCTTACTGCTAACATTTCCTTAAGAGACGCGCGCACACACACACACACACCTACAGAGAGGCAGAGGGTAGAGGGGAGCACACTGCCTATCCCCTACCCTTTCCCTACCGGTTGGCCGACCTAGCCTGCCGCGTTGTCCAGAAATCGATGCTTTTAGCAGCACCCTGTAGATATTCTAACTTAAAATGTAAAAAACTTATATAAGGTCTCTTAAAACAGTGGCATTTGACAAATGTTACTGCGCATATCCGTTAATACGGGCCAAATTGCGTCAAAATTCCCACTCTTGAAAATCACGATGAAATTGGAAAACGTGCCTTTTTTTTCTTCGCATAAAATATATAATTTTTTTAATAAATGCTGAAAAGTTCACAATTCTCTGATTGTTGATCATTTTTAAAAGATTAACACGTTATGTTTGTGTAGAAAGAGTATTGATTTACTCCTCTCCAGGAGTTAGGCACAAGGCCAGTTATTATCTTACTCCCACAAGTAAGATGTGACCCAAGGTCGGGTCGGGAAAGTGGGGTTCTAAAATTGCCTGGGCAGCCCCGTCGGCATTCTCCGGTAGGGTCGTCTCAGGTAGTAAGCAATAAACTTACTCCTCCCCAAAGAGGGGAGGCGAAGCCTGGGAGGGTGGACCTCCTAGAACTGTACAGGACAGACCCATAGACCGGCGTAAATCAAGCCCCGAAGGTCAAGACAATACCAGTCTATGGGGTGCAGTATCCATCGGAACAGATACTACACTTTGAAAGAGTAGTCCGCTAGTGATTACTCCTGATCATAGATTATGCAGGGGCATCATTCCCTACCCGTCCCAGGACGTATATAAGCAATAAATATTGCATTCGTTTTAAATTTTAATGTTTTTTTTCTTTCTGGGGGGGGGGGGGGGTATGGTACGCTTTCGGTGGCACCCCTTTAAATGGTAAAGTTTACAAAAAATAAATAATGTCACCACGTGTCTCGCCCTGTTGCCTAGAATACATATTCCATAATTGATAATGTTGAGTTTAATAGTTTAAGATGTTACTAAGCACACACATATTATTGACGCTTACACAGGCGCACCGATCTTTTTAAAATGTCTTACTTTATATAGCACAAAATTTGATGCAGAGCATTTTTTCTTTATAAATTATTCATATCTAAGTTATTTAAAAGATGGGCCGGGTGCGAGTTTGGGTGGGCGCACCCCCTAAATGGTAAAGTATACAAAAGCTTTATGTATATGCACACCCTAATGTTAACATTTATTTTTTAAAAAATGTGTCCATGTTACTCAACGTGTTGTCTAGAATATATATTCCAAAATTCACAATGCTTGCTCCGTTTAGGACATACACACACATTATTTATATATATATATATATATATATATATATATATATATATATATATATATACGGATAATGAAGTGATTAAATAAATAAAATGTGTATAGTTTACAAGTTTATTAACTCATCAAGTGTTCAAACAAAGAATACGCAATGACCTTTAAACCATGGATTTTCAAAGATAACGCTTTTATCGTCAGAAGAGCTGACTAATAACAATTGAATATTAATTAATTATTAAAGGTTAAGATCTTGAAAATGCAAAAGTGAAAAAAGTTTTGAAAAACATAAGGAAAAACATTATAGGGAAAATTGTCTCAATGTTAGTCCTGAAATCGATCAAACACGATTCGAACTATGGGCAGAATATTTTATCAAATTTAAATAATGTGAGAGAGAGAGAGAGAGAGAGCATGTATAACAAGTTAGTAAAAAAACAAACAATCAAAGTGTTTGATCGTAGATCATAAAGGAACCAATATTAATTATTTTTATTTAAGCACTATACATAACTGTGTCTCCTGGGGAGACCTGGGTTTCATCCATTCGGTCATCCTGGAATTAGGAAAAATTCTGTCTTGTTCTATGGCGTTTTGCCTAATTTTATACAATGTATATTTCTACTTTATAGCAAATAAATGATGCAAAGTGTAGTATCTGTTCTGATACTACACTTTATCTTTTCTGTGCTCTGTTAGTGAAGGAGAGTTCTTTCTAGACTGAGACAATTTGTATTTTTTATCCCAATCCAGAGTGTCCCATTTTAAGCAGCTGGATTTTCCACAGATTAAAGAGCGACCTTATGTCTTACTCTGCCCTCGTGGGGAGCAAGTACATAAGTACTAATCAACAAAACAGTAATTCACAGATTTATATATTCTATTGTTTTGGATTTTCTCTTAGGCTGAGTCGGCACATTTAACATGGGTGTTTAAATCATTGCCTGGTTTTTAATCGTTTGATACAGATTGGTAAACATTACTATTACCGACATAAATTAGTTTAAAGGAAATCCGTTTTGGAAATTAGTCAAAAACAACTTATTTTGCTGTACCTGCTTATTTGTGACGTATCTGCATTAAAAATAATATTTAATATGTAAAATAAGTTTAAGGCAATTTCATTTGTCGTAAATAGTGATTGAGTGAAATATTTCGCGTTCAGTACATAACCGTATTATTTGACTCACAATCTCTATTTACGGCAAATTAAATATAAACTTCTTTTAAATATTAAATATAACCTTTAACGCAAATAGGTCACAAATGAGAAGGTAAAGCTTGAATAATTTCCTAACTGTATTTTTTTCAACACAATTCATATATGTTTACCAATATATTATAGCAGGCCTACTTATTAAAAAAAAATGGTGGCACTTAAAATATACGGAAAACCGACTGTAGTTTTTTTTTTTTACTTCACACAGACACACGAGCGTCACTGGGTGAGAGGTTCTGTTTGTCGCAGTGTGCTTAAACTCTAAAGTTATGCTCAAACTATGAACTTGATAGAATCCGCTTCCTATGTATCTATATACTGAGAAAAAGAAGTGTGTGTGTGTGTGTGTGTGTGTGTGTGTGTGTGTGTGTGTGTGTGTGTGTGCGCGTGCGCACGAACGTGCGTGTGTGTGTTGAGGGAAGGGTGAAACCACAAAAAGTTAGACTCGGTTTACTTATATGCGTGTGTGCGCACACGCGGGCTTCAGGGACGCATTCGTTAGCAAGCGCGTTCGTATTTTTCTCTCTCCGTTTTCTTCTGTCGTTAAAGAACAACCCTTGCTGCTGACATAGCGGTTTTACCAGTTGGTTTCAATAAATATTTTGATACGAGCAAAGGAAAATAAACAAAACGGATATAAGTAAATGAATATATATTTCAACCATAAATTATTCAATAATTCTTCCTTGACATGTTTTTTGTTTTGTTTTTATGCGAAAGTTAGGTCATTAAAAATTATATTTTATTTCTACGTACTTTTTAATGGGATGTAAAGCGACACGACAGTCGCTCATGGAGATTGGATTATAGCTGCAATTTCTTGGATTTTCAGCAAAATATGACCAATTTTTTCTTAAGCAAATTTGACAAAATTCATAGTAACTATTAGGTACGTGCAAATCAATAGCCGATTCCCCAAAATGAAAAAACATTTTGACCCCCGTTTTACTTAAAAATACACTAAAATTCAGGAAATCAACCAATTTTACTGAAATTTTCAATATTTATTAATCAACAATCACGGAATATAATGAAACTATTTTTTTATTTTAAATCTTAGTGAAAATGTATTATTTTTTTAAAAGAAAATACACCTTTACTAAAGTTATATTTTTATATATTAATAAAAAAAAATGCATAATTTTTTAAATGTTACTTATGTAAATAAAGGATCGTAGATGTTAACAAATAAAAATTTTTTTCAAAATATTTCATATATATTACGAAAAAGACCAGTAAATACCGTGTTAATAAAATCACTATAACTCGAAGAAAAATTAATTCTTTGAATTAGCGATATTATTATTGAATAAAGCATTGTTTAATCAATATTTTCACCCAAAAAATAATATAATTGCAAAAAATATTTCATGCGATTTTAATGATTAAAGTTTTTGGAAAAATAAAAAATGCGACGTAATTATATTTCCCTTTCATAGAGAAACGAGTCATCATCAGCACAAGAATTTCTGTTTATAATCTTGAAAATAAACCAAACATTTACACATTTGTGACTCAGTAAGTTAACGAAAAAAAGAATTTAAAAAATTGAATAATTTCTACTAACGATCGATTCGCAAGGCTATGGAAGGCACGCTATGTAATAAACAGGCGCAATTAAACCTCCCACCACTCCCACTTAATTTTCATCAATTCTGTTAATTTCACAATTCATTGGAAAGATAAAACGTAAGTTTTTCTTTGTTTTTTTCATTAATAAATATTCTTTAAAAAGTTTAAAATTTATTAATAAATAAATAGTTCAAATATGACATTTTCTTTAAAATTGAATTTTATTTATTTAATTATAAATAATTGTTATTAACAAAAAAGTAAAACGTTAACAATAATTTGTTAATGTTTTAATTTTTTTCAATGAATATTTATTTACTTTTTCACACTGAAAATTAAATACTATTTTAGCTTAAAATAAAAAAGTACCCATTAAGTTTTATTTTTAAAGAATTAATGTATTTTAAAATTAAATTAATTCTATAAAAATAAATCGAGTAATGTAATTGTTCAAGTTTTTAATCAATCATCATGTAAAAATAATTGATCAAATTGAAGGATTTCGTAACGTTAACGTAAAAATAATTTTAACATTTGAAAGAAAGTTATTTCAAATTCTAAGGAAATCATTGGTAAACAATTTCTTTAGCTTTTTTTTTACAGATATGCTTAAAGAAGCACCATTATTACTTTCCGTAAATTATTTTGCAAAACATTTGTAATAAAATCATTTGGGTATCTTTCAGAATGATCAGTACAGTCGCGGACGGGGTCCAAAAAACTAACGAGAACGGGGTTATAAAAATAAATATGCAACAAGTGAGTTTAACCTACGTCGAGAAGAGATATTTGTCTACTTACCTATGATATTTGTTTGTATTTTTACGTACTATAAATGGGGTTTTATTAGATGTAAAGAAATTTCTTGTTCATTTTTTACTCGTTTTTTTAGACAATATGGCGTCTTACGAGCAAGCGCCATTTTTTTTTTTTTTTTTTTTGCAAGTTCGCGTGATAAAACTATTGATTTCTACTAAATAGCAGTTGGAACGGTTTAAAAATACAAACAAATATCACAGGTCAGTTTTAAATTAACTTTTATCGACGACAGTTCAGTTACTTTTATTTGTTGTATATTTGTTTTTTTGAGCGTTTTCAGCGTACTGATCATTCTGAAAGATACCCAATCATTTTAACCCCACTCTTCAGTTTTAAAAAAAAGTTTTGTTTTTTTTTAAGTTATAACATTAAATATAAATCTTTGTAGATAAAATAATTTAAATCTTAATTCTGTAAATTCGAAAATATTATAATTAAATAAGATTTTCTTTTTTTTTTCATTACCGAAAAATTAAATTAATTAACTTTCTTATTACATTTTCTTTTAATTTTTAGATGTCTATGCTATCATATATCCAGGAGCAGTATCCTATAGTTCAGAATTCTCAGCCAGTTTTAGTTGGGCACATAGTAAAGAAATTTATCGATAAGGATTTTTCACAGAATAGAATACAAGAATGGGCTACTGTGGAAAACAGACGAAATGGTTACCCACCAATAACCAGTTCTATGATTTGTAAATTGAAAGTATTTTTCAAGAAAAGGCATAATTTACATTTAACCGCCTTCAAAAACGTGTGCAAAACTGAAGCCCATGCATGTATCCTCAACTACAACTAACACCTAAACCAACAACTGCATCCATTGCTTCTGCCTCTACTTCTCCAAATAATAAACTTTTGTTAACAAAACTAGCAAAAGTAAAAAAAGAACTTTCCTTCCTAAAAAGAAAATTCAACAGTACAAAACAAAAGTGGCATGCTAGAATATCTAACATGAAAAAAAAAATTGGCAAATGCTGAAACCAAACTCCAGACATGTAACAGGTTTAGGGTCAGAGTTAGCTTGGGTCCTAATCTGCACCAGTACATAAAAATAAAAATAAGGGAAAATTATTAAAAAACCTTCTGTTCAAAAAAATAAATTCGTGTCTTCCATACTTGTCAATTTAATGTAGACATATTTTTCGTAACTTTAAAAAATAAAGAAATTAAGTTCTAATCATTTTTCAATTTCTATAAAGCATAACTTCCATATAAATTTTTTTTAAATAAAAATAAATATTACTGCAGTTCAGGGCTTCCATACTTTCAGATTTGGTCGCCAAATTTTGTTTACACTTACATAAAACAACAAAATGCGCTCGTGATGTTTCTTTTATTTTTTATTTTGGATAATTCGGCAAGTTTTAGTAGAAAAATGAAGGTCAATTTTTTTTTAATTCACTCTCTTAAGACTAAATTTAATAATTTTCTTTTAAATAGTTCCAAAAAATTGATATTTATCTTTCCAACGAATTTAAAACGTGTTTTATCGAATGTGCAGTTTTTATCCATTTTTAACGTTTATAGGGGTTTTTGACAACATTTTTAATTCTATTTTTTTTTTCAAACGTAAATATACATTTGTTTCCTTTTATATAATAACATTAGGCTTTTATCTTTCAAACACAATCAAAAGTTAAACGAAAACTGCTTTAAAAAATTAAGAAAAGACACTTTTAAGAACGAGAGTCAGTGCAAGCGGCCATTTTTTTTGCACGTACCTAGTAACTATTTACGAAACTTATTATTGCACACACATGCTGTATTATATATATGTGTGTGTGTAAGGTTAGTGATAGAGAACCCTAGTGCTCGATTATTTAAAAAAAAAAAAAATAAGAACGTAATATTTATTGGTAAATTTGTCGTTTCCCACCTAAAATGGCGGGCAACTCGAACATCACTGAAGCATCTGCTAATTTTTGACCTCACAAATGAGTAAGTAAAACCAAATAAATTGTTTTTGACTAACTTCAAATTTACCTCAGCAAAATTAGCAGACGATTCATTGACGTCAGAGTTGTCCGCCATTTTAGGTGGAAAACGACAAATTTACCTATTTATTAATATTTGTATTACAGAAGATTAAAACACCATTAGTACTGTCGGTTTCAAATCCTAACAAAGGAAACCTATAATAGGCCTTTTTACCGGACTCTCTTCAGCCTCTGTTAATGTATGTCTGCCCGGAAAATGGCAGCTCACGTGATATGTGATCTTCTGACGATATTTCGATTCTCTGTTTAAATTTTATTTTCATAAATTTTACT
This sequence comes from Sepiola atlantica, assembly GCA_963556195.1. Classification (NCBI taxonomy): domain Eukaryota; kingdom Metazoa; phylum Mollusca; class Cephalopoda; order Sepiida; family Sepiolidae; genus Sepiola; species Sepiola atlantica. Next base: position 155,647,904 of record OY744521.1, on the reverse strand, counting down.
AATTTAGTATTCATACCTGCAAATTCTGTCGGTATTTTAGTCATGGGCAAGCAAAAAAACATTTTTTTTTTAAATCTTTGAAATTAATGTCGATGCCATATTAATGTCATGCTGACCTCATATCTCTTCAACCATCCCCCCAGCCTCGGAGAATTGAAATTTAAAAATTAAAAAATATTTGAATTTTCCGGTGGACAGACATAAACAGAGGTTGGAGAGAGTCCGGTAAAGAAGCCTATTATAGGTCCCCTTTGTTATGATTTGAAACCGACGGCACCAATGTTGTTCTGATCTTCTGTAATACAAATAATAAATAACTAAGCAAAGAAACAACTGCTGTGTGAATAAAATATGAAGATCGATGAATTCGAATGTTCCGTTTTGTTCTGGAAGCACGCATAATAAGTGACTAAGACGAATACGAAACTGAATTCTATATGAAGCGTTTGTTTACGAAGCTATACAGGTCAGCGAGATAGGGAACATTCTGACTTTACTTTATATATAAGATATTTGAACATGGATAATCTCATAAAGGATGAATGGTAGCTTTTAGCAACTTTATAGATAAACTAAACGACCAGTGACACGTTGGGTTGTATAGACCCAACGAGTAACGACCCAATGAGTAACGGTTCGTCTAGGGAAGAGAAATAGAGGGGTGACAACAAATCGTCTTGTATATATATATATATATATATATATATATATATATATATATATATAATTATTTTTTTATAAATAAATATTTATTATACACAAACATAAATATTACATGTTCACTTACACTCATCAGTGTAGTTATATATAACTGTACCGCTGATTGAACTATGCGAACCCGTGACGCCTGTCCTGTGCAGTTCTAGGAGGTCCACCCTCCAAGGCTTTGCCTCCCCCTCTTTGGGGAGGAGTAAGTTTATTGCTTACTGTCTGAGGCGCCCCTACCGGGGAATGCCGACGGGGCTGCCCAGGCAATTTTTAAATGGCCAGAGTGCTCACCTCTCGAGCGCTGGCTTTTCAAACCCCACTTTCTCGACCCGATCTTGGGTCACATCTTACTTGTGGGAATAAGATAAAACTGGCCTTGTGCCTAACTCCTGGGGAGGAGTAAATAAAACCCGTGACTTGAGCAACTCCAATCCAACATACTTAACCATTAGGTCACCGTGACAGCTATATTGAATGTGCGAAAAAGTAAAGACTATATTTATTTGCGAATATAAATCTCAGAGAGTGTTCGATCTGCCATAAAGAGAGAGAACTTTCACAATACTGTTTCATTATCAACTTTTCATATTTCTCTCAAAGTGCTCGACTTAAAGGGAGTGTTAATAATTAGTTTTTATAGATAAATATTTATTACCTACATACATATGTTTAATGTTCGCTAACAATCATCAGTGTGACAAGCTTTGATATCCACACAAAAAGCTGTGATACAGCGAAACAAACTGTCTATAGATGACTATAACTTTGTGTGTTTGTGTGTGTATTGCTGTTTCAATCATGTCTCATTATTTTAATAACAGAGAGAGAGAGATGATCGTTTCACGCGGTCCCATGAAGGCAGATTCGACAAAGGACCGGTCGTGGGCCCCATGTGCTTTGGCACGCATAGGTCAATGGGAAAAACTGACCTCAGATCCTCTGACACTGCTTGACAAGCTTAGGGCTCCCTTGAAATGTAGGATTCGGCTTTTTTACACGTGTGCGAAAGAAAGCACAGAGATGCGTGCGTGAAACAAGGGAATGGGAGATGAAAAGAGGGAGAGAGAGAGAGAGAGAAAAGAAAATTGCTAAAACATAAAGGACAAGGAAGAAAAAAGCGGAACCAGTTAGAGGGGGAAGGAAGAAGGCAGAAAGGGTTAGAGAATAAAAGGGAAAAAAGAAAAAGAAAATAAGAAGTAGAAGGAAGGAAAGAAAGAAAGAAAGAAAGAAAGAAGGAAAGAGAGATTTACAGAAAAGAAATCGGAAAGAGAAAGAGAGAGAAATAATAAATGAACAGAGAAATGGAAAATAAAGTGTGAAAAAACTAAAAATAGTAAAGAACGAAAGAGAACCAGTGAAACAAGGTAGATAAAGAAAAGGGAGTGAGAGAAAAATAAAGAATGAAAAAAAGAAACAAGGTGAAGGAGATACAGAAAGAAAACAAAGTAAGGGACACAGACCTACAAGGAATAAAAAGTGGGATACAGAAGGACCAATAAAAAAGAAAAGGAAAAATAAAGAAGGGGTAAAAAGAAAGAAATCGATCAAATTAAAAGGGAATAGACAAAGAAATGAGATTAAATAGAAAAAAGGAAAGAACGAAACGAAGAAAATAAAGAAGGGGTAAAAAGAAAGAAATCGATCAAATTAAAAGGGAATAGAAAAAGAAATGAGATTAAATAGAAAAAAGGAAAGAACGAAACGAAGAAAATAAAGAAATCCACCGCTCTATAATAAATACCAATTTATATATATATATATATATATATATATATATATATATATATATATATATATATATATAAATTGGTATTTATTATAGAGCGGTGGATTTCTTTATTTTATATATATATATATATGCATATGTGTGTTATTCGAGGAATTCAAAACCAACTACTATTCGGCGTACGATCGTTTCCAATACGTTTTGGAAATATTTTATTGTTCATTATTTTTGCTGATTCCAAAACGTCTTCGTCAGCGCCGTTATAACATTACTTACAGAGGTCTCCTGAGAGAAAAACACATCAGATGTCAGTACCAAAAGCCAACACCAGTGAAAGGACTTTCGAAGCAGAAATAGGCAGCATTATTTCTTCAACACCTATTTCGTTAAATAGTAGAGACGACTTGTGTCTGTATATTTTTTCGCAGATCCTTTCTAGATGCCTGACTAATGTTCGAGCAGGTTGGAACTGACAGATGAAATTGCCGTACTGGTTATGTACCATAGTATAGGATACCCAGCCAGTACGGGGATGTCAACTGTGCAGACAAGTTTTCTGCAATATATATATATATATATATATATATATATATATATATATATATATATATATATGAATTTAGGTTGCATTTTCTTTGTTAAAAATGACTCAAAGCTTCTTCGGACTATATATTGGGTATTTACATCTGTATGGCTAGGTTCCCTTCCTTTTATCTACTTGCCTATCTGGTACAAAAGGTACTTAAGTTTTTTTTTAATGCAACCTTTATTCCTATATAATTTTATTGCTAGCTACCATATCGCAGAATGGTTCTTAGGTGTAGTGTTTAGATAGTATTATTATTATGTTTTTATTATTGTTATAATTTATATTATTTGATATGCACGTTAGCATATCAAACTGCACTCTTAAGGATATTATATTATTATCATTATTATTATATAATTATTATTATTATTTATTTATGTATATATTAGTGAAATTAAAGCTGAATTATTTCTAGATTTGATTATTTAGGAAGTGGTGGTTTGATGAGTACCACTGGAGAGCCATGAATATTATAACTGTCCTGGGTTTTAATCTACGAAACAGTTACATGGTAAACAGCTGATGATCTCAGTTTAATATTTCACGCTTAGGTTATTTTATCTGTGAATTTTCCAGCGGTAAGTCAGCTTATGCAAGTGCTGAATCTGCCATATCTTTGATTAAGTTAATATCCCTGTGAATTTGAGCTGAATTTTCTTTCTTTGTTCAAAATTACTCAAAGCGTCTTTGGACTATATATATATATATATATATATATATATATATATATATATATATATATTATATTATATTATATATATGTTATATATATATATTATATATTATATTATATATATGTTATATATATATATATATATATATTATATTATATTATATATATGTTATATATATATATTATATATTATATTATATATATGTTATATATATATATATATATATATTATATATTATATTATATATATGTTATATATATATATATAATGTTATATATTATATATATTATATATATATTTTATATATATTATATATTATATATATATATATATTATATATATTATATATTATATATATTATATATTATATATATTATATATTATATATTATAGATGTATATATTATATATATATTATATATTATATATATTATATATGTATATTATATATATATATATATTATATATCATATATATTATGTATTATATATATATTATATATTATGTATTATATATATATTATATATTATGTATATCATATTATATATTATATATATTATATTATATATATATATCTTATATATATATTATACAGGGTGGGCCAAAATTAGGGTCCTATCTTTAAATTTGAATAACTTGAATTTGAATAACTTCCACAAAATAAAACTTAAACTCACCAAACTTTATGTGTGTGTAGACTGACCCTTCCGAGATTTTTTGAAATAAACAAAATAAATTTTAGCCGAAAAACACTTCTTAAAACTTACAAAAACTAAAGTATTGTTTTTTACACTGTTTTGAGTTTTTTAAGCAAAAATAATGTTTTCTAAATGAGGGTACGTTCCTTAGGGCTAATACGGCTCATGCTTGCTTCGGAAGGGGTCCTTTACTTATTCTAAAAAAAAAAATCTTTTTAAATCAATAAATAAAAAAGTTATGAATTTTTAAAAATAGGACCCTTATTTTTGCCCACTCTGTATATATATTATATATATTATATAATATATATATATTATATATATATATTATATATGTTATATATTATATTTATATATTATATGTTATATATTATGTTATATATTATATATATATATTATATATATATTATATATGTATATATATTATATATATATATATATATATATATATATATATATATATATATATATATATTTAACATGGTTCACCCCAAACAAGGCAGGCCGCCACTGTAGACGTAAGGGGCTACTGAGAAAAAAGTAAAGGGGAGAAGGTTTGGGGGGTCAGCCTAAATTAGGATCTGCGCAGCGAGATGTCTGTTCACATTAGTTTTAAATTTCTGCATGTTAGTACTGTCGGGGAAACATGGGGCAGGGAGGGAGTTCCAGAGGCCAGCAGCACGAGGAAAGAAGCTATTTGAGTAGAAGGCTCTCCGGCATCTGGGGATCTCTACAGTGAATGAATGACATTTAGTTGATTGTCGAGTTAGTCTAGTGAATTTACGTCGAGGGCGCACCAGAGTAGCCAATTCATCGGAGCATAATCCATTGAAGTATTTGTAAAACAAACATAAGGATGCTACATTGCGGCGATGGGACAGGGACTGGAGCTTGGTTGACAGTGAGGGACCTATTAGGTTGACGACTCTTTTTTAGACCTTGTCAAGGAGGGAGAGACTAGTAGATGATGCACCAGCCCAGATGGGGAAACAATACTCCATACATGGGCGGATGGTGGCTTTGTACAGATACAGGATAATTACAGGTGTGAGGAGTTTACTAGCACGGTAGAGGGAGCTAACCTTCTTTGAGGCAGCCTTGGCAATGTCTTCAATGTATTTGTTCCAATTTATGTTACCTGTGAAGGTTAGGCCGAGGAGTTTGAATGATGAACTCTCAGGTAAGGTGTGATTTGCCATGGCAATCGGTGGTTGGAGAGGTTTCTTGTAGTTATTGAAGGAAAGGAGTTTTGTCTTTGCGGCATTAAAAGTTACCAACCATTTATGACCCCAAGCCACTACAGCCTGGAGGTCATTTTCTAAAGATTCAGCCATTGCCTCGGATATGATCGCGTCATTTTTACAAACATGGCGAGAGTAAAGCGTGGTGTCGTCAGCAAATAAACCAATCTCCGACTATGTCGTCAAGGAGATCGTTTATGTAGCTCAGGAACAACAAAGGTCCAAGGATAGATCCCTGTGGTACACCTGCATTTATGTCATGTTGTTTAGATGAACGGCCATCGAAGACAACCTGGATTTTTCTTTTGTTTAGGAAGGATCTAATTATATTAAGTAGTTGCCCAGTAATATCGTATGAGCGTATTTTCAGGAGAAGCCCTTTATTCCAAACCTTGTCAAAGGCCTTGGATATATCAAGCGCTACTGCCCTAGCTTCACCTGCCTTGTCGAGTGTATGATACATGCATTCAGAGATGACCGTTAGGATGTCTGCAGTAGATCGTGCTTGTCTAAATCAATACTGGCAGTCAGAAAGAAGTTTAGCATTAACTAAGTGCCGTACTATCGCTAGATTGATTAAGGATTCAAAGATTTTGGCAAAGATCGACAGTAGACTGATTGGGCGGTAGTTCTGAGGGTCGGTTGTATTCCCAGAACTCTTGTAGACAGGTACCACGGAGGCAATTTTCCAGCTATCGGGGAAGCAAGATTCAGCCAGGCATTTATTGAAGAGTTTGGAGAGGGCAGGGGCCAGTTCAGCAGAACATTTCTTTATTACTATTACAGGTATAAGATCAGGCCCACAAGCTTTAGAGGTGTCAAGGTTTTTTATGATGTCTCTGACCTGGGATGGGGTGATGACCAGGTTATCAAGTGTGACTTCGGTCCACAAATAGAAATTCAGGGAGGGGGTGGCTATCTGAGTCTAAAGTAGAGTTAGAAGCAAAACGCTGGGCAAGTAGTTCAGCCTTATCAGTGGCCGTGCAAACGACATCATGGTGGTTTGATAGTGGGGGAATCGTTGATTGACCATTATTCACTACACTATTGTAGATTTTCCAGAAATCGCGAGTACCTAGTTTCTGTGACTAGATGCGTCTTTTCGTTAACTCATTATACCTTCTTTTGCTTCGCCTATCACGGCCTTGCAATTATTTCTTGACTCTATAAATTTATGTGTATTAGTAGCTGACTTATGGCGGCCAAATTTACGAAATGCTTGTTGCCTCGCAGAAATGGCAGCTGCACATTATTAAGTGAACCATTGAGGAGAGTGGGGCTTGCTAAAGAATGTTCGCATGGGGACATAGGCTTCAATGCCTGCTTTGACCCATTCAGTTAATTCGATTGCACACTGGTTTGCAGGTAGTGAGAAGGTTTCCCTCCATGGGGCGTCACTGATGTGATCTCTGATTGACTCGAAATCAGCCTGCTCGTAGTAACTTGTTGTTTTGAGCAACGGTTCATCAGCTTTTGGACGACTTTTTAGGGTGATATGTATCATTAGTACAATGTGATCAGCATTCCCGAGTGGGCTATGAGCTTTCGTTACACAAGCCTCGGGTATTGAGGTCAAGAAGAGGTCTAGAAGTGAGGGTTGCTGGTCTACTCGATCGGGGATGCGGGTCGGAAAATCGACAGTCTGAGAGAGGGAGGGAGCTAGGGAGAAATTATATGTAGAGTTGCCGGCTGCGTCAGTAAGGCTAGAGAATCCCAAGCAGTCGCGGTGGTGGACATTAAAATCCCCAAATACATGTATCTGGGCATTCGAGTCAATTAAGAGTGCTCTATCTATACTTTCAGAGACAGAGTTTAGCAGAGTACAGTCCTGGGTCGACGGGGAGCGGTATAAGAAATATAAGTAGCTGACGCTGTGATGAAAAGTCAATCTAAAGCACATGTAATCTTGGTCATCTGATTCTAACCTATGTTCTCATGTCAGGGGGAGGGTGTTCCGAACGTAAACCCCCAGCCCGTGCATATGTTTGTCAGAGTCTTTACGGTAGAGTGGGAAGTAGTCAGTCATGTCAAAGTGGTGTGAGGAGATTGAGGATTTAAGGTTAGTTTCACTAAGAGCTAGGATATCCGGGGAGTTTGTCAGGAGAAAGCATTCTACGTCGTTGGTGTTGGTTCTAAGTCCCCGGATATTTGTGAATGCGAGCCTCAAGGGCGGAAGCGAAAGTGTTTGTGTTGGGTGTCTACTTTAGGTTTGCTTTTATTTCTTTGTAATGACATGTTTGGTTTGATTATAGAGTGGGTTGGCCAAGGTGGGTACTTGTTTGGTGCCAATAAGCTCACACAACCAATCTATTAGTCACGACCTGGTCCATGGGGGTTGTGGCCTCGGTCGGGATATAATTGCAGGGTTCCTTTCCATGCGCGACATGGCACATACAACTACCCACGGTATTATGCAACTGATGATGAAGCAGCCGTTCTTGGCGCTACCCAAGAGTTTGGGCTCCTTCCTATCAGTCGGAAACAGCAGCCAGAAAAAGCTGTACCCTGAACCTATCGGAACAAGCGCGACCCAGACTGGTCATGTAAGACTTAGTAACGAAAAAACTTTCCCCAAGTTGCCCAGATAGAGAGAAAGAGGACGGCGTTCATTGTCCTAGTAAGGAAACAAGGCTAGGCACTGAGTATTTAGAGGCGTCCCAGCGCTGTTACCTCTGCGCCTGATTAATAAACAAAGAAGGAGTGCAAAGGCCGGCGATAGGCAGACATTATCTACTCCTTATATTATATATATATTATATATATATATATATATATTATATATGTATATATATATATATTATATATGTATATTATATATATAATATATTATATATACTAGCAAATGTATGCTCCCTCCGGTCGCATATTTTTGCTAGGCTGCCGCATTGGAAATGAAGGCTCACGCGTAAACCAATGGAGCCCCAGTCATATTTCTGTGGTGGTTAGACATTAGACAAGAATATTTTTAGTTGAAAATAAAGAAAAAAAAAAATTGACCTTACCCCGATTTTTGTTTGTACCCTCGCCCATGAATAGAAAGACTTTTAGTTTTAAAAGAAAGAAAAACATTTTTTGTACCCCCCTCAATTTTTTTTATATTACCATTCATTGAAATATTTTTTAGTTAAGAAAAGAAAAAAAAGAAATTTTTTTGACCGCCTTTCCCCAATTTTTTATCCTCCCCCCCCCCCCTATACATGTAAATATTTTAAATTAAAAAGGAAAAAAAAAAACCTAACCCTAACTGTAACGACGGGGTCAAAGTTAGCGTGGGTACTAAAATGAAAAAGCACCAAAAAATCAAATAAAGTGAACAGAGTGTGTGTGAGTGTGTGTGTGTGTGTTTGTTTAATGACCTTTTTTAAATTAAATAATTTGATTCTACAATCAGTTGGATAGTTTTCCAGTACAATGTGTTAGTTTATTTTGTTGACATTAAAGAAAAAAAATCACATCTTTTTTTTTTAATAAATAAAACATGGAATCATAAATTCTGTTGAGGTAGTGAAAAATTGATAATATTGGATATGAAAGTATTAAGAAATCAAATACAGTAAACACGAAAAGTTTTTTAATTCTCGGAAAGAAAAAGTTTACCTGAACTGTGTGTGTGTGTGTGTGTGTGTGTGTGTGTGTGTGTGTGTGTGCGTGCGTGCGTGCCGCGCACGTTTTTATATAGTAATTTTTAAATCAATTATTATTTTAATTAAACAATTTGATTTAATAAATTTGTGTTTTAAAACATAATGGCTAAGAATAAACAAACTTAGGACGGTTTTAAAAATGGAAAACTGAGCACGGTGTTTGCCAGCGTTGTTGTTTACATATTTAACGTGCCATATTAACGTCGGTTGTTTTATCCGATCGACATATTTAATTACCGGAGGGAGGACACCACTGATTAAACAGCCAATGACTTTGCAATTTTAACGGTACTGGCCATTGAAAACACGCCGGTTATGAAGAAAATGGGTTTAATTAATTGTATGAATAATTTTTATTAATATAACCTTATTGGA
>OY744521.1:155630750-155635750 GCA_963556195.1 Sepiola atlantica | reverse complement strand
GTTTCAGACACAATGTAAAAAGATAAAAGCCTATTATCATACTGTTTTTTATGTAGTTATTATGATGTCATCACTTCAATACACAGAGGGCAATTTCAATAAAACATATACACGACACTAAACTTCGTCTAATAGAATCATGTTTAATCCTACGTCATAATAACACAATTATTCAAAGACCAGGATTTTATAACATTTCTACATCTTCTGCCAGATCGATTCTAATTGAAATGAACCTAAATCAATATGATAACGGATAACTTTTACAATTTTTAGTCCTTTTTCCTCTTCCTCCTCCTTTGTTGTTTAATTGCTTGTTGTAATTTATTTTAAAATAATTAACTTACAGCGTTTCCAATCGACGTTTATAAGCTAACTGCCGATTTTTTCTTTCTTTTTCTTCTTCTTCTTCTTTTTCTTTTTTAACATTTCTTTTTTTCTTTTTCCCTTTCTACTGTTTATTACACGTGACTATTTTTTTCCAAATAGCGTTCTTTGTATAAATTTGAAAACTTTTCTGATTTTAATTAAAGTTCTGCTACCGATTGATGATGATCGTATTTAAACGATCGAAATATTTCGGTAGAACTATTCAATATGTGTTTTTGAGTTTATTTTTGCTAGTTGTTAATTGGCTTATTCAATTTTTATTTTTACACACACACACATATATATATATATATATATATATATATATATATATATATATATATATATATATTCAAAGTTCTCACAAGATAGAGCACTATGAGTTAAGTTGACAAAAAACAGTCATTCTGGCAATGCATAACTCTAGGCCACACCAGTTGAGTTCTGTCTCGACTGCTTGCTGGATAGCCGCCGTGTTCCCTATTTAGATGTTAATTTACTTCTCATTTCATGACAATGCACGTTGGAGCATTTGTACGCGCCTCAGCTACTAAGTCAAGCATGACTTTCGTACTGGGGTTCGAACTGTGTGACCGGCGAGGATTATCTCCACCCATACTAACGATTAAATATTTAGCATGAAACGCATGTTCATATGCGCTTACTTTTAAAATAATATTTATTTCTAAATAATTATGCATATATATATATATATATATATATATATATATATATTTCTCGGCACGTAATTAGTAAACGAGCCGGACGAAACCATTTCAAGTCTATAGTGAAATAGAGAAAGCAGATGGCAACTCAGAAATCCCTTGCCGTTTGAAATAAATTTTGAAGCAAATTCCCCACTCTATTTCCATAATGAGGAGGATATTTTTCATTATTCCGTTTTTAACTTCACTGATTGAGACGTTATTTAATGCGAACACTCACGAATCATAATTATTTTTTCATCATTTTTAACGGAAGGTGTACACTCGTACATACAGACAAAGGGGGCAAGTGGCAAGTGAATAGAAGATAGTATAGAGAAAAAGAAATGAAAATATACATCGCGGCGAACGTCATTCTGACGAACCGTGAGCAGTCAAATTACAAATATTGAACTTACAGACTTCGACCCGGGACATTAACAATTTCATGTAAATTAAAACAACTCGACTCTATTCAATAATACGCCCAAATTAATGTAACAAAATTAAAGATTTTTTTTAAATTTAGCTTTATGCTGGAAAATAATATACTGTTGAACTATTGCTATGCTTATAAAAATAAGCAACTTATGTCTATAGTAGCAACAAGTGGAAATTTGAATCGTAAAAAATGTTTTTTTTTTTGTTTGAGGACATCGAAAAAACCTGAAGAATTCTCTCTCTTATATATATATATACATATATATATATACATATATATGCACACATATACATACATATATACATACATATATATATATATATATATATATATATATATATATATATATATATATATACATATATATATATACATATATCGACCCTTTAATTAGGTCTCGTCCGACGTATACACAACCACATCAAAAATGATTTCTTTGTTTTTTGATGTGGTTGTTTATACGTTCGACGAGACCTAATTAAAGAGTCGACATAATTTTTAATGTATACAACCTTAATGTGTGTATAGTTTTTTTTCCTATTAATATTCTATTTTGCTCTGATTAAAGGTACATTGAGCTCTTTTATTCGTATTCCCAACGCAATTGAAATCTACACACTATACATCGTGTCGCTATTTACAGTTAAAGTTATTCTGCATTTACTAATTAATTTGCGATGGCCCTTTGGTTACGAATCAGTGGCGATTTGTGTTCGGGGGTTCGCGCCCACCGACCGTTGAAAATTAGTTCCTAGACTGAAGATTGCGTTAGCATGAAACATCGATGTCTCTAGGTATTTAAATATTTAATATTTATTTAAAAAATATTATTGTTTATCAGCCCCCCTTCCCACAAGAGCAGCTTTAATAACAAGCAGTACTAATAGCTATATGCGAGATCCGAACACAGGTTCGAAGGTCACTCTGAGCTGCCTGGTAAATAACGGCCACGTGTCGCTATTTACAGTTAAAGTTATTCTGCATTTACTAATTAATTTGCGATGGCCCTTTGGTTAAGATCACCGACTACGAATCAGTGGCGATTTGTGTTCGTTGAAAATTAGTTCCTAGACTGAAGATTGCGTTAAAAAATATTATTGTTTATCAGCCCCCCTTCCCACAAGAGCTGGGCACTTTCGAGTAGCCTTAATAACAAGCAGTACTAATAGCTTGTTCGGATCGAGAGGGTGATGTTCCCGGACTATAAACGTGTTCGGTAAATCAAGCAATGTTGCATGCAAAAGACAGAGTAATAATTAATAAACAAAAATGAAGTAGTTCGAATAAGGTTTATTGAACGTGTGTGTACGTGGAATGATGAAGTGTGTGATGTATGCATGTGTGTCGATGGAAAAACAGTTCTTGAAAAGGTATAAGAAGAAATGAATCCGGCGTAGGAAAAGTCTTTGAAAGCCGGACACAAAGAAAACGAGTTGAGAACTCTTACCGTTGTTTGCCCACGTGTGTTGGTAGTTGTTAGGCCGATTGAAGAGGAAAAACGTGAGACGAAACGCTAGTGTATTAGCGTCGTTCTGTCGACCAGAGAAGAGAGAGAGAGAGAGAGACGGAGCGCTGGTGCCAGCGTTAGGCTGTCGAGGCTGGTCGGTGAACAAGAGAGAATTTCCGTTTTGCACCGGCTCTTATAGTCCGAAGGGCAGATAACTCTGGTGTCGCTTTACGGCGCCACCTGTCGGTGAAAAGGCGCCACCTACCGGCAAACCGGTGTAGTTATGTTTTGAAAGGAGGAGGTAACTGCTACAAGGACTCCCCCCCAGATTGAAAAATATTGAAAATATTATTCAATATGTACAGTTGTAGATGAGAAGCAGTCTTTGTGGGTATGTCTGTTTTTCTGTTGAGGATTAGAAAAAAGTAGTGTGCACGCTACTTATTTCTGTTTCTGCATCTGTATTGAATGATTGATCGCAAGTGCGTCTGCGGAATTGAGTGTTTGTAACGCATGTGGATCTGCGTGTTGTTTGGGTCTGCATCAAGTTTGAGTGCAAGTGAGTTTGCGGTCGAAAAATGTTGAGTGCAAGGTAATTTGCACTTGTTGGTGGCGTTGTTCATGTTGATTAGTCTGCGTGATGCGGAGCTGATGAACAAACGTTGAATTGTCAGTGTTGTCCGGGAATGTTTTGTGCTTGGGTCTGCGCGGTTGTTGATGAGTGAGCACAAGTGAATCTGTGCGGTATTGATGAGTGAGCACAAGTGAGTCTGTGCAGTTGTTGATGAATGAGCACAAGTGAATCTGTGCAGTTGTTGATGAATGAGCACAAGTGAGTCTGTGCAGTTGTTGATGAATGAGCACAAGTGAATCTGTGCAGTTGTTGATGAATGAGCACAAGTGAATCTGTGCAGTTGTTGATGAATGAGCACAAGTGAGTCTGTGCAGGTGTTGATGAATAAGCACAAGTGGGTCTGTGCAATTGATTGATGAATGAGCACAAGTGAGTCTGTGCAGTTGATGAATGAGCACAAGTGAGTCTGTGCAGTTGTTGATGAGTGAGCACAAGTGAGTCTGTGCAGTTGTTGATGTTGTTCATGTTAATTAGTCCGTGTTGTGGAGCTGATGAACAAACATCTAGTTGTTGAGATTGGTGGTACACTATGGTCAAAATCAGATGCACAAATGTCTGCAAGTGAGTTAGCAGGTCCAGGTACAAGTGGGTCTGTACTGGTGTTGGTGCGCGTCGTTCGAGTTGATGTGTCCCCCAGTTGATCAACGAACGTCCAGTTGTTGAGTATTTAGTCGTGCTTGGGCAGTTGTACTCATTTTGAACTGGTGTGATTTCTTCCATAGTGTCGTCAGTGATGTCCGGAAATGTTTGGTGCTTGATGAATATCCGGGAAAAATGTGGTTGTTCAAGTTGTATTGAAGATTGTTGGTAGGCCTTGAAGGGTGATGTTGTTCGTGTTTGTCTGTTTTGTAGTTTTCTTTTCCTTTATATATATATTTCCACCACGTGGGTAGAAAGGAAAAAGAAAAGAAAAAAAAAGTGGAGTCATAATTTGTTTCACACGAGGAATGACGTTTTTGTTTTCGTTTGTTTGAATGTTAGTTTCCAAGTAGAGAAAGAATGGCGGCTTCTCTTTCCTTTGTTGTTGAAAAGAAAGAAAAAAAAATTCGTATTTTCTTTTTTGTTTGAATTTTCATTTCCACTGGTTAGAGAGATAAAAAATAGCGTTTTTTTTTTTTGAATTTTTTTTATCAACACGTGGTCACGAAAAAGATGGGCAGCGTTAGCGTTTGTTTTCTTTTGTTTTCTTTTTATCTCCACGTGTTCAAAACAAAGGAAGTGGCGTCTTGTAAGGTCCTTTTGTTCGTCGAAAAAAAGAAAAAAAAAGGATTGGCAAAAGTTTGTCTTTTTCTTTGTATATAATTTTCCGACACGTGTGTGAAGAAAGAGAAGAAGAAAAAATGAAATTGTAACTTGTTTTATACTCGGAGAAAGCCGAGAAATGTTTTTGTTTTTCTTGTTTGG
>OY744521.1:155590750-155625750 GCA_963556195.1 Sepiola atlantica | reverse complement strand
TATTGGTAAAAAAAATGAAGTAGATGGATTAGTTTACTATTAAATGAACGAAATATGTAATTTTATTATTATTTATTTGTTTATTTCGCGAGTACAAGTTAATAAAATTGTACAAAAAGTATTAAAGAAATAATTTAATTTTTATTGTATATACATATATATACATATATATATACATAGATATATATATATATATACATATATATATGTACATATATATATACATATATATATACATATATCGACCCTTTAATTAGGTCTCGTCAGACGTATACACAACCACATCAAAAAATGATTTCTTTGTTTTTTGATGTGGTTGTTTATACGTTCGACGAGACCTAATTAAAGGGTCGAAATCATTTATAATGTATACAACCTTAATGTGTGTATAGTTTTTTTTCCTTTTAATATTCTATTTTGCTCTGTTTAAAGGTACATTGAGCTCTTTTATTCGGATTCCCAAAACGGTTATTCTACGGGATTTTAACTGAACTATTTTGGGTTTTTTTTAAACCTTAACGCTGTTCTAACCATAAACTAGCCTTAACATAACTCTAAACTAACCCGAGCCTAAGTTTTAGGTTAAGTTCGACAAAACTCGGTTCGGTTCAAATTATGTAGAAGCGCCCAAAAAATTAATAATCAGATATTTTTCTTGTTTTAATAGAAAATATACTTCAATAGATTTTAGATAAGGCATTTACAATACTTTCTAAAAATATAATTAAGAAAATAAGGTTCAGTTGCTGTTGAAAGATCTCACTCTTTTCGCTAGTTTTTTTTTTACACATTTTAAAATAAAATTGGATTGTTCGTCTTTAATTCCATTTCTTGTTCTAAAATAAAATTTTACTACGAGTTTTATTGTACATAAATTTTAACTTTTATTCCAATCTTCTTTTTTTGTCGCGTTCTTTTTCATTTTGGCCAAGTTTAATCATGAAAGTTTCGACCAGTATGTTTAAACCTCTCTATTATCGCTTTTAAATTAGATAAATTTCGTATTATTTTGTGTGTGTTTTAAAAGAATGTACCAAAGTTTACTTTTTATGTCAAAAAATGTTGTTTTGATATAAATAATGTTGGTGTAAGATCAAAAATATATAATAAAAATACAACATGGCCACCAGCGATTAAAACATTTAATTAACGCTACAGTTTGACCACTTTAAAATGTAGATTAAACTGTCATTTCAAGACAAGAAATGCAATTTAAGACACGCAATCAATATTATCCAAAATTCGTGATAAAATGAACTCAAATAGGCGAGATATTCCAATGGTCCCTATGCTACAATTGTACCAAATATAAAATGTTTTAGAAGTGAAATATCAAACCAAGTTTCTTAAAATTCCACTCGCCAGTGCGTGCGTGTACATAAAAATGCACACCCGAATATGAGGCATAGATTATCGTATCATTGACTATATTTTCTATCATTAATCAATATTATGGACATCGGATACTCCCAACGACGATTATTGATATAAGAGACAGATACGTCTAAACTAGAGATAAGTAAGAAGGCTGTTCGTACCAGTTGGGAATACGTCCTCGACAATCAGTCCGAGACTGACTTTGTTGCAGTCGGACTGAGGTATGGTCCTGTTCAGTCTCAGGAGGTTCACCATCCCAGGCTTTACCCTCTCTCTGAGAAGGGATTTGCTTATTGCTAATCGCCCGAAGTGCCCCTACCAGGGTATGCCAACGAGGCTGTTCAGTCATTTGTCATTTTTTGTGAGCCAGAGTGCGGTAATCTGAGTGCACTGGCTTTCCAACTAACCCTAACCCTAACATCCTGGAGAGGTAAATGAAATAAGTAAGAAAAAAAGGCAATGTATGGAGAGGGGATTTCTTCCTAGCGCGATCGAATATTAGGTAATATTGTTCGGGTGATTTTATCAAGTCAACATGCAGAGAAAACGCTGTTGCTCTGGTTCGACACGATATACGCAGGTGCTTTTGTTTGCATAGATTATATGTAATGTAAGGTACTGAATACATAATATATATATATATATATATATATATATATATATATATATATATATGTGTGTGTTTTATCTTACTTCAGGCGAAGTTCTCATAAATCAAGGGGTCTCTTCCTGGGGCTAACACTTGATCTCTATATAAGATATATAGATATTCGATTGTTCCATTAAAGTCCTCCTTTATCTCTCAAGCGTTGATTTTGTAAAGAAGTTAAGAACATTAATTTTCCTCTCCCCAATTGACCAGTTAACTATGTTTTAGTATATCTTTTTTTTGTCTCTTGGTCTTACCGGATTCCAGGACAAGAATTCATCTAGTCTGGTGGAGTATCAACTAAGTGCTGTTACTTGAGGTTACTTCACTAGGAGAAGGTGCACCATTTCTTGTATAAGCTGGTGCATAGCCAAACCGAGCAGATCTTATTTGGGCTTTGAATACTATGTTATTTTGAATATTTGGTCAGGTTTTATTTGTAGGGTAAAGTATCCTCATGTCAGGTTGTCCTGACAAACCCTTTTACAGAGAGACTGAAGACATTCACGGACGGTGTCTAGCAGGTAATTCAAACTCACCTCGTAGGTAATTCAAACTCATACATATATATATATATATATATATATATATATATATATATATATATATATATATATATATATATGTATGTGTGTGTGTGTGTGTGTGTGTGTGTCAGGTTGGTGGTAAAGAATCCCAGCAGAGCGCTTGATTAAGAAAATTCAAAAATATGAGCGTAATATTTATTTATATTTGTATTACAGAAGATCAGAACAACATCGGTACCGTCAGTTTCAAATCAAAACGAAGGGGACCTATAATCGGTCTCCTTTACCGGACTCTCTTCAGCCTTTGTTTATGTCTGCCTCCTCGGAAAATGGTTGCTCGCGCGTTGTGTGACTTTTTGACGATTTTTCGAGCAGCCGACATTTTCCGGTACCGATGTTCTTCTTATCTTCTGTAATAAATATATAAATAAAAATTACGCTCTTATTGTTTTCTCTTTATAATCAAACACCTTGCTGGTGTTCTCTTTCACTAACCATACCTATACATAAACAATATTAAGCTAAAATTCTAGTCACCAAGATTTTATTCATTTTTCTGTTCATTTTTTTTCCAAATCCATATAATTATATATATATGATTGTTTTAATAAATATTGTTTTTAATATCCACATACATACATGTTTCATCTTCAACAAGAATTACCAGTGTGGCTATATGCAACTGTTCCGTTGATCGCATGATTTGAACCTCATCCTCCAGTCACCAAGATTCAACACGCTAATGTGACAGCCGTATTTATTTACTCCTATCCGGGAGTTAGGCACAAGGCCAGATGTGACCCAAGGTCGGATCGGGAAAGTGGGTTTTGAAAAGCCAGCGCCCGAGAGGTGAGCACTCTGGCCATTAAAAATTGCCTGCGTAGCCCCGTCGGCATTCCTCGGTAGGGGCGCCTCAGGCAGTAAGCAATAAACTTACTCCTCCCCAAAGAGGGGAGGCGAAGCCTAGGAGGGTGGACCTCCTAGAGCTGCACAGGACAGACCCATACACCGGCGTAAATCAAGCCCGAAGGCCAAGACAATACCAGTCTAGCCGTATGAAATGAGAGAGAAATCAATTCTAATTATCGTTAAGAACATAGTCAGTGTCAAACTGTTGTCCATTTGTTTGTTTTTTGTTCTTTTTTAAGGTAAAAAAACTTTTTCATTTTTCTTTCAAGAGTGTGCTCCGCTTAAGGGAACTTGAATAATTAGGTATTTTTTAATAAATGTTATTTTTAATGATCGTTTGGTCGTATTATCCCCACGAGGGCAAAGTTAGCACACTCAGGATGGGAGACAAATAAAAATTGCTCCAATCAAAAAAGGATTTCTCCTCCACTAACTAACAACAGAACAGATACTACACTTTTATGTATTTCCCCAAACAATATGGTTCTACAACGTTTACAAATTGGACGCAATGACCTCAAAAGTGTAGGGAGTGGCGAGATCGGTGGTCATCCTCTGTCTCTATATACTTGCCTTTCCACGAGGCTAGAGTTAGACGTAAGGTCAGTTTTGAATGTGAGGGAAATCCAGCTCCCCCCCAAAAGGATCACTCAGGATTGTGACAAAAATTTAAATTGCCTCAGTCTCGTAGGATGTCTTCTTCACTGACCGAGGACAGAAAAGATGAAGTGCAGTATCAGTACAGATACTACACTTTGCTCCTAGCCAAAAAAGAAAGGGTCATTTTCTTTCTATCCTACTCTTAACTAAGCCCATTAGCAATCACCACTATACCACATTTACTCTACTTAAAATATTCCCGATAGTTTGAATTTCATTTTATTTATAAATTTCGACCGAAAATCTGTCTCTATTTACTTGCCTCCCGACGAGGGCAGAGTTAGACACAAGGTAGGTTTTTAACGTGTGGAAAGTCCAGCTTCCCCAAAAAGGGCACTCTCCTTCACTGAAATTTACCACCAAAACAGATACTACACTTGGCATTTCAATGATTATTTGCCAAAAAATATTTTAAATTTTACATTTAGAACAAATTGGGCACAAGGACATTAACCCATGAACAGATACTACACTTTGCTCCTAGCCACAAGGCCAAGGATGTTAATTCCTGGTGATACCAGATGAAGCTGTCTGAAAAGACTGGCTTCCTAACTTACAATGCACCAAACATTGATGTTATTGTTTTTCTCTTTTCCCTTTGCAAAACTCAATCATGTTCTGCAAAGTCAAAAACAAAAAAACATTTTTCATCGACAAAACAACCAAACCAAACACCATCAATAAATATATGAATATATAAAGGACTTGCAGCATAAAAACTTTTTACCAAAATAATCAGATTTGGCATTAAAATAATTCGAAACGGGGTGATATGCCGTAAAACAAAACAATCAAACCAACCAAGGATGTGAATACATATTAATGCTTTTCGATTCTGAAGACTTGTCCGAGCACAGGGAGGCATTCTTAATGAATGGTAATAAAAAATAATAATGGTTTCCAAAGTGCTTTTTTATAATTTGAAAATTATCAGTTTTTTAATCGATTAATAATCATTCAAAAAAAAAAAGAATATAATAATACTGCAATCAGAAATTGAACTCGTGATAGTTAGATCTCAGTTAAACACTTAAAAATAAACGCTCTTACTACTATGACCACGGTACTGACTGACTTTTTAAAAAGTACCATTTTGATATTTTAAAACTACGAGTATAAATTCGCACATCGAAAAATAAAAGAAACTCGTTTTTTAACTGTTGATTTTACAGTAGATAATCGGCATTGCGTGAAGACTGATTGAACTAAAATAGACAACATTTAAAAACAATTTGAATTACAATCATATTAATAAAACTATCAAACAATATATCGTGTGTGTGTGTGTGTGTGTGTATATATATGTGGGTGTGTATGTGGGGGGTGTGGGGGTGTAGCCTACACGTAACGATAATAAATACACATTGAATAATTATTATTATGAATTATTTATTTTCTATTAATCGAATATTTATTGAAATAAAAATAAAGTACGGGAAGATTAAACCCTATTTTTTTGTGTGTTGTTTTTGAATATTTTAAATTAGAAAAAAATAAGCCCTCCACCCGGCCCACGCCGGATAATTACAGCTAGTTATCAATATTAAAACACAATTTTTAAAAATATATATTCAAGATACAATTACAATATATTGAGAAAAAGTCGCTATTTACTTGCCTCTAAACGAGGGAAAAGTTAGATATGAGGTCAGTTTCTAATGTGAGAATATCTAGCTACCCCCAAAGGGGCACTCTGGCTGAGACATCGAACAAAAATAAATGCCTCAGTCTAGAAGGATGTTTTATTCTCTGACCGAGTACATGGTAGATATCATTTTGTGATCCTAGCCGGGCAGCAATGTATCTTGAAGAAGAAAAAAATATTTTTGTTTTTTTATTAAATAGTCATCACTTATCAAGTCCAGATACCACTCGAGGATAAGGGTTAGTAAGATGGAATGTATTGTCAAGATCAAGTTGGAATACTTTGTAGAGGGGGGTTCTAAATAGGAATCCGTTGACATTTGCTTTTGAGAGGAACAAGTTGTAATATGCGGCGAAGCTGTCCCGTAGCAATGTGTTCCACAGACGGAAAGCTTTTAAGAATAAGCTGTGTTCGTAGAAATTTCACCTGGCGCTAGGCACACTGAGGAAGAAAGTGAAGTTTGTCTTCGTTGTGGCAAAGATGAGTTCTTGCTGCGAATGTCTTGCGAGGCGACACCAGACATTTGATGAAGATTAAAGTTGCTATTTTCAAAAATAATAAAAACATCAAATAAAATTATGTCAAAAACTTTATTTTAATTTTATTGAAAAAAAAAAAATTGCTTTTTCTTCTTCAACAACGTTGTACAATTTTAATCAAAAGTTTGTTTGACACTTGTGCAGTTTAACACCCCCGTTCAAATTTAGAAAGACATTCTTAACACTGGTGGTGTGGGAGGGGGCTTTGTTTACTCTTCCCTTGCCGCGGACGGAACTCTCTTAAAGTGAAAACAAAAAACAAAAAAACGTTAAAATGCACAAGTGTCGTTAGTTTGTGTTTCATAAGAAAAGAAAAAAAGGAACAGTGTACGTTGTATTCAATATAACATTTGGAAAAAAAAGTATTAAAAAACTATTTTTATAAGTTGTGCAAAAGATGAGACAATATAAAAAATAAATTGTAAACAGGGAAGACATCACCATACACTGCTGTATTCACGCTATTAATTGTCAATATCTTCCAACATAAAAAAAAATCGAAGTAAAACATTCCCTCACATCTAAATTTGGTCGTCGCCGTAGTCGTCATCGTCTTTTATACGAAGACGCGTAAAGACACATTGGCATTCGGTGAGGTTGGCTACCAGTGTTTCAAGTCTCGGCTAGGCCTTCGTACCTCTTTTAACGCGCTCTCTCCTTTACATATCAACCTGATAACACATAGACACGCACACAAGGCTCCATGTTCTGTGGCTGACTGGCTGGGTGACTGACTGACTGACTAGCGTACCCCCTCCCCCTCTGCCATGCTGTCTCCTTGTTCTGACTACCACCCAACCGGTCTGGCAACATCTCCGCACGCACTTGCAAGCCACCAGATCTCTCATTAGCTTTAGCTAACCCTATTGAAGGGACTTGACAACGCGAATAGGCAGGCCTAACGCGGGACACTCTTTATGTATATTTTTCTTCTTCTTCTTTTCAATAATACCGTACGTTCCTCCAGTTAAATTACTGACTATATGAGAAGAAAAGAGACGAAGTTGTTTTGTACTTTTCTTTTTAAATAAATTTTTTTTTTTTTTAAATTAATGGAACGTCAGGTCTCGGTTGTAGATTATTTTGTGGCTCTCTACCGTCCTTGGTAAACAAAAAAAAATATGGTAACGCTTATACTTGGATATAAACATGTGAATAATAAAACCAGAGAAAGGAAAAGGACGGAGACATACACCGACTGGTGCTGAAGAAACAAACAAAAAAAAGAAGGAAGAGGATACAAATACAGAAAAGAAGAAAGAGAGGTTCGAATCAGAAACTGCGCGAACATGGTGTGGAGTACCTGCTTCTCCTAAACTATCGTTCGTTCGTTTGCTCGTTGTTTCTTTTTCTTTCTCCCTTTTTAATCTATTGATATGCGGGCAGTCAACATCGGGACGTTTTTACCTACAGTTAGAATCGGTTTCATCATATCAACAGCATCCAATGCATAAATGAGTTGATATTATCTTTGTGCTGTGCATGTGTGTTGGTCTCAATAGCGACACATCACAAAATAAAAAACCGAATCACAGTTACCGTCTCACAATTGATACAAAAACAAACTTAAAAACAATAGCGTTATACAGTGTTATCAACAATATATATATATATATATATATATATATATATATATATATATATATATATAGATACTGTCTTGGTATCCCCCTAAGCACATCTCACAACACAACAGTTACTATATTATAACCTGCTGACCGACGACACCAACACATTTAAAAGAAAAAAAAAGTTACTTTTTTTCCTGCTAACTACACAAAAAAGCGCACGTTTTAAAAACTTTTAATGGTCTGTACTTAAAACAGAATTGTTTTAAAATAATTTCCCCTTGTGGAATTCTACCTCGGAGCAAACAGGATGGTACCTGCGACCCACACATCCTCGAGGATTTACCTGTATAAGATGTGTTGCCGGGTTTTACGTGAATTTTAAAAGGATTATGTACGAAAATACTTGGTAAGATTTCAACAACCCCAGCATGTTTGTTTCCACGTTGTTCTTTATTTTCATATTGTTGGCTGCTTTTTTAATTTAATTTTTTTTTTTCGTCTCGTTTTTTCTGTGTGTATAAAGTTACACGAACAACTATGAATTATTTGTTTTTTTTTCTTCTTGAAACTAAAAACATACCAACGAGTAAGAAGAAAAACACACCCGCACAACTAACAGAACGTTACTAAAACCAGTATATTTTCTGATTTTAGTCGGTGTGGCTACAAGTACTGGTTGTGTTGCTTGTCCGTTGTATTTGCTGTCATTCAAAACTTTGGGTATTTTCTCGTTAATTAGTTAAAAAAAAAACTGTTTTAATACATTTGTAGAAAAACACGCAGACGTTTAAAACAAACCAAGGAATACTAGGTCACCAGTTTTTAAATATTTAAATTCTTTCGGGGTTTTTTTTTTTGGGGGGGGGTATGTAATTGCGTTCTTTTCAAACTTTATATTGCATAAAAACCGTCTCAAACAAGCTAAAACTAACGCTCTCTTTTTGTTCCATGTTTTTTTTTTTTTAATTTACTTTCTAGCTTTTTTTTAATTACTACTATGTCACCACTTATCAAGGCCTAAATACCACTCGAGGATAAGGGTCACTGAGATTGTCAGTTGTTGATGAACAACATCTTGAGGGGATTTGAACGATGGGTGAAATGGTCATGATTTGATTATTTTGGTGGACGAATCGACTAATTTATAAACATTGAACTTGAAAACGACTGTTGTAGTCAGCTCGGAAGCAGCCTCGTGGTAATGTTTTCCACAGATGGGAAGTTCTAGGAAATAAAATGTGTAAATGAAAGGTCCATCTAGATTTATGTACACATAGGACGAAAGGAACATTTTTACAGTGGTTGTAGCTAGACGAGTTTTCGCTATGAATGTGTTATAAAGAGGTCAATCAGTTATTGGAGCTCAGTCGAACACATACCATAGAAATAACTATAAAGAAAGGCTAGCAACATCTTTTCTGTGAGAAAAGGGGTATAAAGAATAGAAGAGATCATCTACCACTAGATTTCGAAGTCAATTTTGTACTCTCTCAAGACAGGAAAAAGTGCCTTGAACATCACCTTCCTATTTTTTTTATTTCCTTAAGATATTTGTTCTTTAATGTGGTGTATTGTTTGAGGTAGACCGAACACTGTCAGTGCAAAGTGTAATTGAGACGACACAAGGCTATCAAATTTTTTTGAAGACAGTCACTTTATATCGTAAAACTTACAATACTCCAGCTTATAAAAATGTCTTAAACTTTGAATAGTGTAGTGTGATTAATCACACAATGCAGCTACTAGCCGTTATATATATATATATATATATATATATATATATATATTATAGCAAAATCTTTTGTGAATTCGTTGTTTTTAAGTATTGAAATAGTTTCATGACTTCCTTTCTTGGACTGGGATCAAATTGTATAAGCTCTGCTTTCGATCGGAGAAAGAGAGATCCTTCTTGCTTGGGTCAATTTTTATGTTAGTCCTATCCAGATTGCCTTTTTTGGTGGAGATGGATACCCCCCCCCCCTGCCTTCAGACTAAACCCTGACTTGTGTTTAACTTTGCCCTCGTGAGGAGGCAAGTAAATAGGGCTATAGTTTGTTTCATGTTTGAGAATTCTTTAGATGAGGGTTCGTAATGTGTATGATTCGACCTACCATTCTCACGTTGGTTGCTATATTCATAACGTTTAGGCCGATGTAATCTCCCACCTTCTTCAATTAGATAAAAACAAAAAATCCTCCAGTTCGATGAGAAGATCCACAAGTTCGAAAGGATTCACCTGAAAGTTGGAGGTTACATTAGCCGAAACTTTAAATATGAGAGTAGTTCGAATAATACAAAATACTCATAGTTTGTGTTGCTATTTTTTTTTTTCTATAGCGAGTCCGTTTACTTCCGTACAAGGACAGAATTGGACACAAAGTCGGTTTTTAATTTGGAAAGTCCAGCTCATCAAAAAAGGGCACTCTGGATTGGAAGAAAATGTTAAAATTACCCTAGTCTAGAATACAGAACCTCAACAGGTGAAGTGTAGTATCAGAACAGATACTACACTTTGATCCTATAGCGCGTCATCAAAATGACTATATAAATTTACATTTTTTTTTCATCTCGAATGCATAAAAGCAAATTGATCATTCCTTAACTCTATAATAAAGACCAATGTGTATTTATTTTTATATAAAAAAAAATATGAATCTGTCCCGTTACATAAAATGTTGACGAATAACAAAACAAAAAAACCGTAACTTTTTCTAGCCCCATTTCAAGACAACCTCCGCTACCTGAAATGAAATCGGAAAGAAATCCTTCACTATAATAAAAAGTCAACGGTGGCTGTTCCTTTTTTTTAGGTCATCAGGAATGACAATAATAATTTAAATATAAAAAATAAATTATTGGGGTAATTCTATGATTTTTATATGAATATTAGTGCGAACATGATTTCTTTTTCCGTCATTTTTTATTAAGAATGTACGCTAGTATAAAATTATATATATATATATATGTGTATATATATATATATATATATATATATATTATATATAATGTATGTATTAAATTAGATTCTGTTAACTTTTTTACCTACAATCCATCTTCACTAGATATTCAGTTCATTGTAAACTTAATTTAATAATCGAGGCATTTTCCCTTTTTGTATAATCCACACTAAAGACATTCAATGTCATCTCGCATTCACAGTTAGCCACACATTCAAACAGGTTACTATCTTTTGTTCCCTATAAAACGAACATTTAATCCTGTTAGTGGGCAGACCTCGTTAACGAGATTATGTGTTCATTGCAAACTCGTGTTCGAGTATTGTCATTGCTTGACTAGTATGTTACCAAGCAATGCATGCGCATACAGCTTTTTTAAGCGAGGAAAAACTTTGCACAGAACCCAATCTCACTCCATAAGCGACGGCCACCCTAACCCCAAAAGAGCAAGTCTACATTATCGGAAGCAACAGTCGGCACAGGTGTTATATCAGTGATCCTTTTAGATCTATGCATTTATGGTGGCATTTTAACTGTGAATGCAAACACCAAACTAAGCGTTTCTATTCCGGCATATATATATATATATATATATATATATATATAATGAGAGAGGGGGAGTGGGGTGGAGAAAAGTGTTGGAGACACTATATGAAAGACAGAAAGGTAAACAATTAAACAATGGAAGACATGAAGAAAACAACTCGGAAAATTTGACCGGTTTCTTTCCGGTCAAATTTTCCGAGTTGTTTTCTTCATTTCTTTCATTGTTTGTTTCCCTTTCTGTCTTTCATGCCTATATATATATATATGTGTGTGTATGTGCAAAAATAAAAAAGTGCAAGAAGCTATGTAAAAGTGTGTGTCTGTGTATATAATATATATTTAAGAATGTAATAAATCATCGACTGAAGAACGGATTCATTTGGTATATTTAGCTCCGCGAACTGAGTTTCCAGTGTTTCGTGAAACGGACGGTATTGATGGACGTTCAAACAAATGTGTAAGATTTTTTGTGAATTAAAAAAGAAAAATATCCTCTTACACATGTAATTAAACATTCTGGTCATTTCTCTTATGCTAAAAACATATCATATATATATATATATATATATATATATATATATATATGAATATATTATACGTAGTAAGTTATTGAAATATATTTATGGCAATTAAGCTACGCAGAGGCGTCCGCGTTTCATCCCAATAGAGAAAGGGCTGAAAGGCGGACGCATCTGTATAGCTTAATTGCCATAAATATATTTTCATAATTTACTACCTCGCTCTACTCACGTATTAAGCATTGTTGAAGTAAATACTGAAAATGTATACACAATATATTGCATGCCTTAAAATGTGGATACATGAAATAATAATAATAATAATAATATAATAATAATAATCATATATATATATATATATATATATATATATATATATATATATATATATGCTAGCTGGCCGTTCACACAAAGAACGTGATTACACCGACACTACAACACACATACACAAGCATATCCGCGTCTTCTACACAACCGTAGTTCTACTACACGATCACTTGATCTTATTTTCGTGAATAATAAAGACAAATAAACTGTCAATGCATTATACGTGTGCGAACATCAATACAGAAGCAAACCGGTTCTTTTCTCGTTCATATTTCTTGACCATTAACAAGTAAAGGCGATTTTTTTTTTACCTGTGGTTCTGAGTAATGAGTGTCGTCACTCATCAGGTAAACAAGCTGTTGTCGGCTTTTTGCAATCGCGGATATAGGCGAGCGTAGGTGGTGTGTCTTTCCTTAAAAAGGGAGCTCTTAGACAAATGTTTTTATGTGTCTTAAAAATATTTATTTAACCTACAGCCATGTTCGCTGAATTTAAACTACATTTAGCTCCGTTTTTTTTTTGTTTGAAGTGAAAGACGAACAAGGAATCTTTTCTCAGGTACCGTTTGCGCGAATGATTCCGGGAACTGTCTGCGATAGAAACGCGGCTTATTCGTAGCTGCAATACTTCTCTGCAACTAGAAGTAGGTATAGATGGTGCTTCCTCAACTGATTGCACTGCCATTTAAAACCATTCAATATATAAGTAATTTTATTAGAGATCTGGAAAATGTGTTATGTCAGTATTTCGCCAGGTGACCAAAGCTTGAACCTTTTAAAAATAATGTTTTTGAGTCGTATTACATTTTTAAAGAGCTTATTCCAAGTCTTGACCACCTGAGAAAATACTAGCAAAAACATAAAAAAACGGCTTGCAAAGTCGTAGAAGATCTATATTATTTACTCGCTGTATTTATCCGGTGTTGCCCGGGTGGGATGCATAGAAAATAATTCAAAATATAGTCATGTTTACAATGAGTTATTTTATGATTTTTTTTTATTTGTTTTAGTTTTCCCTGATTTTATTTTCGATTTGAATAAATATTCGATTAATAATACTTCAATTTGCCAAATTTACGTCTCTGCGAGAAACACACACAAACAAAATATTGTGTGCGATAGTTTTATTAATGCAGGGATTTAGAAAAAAAACTTATGTTTTCACAAAAAAAAAAAAATTCCAACCAAACTTATATCTGAACGCAAAGCAAGAGACTGACAGTAACTACGCTGTTGCTTCTGTAATGGGCAGAAACAATTCTATAAAAAGAATGGCACTTGTGCAGTTTAGTAAACGGCGGCAGATAATCTGCAGGAAGTAGCCACCAATAAATTAAAACATTTTAACAAATGTATTTAATAAAGTATAGTTTCTGAAAGAAAAAATTGTAATAAAATTTTAAAAAATGTTCAACAAAGTAAAATATTGGCCGAAATATTGTCATAAAATATAGTTTCTGAAATTGACTGATTTTTTTTTTATATATAAAATGTTGAATGTTATAAAACGAACATAATAATGATTATAATAATAATAATAATAAAACTATATTTAATTACAATGTTTTGGCCAAAATGTTACTTTATTGAAAATAAACTTTATTTTATTACGATTCCTGTCTTTCAGAAACTATATTTTATTAAATAAATAAATTTATTAAAATGTTTTTATTTTATTGGTCTATACATTGAATTATCTGGCGCTGTTTACTCAGTGCAAATTTTTTTAAAGTAAACTCGGAATATTTAAGTTATATAATTCGAACTATAGTAATATAAACACTATTGAGCTCCTAACCCAGTTTTTTGTGAACTTAAAGGAATATATATATATATATATATATATATATATATATATATATTTCTGTTGGATGGAAAGAAATCCAATACAGTGCTCAATTATTCTATAAAGCGTAATACTTATTTACTTCTGTAAAATCATATATAGGAAAAATTTAAGTAAAAGAACCAATACAATTTAAGATATCCACAGGAGATCAATTAATACAAAATTACTTGTTAGCAAATTAGATCTCATGAATCTCCTAGGATATTTTTTTAATACTGCAGATAAACATAAGCTCAATGGTTGAAAGATTATGGTAAACAGAGCGTTCATACTATAATTCGATAGATTATAAAATTTATGACACAATTAATTAAAATTTTAAATATGATCAAACAATGTTAAGTGTTTATTTTCTGAGCTGGATTATAATATTTAAAATTTTAATTGTGTCATATATTTTATAATCTACTGAATTATAATATATATGTATGCTCTTGAAAGGTAAACCTATATACCACATTTCCTCTGCTGTGCTTAAGAGTTCTTTTCATCTGGCAAATAAATATATTGTTGTTCGGTTGGCAATAGCAATGCATTAATCAATTCGAACTTTTTTTTTTTACCTGAAAGAATAATCTCTAATTGTCACGTGACAACTTTAGCGAAGCTATCCCTGTAAATCTATATTGTTGCATTTAGTCCGGCAAATCGCTCATCAAAGCGAATGTCTTTATTAAAGAAACTTCCACCGTGTTCACCGCTGATTTATCACGACGAAACTACTATGTATGAACGTACAATACATTCAAATTACTACTTAGCGTCTGCAACGACGGGCAACAAAGACGAGTAGAAGAGCCCCCCCCCCTCCCTCCCGCCACCGTACTCGTTTTATTTTGTCCCCTTCTCGCCGGCGACCTTACCTTTTTGTAATTTAGTAGTTATTATTTAGTTGCCTTAAGCTTAAACACATTTCTTTATACACCTCTTTAAAGGGTTCCCCCACCTTTACAGGCTGACGTTGAAGCTACCAGGAGTAGTACCGACAACGTCACTACTACACAACTTTGTGCCCCCTACCACCACAGCGCGTACACTCACTCAATCCCTATTCTATTCTAAATTCTTTTCTTTCCTTTTTTTTCTTCTCGCACATGAGCGGATTTACCTTCTAGTTGAACCCGTACTGTACTGAGAGGGAGAACAAAAACTTTTATTACAATAGCAAAAAAAATATCAGGTGGGTCTTCTATACGAGGGGACCCGTATCCGAATGTTTCCGATTGCGATTTACAGAAATGGCCGAAGCAGTTTACGATTTGAAAGCCGCAAAACTAAAAGCAGCCCCATAGCAAAACCTCCAAATTGCAACAGAAGCAAACAGAAATTTATCCTTTTGATTCAGGTTAAAAATAATTTTAGCCCCGTTCAAAAATAAATTCCTCAATAAAAAAAAGAAAACTAAGTTGATTCACTTAAATATTTGAAGAAAATTATTAAACTCATTCTTAACACGGAGGGGTTGGTGGAAATGGCCCTAACCGGAAGTAGGCTCGAATTTCACGAATTGTAAAATTAAAATATTAGTTACATGAATCAAATGTAAATTTAAGCTGAACTCTGGATGTAATGCAGACCAGGAAAACAATGAACATGTATTTTAAATTTAAGTCAAAAAGAGATACCGT
The DNA here is from genome assembly GCA_963556195.1 of Sepiola atlantica. NCBI lineage: Eukaryota > Metazoa > Mollusca > Cephalopoda > Sepiida > Sepiolidae > Sepiola > Sepiola atlantica. The sequence goes on along the minus strand of OY744521.1, from coordinate 155,610,049 downwards.
CTCTGGCTAGGTGATCGGCTAAACAGAGTTCAAACCCTAGCGGGTCTATTGCCTTTAGTTAGCTTGTGAAAGGTATGAACCCTTTAATCCCCCCCCCCCGCGCTCTGGTGAAAATAGCAACTTGTGTCTAAATAATCGTATACAATATGCGTCTGTTTCCCCATTTAATAACTCAGAATGGTCAAACAAATAAAATACAAATTCAATTGCCTGAATTCATTACTAAACGATTATATTTAAATCTGGGATCGGGTGAAAAAAATGCGATTTCGAATTTATAAAGAAAAGTAAAAATCAAAGGATAAACTTTTTTTTTAGTATTTGCGTAGAATAGCTCACCGCACATCTTACAGAGATTCCCTCTTAAAACCCTACCACTAACGCTAAGTTTGGGTAGCAACGCCCTTTCCCTAAAAAAGCATCTTCCTTAAACATAGTCCTAACCCTAAGTCGGAATCTCCATAAATACTGAAAGTTCGTTAGTGCGCTATTCTGCACACGTCTCGCTTTTTTACAAAATGGATGTGTGAGGAAAAAAACTTTGACTTATTTATTTGCAAACAAAGTTTTAAAATTACTTTACAAATTAAGCACAAGGCCATCAATAGTATGGGGAAGGGGTTCGCTAGTCATCTTCTGTCCATCTTATTCTTTAATAGATTAATTCTGACCCATTCATCCAGTCACTGTTCCTTTCATTCTTTTGTGATTTGTCCATCATTTTAACTTCAATAATGAGCACAATACCATGTTCACCCTATAGACTACCCTACTTAAGATATCCTTAATAGTTTATATGTGTTTATAAATATAATTTCGTTAAAGAGGGGGAGAGGTTAAATACCAGACAGAACAGACAGATAAATGTTTTCCTCTTACTAAATATTATCACCGAGTCTGTGGAATTGCGCCAATCATTATGGAAAGAATTAAAAGTCGAAAACTATAAAGTTTTGAATAACGCAGAAGCCTCTATTGATTTTCCGTTCACGCTTTGAAAGTTTTCTACTTCTATCGTATAGCTATATGTAATCTCTCTAGTTTTGACAAGAATGGTCAGAGTTGATGCATTTAAACGGTTGCATTTTTGTTTTCAATCAAATAGAAATAACCAAACGGATTTTGTTTTATCCTTGGGATTATTAGGGTTGTTGGTTTTTTCCTAATCCTTTTTTTTTGCAAGAAGACAAATAACTACAAAACGAGTCTTTTTGTTGGCTATCGTTCAAGTTCAGACAAGATGTGTGACGTTTTTTCTCTTTAAAACAATCAACCTAATGAGTATTTCCGATTGGTGCATTTTATAACTTTCTGAATAACCCATGTATAACACTCTATCTACTTAATATAACAGTCATGTACGATCAAAATGCTACAAATAGAATATTTGGGGGGGTTTCTTGGTATCAACCGAGAACCTTATCTGAACATTGTCCAAGTATAATGTTAATCGAACATGTACAGGCCATTGATGTGACAAATTTCGGCCCTCGTTCAAGGTGAAGTTTCTATTATATTGTCGCTGTACTAACCACGTATCCATCGAGTGGCCTTTGGCATTGATAGGGCTGAATAAGAGTGAATACGTGCCAGTTGAAAGATGAAGAACGTCATGAGAGGATTTATGATTAATAGAATGCACTAAGTGTGATTACTTGTTGATACGGATTATGACCGGAATCTGTTGCCATTGGATTTGAGCATTTTTAGGTGAATTAGGAGAAATCCTTCTAGACGAGACATTTTTTGTTTTGTCTCAATCCATAGTGCCCCTTTCTGGGAGCTGGATGTCTCCAGATTATGGAGTGATCTTCCGTCTAACTTTTTTCTCGTGGAGAAAAGTAAACAGGGATTATACAAGGCGATGGATCGCCTTGGGATTATAGAAATGAATAGCGTTTTATTGTGTGATTCTTATAATTATTTACTCTTCACATTTGATTGAATGTTTGAACGAGGTTAATTCGAAATTTCCAATTGATATTTTAATAAACTTTACATAATTTCCATTATAAATAATATATATATATATATATATATATTATAATTTAAAAACTATATCTTACAGTGTCTGATGGGTGCACCGGGCTCTCATCGATGTGGCCATGCCGGGTCTGGGGTAAAAACCGGCTTATAGTCGCAGGTCGACTCTTTAGCACCGTTCGGTGGGAGAAGATCAAATAAAACCCCTGTATACCCAGAATACACTGTAATTTAGTTTTTTAAATAAACTTGTAAAACTTACAATCGAGCTTTTTATTGTTTTTTTGTAATTAACTTACAATACCTTCTGTATATATATATATATATATATATATATATATATATATATATATATATATAATGTATATATAATGTATATATATATATATTAGTGTGGGTTCGCTATTGGCCTAACGTATAGCATCGGAGACTATGAAATCGGCTATGTCGAGTTCAAAACAAAACTTTGGATCTGCTACGGCCATTTACGGAGCGAACTAATTCTATTGGGAAAGTTATCAAACAACAACCTTCTTCCATCCATGACTAAAATAATATGCTCAATTAATCGTGTATAAGTATTTGGTTTCGATATTAAATAATGAGAAAAGTTTGTTTTTTGCCAAACCAAACATCAAATGTCGGACCCCCTTCCCCTCACTTGCTATGAATAAAAGAGCAACACGTGTTCAATCAATCATATACAATGAATCATTTACAACATTGTTTCCGCATAAAATAACATAGAAAATGTTTGATATGCTGTAAAACAACCAAACCAAATATTTTACCTAAATTTCTCATATGCAATTAAAAAAAATTACCTAAATAGTATATTTGTATGTAGTTTTTTTGCCTTTTTTCCACAAAGAAAAATGAATATGGCACAAGGCCGGTTGTTCAATGTATGTAATCAAGCTCCCCCTAGGGTGAGGCATTCTTGAAGTTTACAACAGGAGGATGGACTAGTACTTTTATTTTTAGTCCGAACGTGAGAAAAAAGTAAAATTGAAAAAAAAAATCTATTCCATTTTGGTTGAAATATTCTTTACTCGTTAACCTTAGTCGATTGGATTTTATGTTAGGTAAAAATGAAAACCCACAAACTTTTTTTTATTATATGGAAAGTAAAAAAAAAGCGCAAGTCGTGCGTGCGTAAATGTATGGGAAAAACACCTTTACAATACGAGTTCTTTTTCCTTTCTTTTCATGAATATTAAATAGTGTTTCGTTGGACTTTTCTACTTTTTTTTTTAATGAATCTACACGCTGACCTAGATACGAAAACCTAACTGGTTGTTAGCCTGGATGTTTCCCCTCACCTGTGCGCACGGCATTTCGCTTACAAAAGAAAGCTGGGATGGATGCTGTTGCCCGCGATCATAAATGACCATAGCTTTTTTTTTTAGCCCTCTCCCCTTCCTCTAACCGCGCTCGTCCTTCCTCTACTAAACGACACTCTACTCCTGTCTTAACTAAACGTAAAACACACCTGGAAGAAAGAAAACTAAAAGCTGTCTTAAATTCTATCCACATGTCTCTTGTTATTCGATTTCACTTCCAAAACTCTGAACAGAAAATAAAACGTAATCAACTTTTTTTTATCTTACCAATCTCTTTATAAATCTTATGTTGTTTTTGTTTTTTATTTAAATCTTATTTACGAAGATTAGATTAGTCTCGCACAAAGACTATTATCCACTTAGTGAATAAATCAGTTTAACTAAATTTATTTCCTTTATTGACGGAAACATATAAATAAAAATGAGACAAAATATAATGATCGTTAACAAAGTCATGTATGATGTTGTTAAGCGATACTGCTCATTAATTTACGACTCCACAGTCTAATTAGATTATCTATATAATAATAATAAAAATTATTTAGAATGGAGTGTTGCAAAATCAAATTCCGTCGTTCTGTTTTAACTTTAAGACATACTATTTGCATTCTTTTTAATTTAATGCCATTTTAATACAATTTTAAATGAATAAAATTAGACAATACAAATTATAAATGTATATTACAGAATATTAATTTATTGGAAACTTAAAAAGAAAATAAATATACAAAAGCGGCTTTTGTTTAACGGAGTTTCGAGAATAATATATACTGTATCATTATATTTACGTTTAAAGGTGTTGATGTTAATATACTTAGGTAAGATTCGCATTTATTCATATTTCGCAATGTATTTATTACGTTTAAAGTTTTTGACGGACGGACGGAGAGACGGACAAAATTCCTATTTATATCAGATACATTCGTTTTATTTACTTAAATGTTAGCTGACAATAACAATTAGTTTACTGTAAGAAGAAACATGAAATATGTTTCTGTATATTATAAAACCTTAAATGCATGTATTACTTCAAGAGATAAATTAGGATTAACATTAAGTTATACCAATAATCACCGAAGTTAAGCTACGTTGAGTCTGGCTAGTACTAAAATGGGTGACCATTTTGGAATATCAGGTGCTGTATGCTTATCTTGGCATTGTTTTCAGTCGTTCTGGATTTCTCCTTGCCACTGAAATCACAATCACACGCGCAGCCACTCTTAGAGGTGGTATACATTGTCTCTCAAAGACTGAATGGAGGAAATGCGTATATCAATACATTGGAGGTGACAGTGGTTAAATGAGTACTGGGTGTGCCAGGTTCGAATCCAGTTGGTTCCATAACACCATTTTCACTTATGGATGTTGGCAACTTTCCCCACATTCTAAAATAAGGATCGGAAAACCAATGCCCACAACACAATCAAGCTGGTGAAAACAGTCGTACCATAGTGATCCATACGAATTTATTTTTTATAAAAGTAGAAAAAAAATCAACCGTGAAATTCTCAATGCGGTCCCGCTAGTCTGTATAATAATACGCTAAGACATTTCATGTTCGTACGTACGTTATCATCTTTCACACACATTTAAACAAATAAGATCGCGCGATTGGCAAAGATGATGATTGTTTATAATTCTGATGTTGCTAAAGTAAAAAGAAAATTCCGTCTTTACTCATTTTAACATCAATGGTTCCAAAATCAACTGATGTCGTCCTGTCGACTAAAAAAGTCCGCCTTTTTTAAATAAATACATTTTCAAAACGTGCCATTCTTTTTTATTGACATTAAAAATAGTAAACTGATAATTATTTTTACGGTAAGAAGACGGATATTGTTTTCAAAAAAATTAAATTGCTACAATTTTAAATAACTCGACATATTCGTGCTATTTCTTTTAAAGAAAATTTACCTGACAATTATTTTTACGGAACAAGTTATTGGTTTCTTTCTTAATTGTATTGACTCTAATAGACATTGATTATTTTAAAATGAATCTTATTATTAAAATTATACAGATTGATGTAGAATGCACAGTTGAATGTCGACAGGCTAGTTATAGTTAGCATTTTATAATACTAGTTGTGTATATCGTTATATATTATATTTTTTCGGTAACACCAGATTGTCTGTCTGAAATACTCAATTACAAATTTTCAAATTACTTTTTATCGAATAGCTAATCGAATCCCGGCTATGCTGAAGCACTGGCCACTAGAGGTTAATTGAAACGTATGTTACTTCTCGGCTTTAGCATTCATACCAGCCGATGACTTGGCACGATTCTGGCAACCTTGACCTCTCGGGCCCTTCTTTGTCAGAAGGTGGTATGGTTCGGCCCGGTCCTAGGAAGTGCACTCCTGTTTTGAGAAAGCGGTTGGTTCATGTCCGATTGTTTGAGGCGTCTCTACTGAAGAATTCCAACATGTTCGTTCTTTCTGCTTTTCTGCCATTTCTTGCTGCAGTACAAGGTAAATAGGTTCGCTTAAATAAAATATTAACACTTCTGTCTCTCTGGCACCTCTGACGTACCAAAGAACTAATGATTGCAATAACAATCATTACATTAAGCAAGATAAGCATTTAAGATATTCATGAATCTTCAATTTGAGGATTTAGATCAGTGGTTCTGAACCAGTGGGAATCCCATCCCAGGGGCGAATTTCAGGTTTTCGGGGAAGGGGGATTGGCACCACAGATTAGCAGACACAAAGTGGATCCAGGGCCACAGAAAACACAGTGTGCATCGCCCATTGCTACTAAAAGGTAATGTTGAATATTCTTTCAACTAGCGTTGTATTAAATGCTATCATGTTAGTATGAGTTATTATTGTTAGTATGAATTCACATTTTGAGTCAGACATTTTTTTGAAAGGAGGGAAATATCAGTCTGATACATGATGAAAGGGTTCAAAGGCTAAAAGAAGGTCGAGAACCCCGGATTTAGATCATTTATCGACACATTTTGATCCGCATGTCGTTCGATTCTTGTGCTTGATAACAACCAGTATAGGAGTAATAAAAGTGTACGACATCCATAGAAGCTAACGTCATCTAACGCCACAAAGACGAACTAAATGACACGAAATTGAAATTATTTTAATTAAAACCCTTAAAAGAAAATATGATTAGGTTCCAAGCTCTGGCTCATACTTGATAAAAACTTAACATGGACATTTAAAATTACGTTTGTGCATTTGATTTCTATCAATAAATGTCGATTGCCTTATTTCAACGCAGAGAGACAATACGTTTGTTTTGTCTTTCAAATCAATACATATTATTGGAATCCTTTCCTTCTAATGAGTAAAATGAACATAAATGCGTTTTCTTTTTCATCTTTAATTACAAATTAATGTATATATATATATATATATATATGAAAACCTCACTATTATAACTACGGATCATCCAAATAACTTAGCTTTTTATCCACAACCCCTGAAAACTTGTTTGTTCTGTTACTATAGTTACAGTGACAATAGGGATATAGACGTAGAATATAAAATATAGATTTAAATATGTAGAATTAGGACAGGCGCCCGTAAATTCGTTAGATACAAAACTTCGATTAGCCTCATGGATAGGCGCCGAGTACGGGCTCGTTACGTGAAGTCCAAGTCTTATCTGATATGTTGTATGTATTTACGCACGAATGTTACGGAGGTATGGACCCGCAGCGTTTATCTCCCCTATTAATGGGTAAAATATCAAGTTGTGTTCAATTAATCGTATTACAATAGGTATTATATATCGGGATAATCCCGTTGACACACCGGTTCCTGTTAGATCACCGAATTCAAGCGACGTTGAGTTCAAGTGACCGTTTGGGAATACCAGGTGCTGTATGTACTCTCCACTAATCTCGGCATTGTTTCCAGTCTGTCTGGACTTCTCTTTGCCACTGGAATCAAGCAGTGCCGGCTTGGAAGAAGAGAGGTGAGGATTGCGCAACCTTCGCTTCACATTTATACTTGCAGTCACCATTACAGAGGATGTCCATTGTCTCTCAAGACTGAACGAAGGCCATAAATATATATCGCGTTTAAACATGCAAATTAATTCGGCAGAATTTTGTCAGGTACGGCAAATACTTTTGTTGGTGCTTGCGTATGTATGGGGGAATAATCTCTTGGTGTTTAATAACGGCACGAAACATATAGACTAAGGATCTTTTTGAAAAGAAAAACGCCAATCTTTCAAAGAAAAGCAGCATTTTACTTCAAATCCCCAAACCAAAACGATATAGATTGCAAACTATCTTCATGTAATAAACACTAATCCATTTTAGTGGACAAACTGAATGGTCAATTTGTCCAGCATTAATCATAAAATAGCAACGAAATTGTGAATATTATAGTTTTCTTTTCTTTTTCTTGGGCGATGGCATTATTTCTATTTGAATAAAATGAATATCCTCGTTAACCAAATAGTCGATACTGCTTCACATGAAAAATAGTAAAATGTCGCAGAAATCACTTTGTCTTCATCCAAAGTTCGATTGGAAATCGTGGTTATTTTCAAAAGATGTCTTGCAATCTAAAATAAAACAAAAATGACGTTTTAAAAATTACTTTTTGGCGACGATACGGAAATAATTCGTTGATATAATTACCTCGTGGTTATCATAGTTTTATTTTCTATTCATTTGTCATATTGTTGTAGCAGGTGCTTTAAACATCAACATCATAGTCTCAATCGATGTTATATTTACCGCCGTTTAAGACTATTTCATCAAATACAAAGAAAATTACAAGCTAAACAAATGAAATAATGGCACTCAGTAGAGTGCCTACTTACGCCAAGGAGTCTTATGGGTCCTCATCAATTCATCGCCTGAATCATTCTTATCCCATTTAACTTTAATTTAACTTTATTGAAGTTTAAAACTTCAACCTAAGCTTAACAAACCAACAGTTCGCAAGAAGGTAAAGGAGATGTTAATATACCTAATTGGTATAATCGCTACCAACGCTAACTATCGAATTGGCTAAGTGTAAATGAAGTCCTAGTGGATATATTTCATTCACTAGAGTACTAGTATTTATTTGAATGTGTATACCTTCGCCCCAAACAAATGGTGAAGTTGCTTGTATTTAATGAATCGTTATAAAGTGTTGTATCGCCATTAACTTACTCCCCAAAAGGGTTAACGTATTATGAAAGAGACAAATTCGTACTAAGATCAAAGTGTAGTATCTGTTCTGTCCTTGGTCGGTAAATAAGATCCTTCTAGATTGTAGCAATCTTTTTAAAAATTTTGGTCCCAGTCCATACTAGACCGTTTTGGGTAGCTGGATTTTCCTCACACTAAAACAGAACTTGTGTCTAACTCTGCCCCTAGTAAATGGGGACAAATCGATCAAGTCTTGTTCTTATGCTAATTCTATCGTTTAAAGATCAATAAATTCAATAACAGAGAGTATTAGTTTTATCAAATAATTAATAAGCACATCTATTTAAAAGAGTGTCCGAAACCACTTGGTGTCATTATTTAACAAGGTCAAATGTTCTGCAAAGTTTTAGAAACTGGCCAAGATTTGGCCGTACTAAGTGTGTTTTCTTCGTTAACCGACTATCTCATTAAAGTTAAATGAAAACTTTTAACAATTGCTTACGGTTTCTTAAGCCGGAAACACATTCGTCCGATTTCAATTAGCTCGACTAACTAGGTGTGATTTATTGCAATCCAGTCAAAGGCCCCGCATTAGCATCTTACACGATTCCTAATTAGATATAACGGATATCCGATATAAGATAAACGGAATATCTCGTGGAGGAGGAGGTGGATCGTCAAGTGAGATGAAGGATATCTATTAATAAAGTAATACCATTTAAAGCAATTAACGAGATGGTTCGAAGGAGTTTTCGGGGAGATTTGGAAATTAAGATAGATATTGTTTATTGAATTAAACGTGCGCCTCCTACAGAGAAACAAACTCGAAACCCAAGGACGCCGTTGTCAATAAGATTAATGTTCGATACGAAGAGCGTTGGTTTACCTCATACAGAGGGAGGAAACTTGAAAACAATCGAAAGGAAAAAATAGTAAAACATTCGCTCTTCATTAGCAATCTCTATCGTAATTTCAACAAGAATATGGGCTTCATTCAAAGCTATATCTAAAATGTATTATGCTGTTATGAATCGTACATAACTGTTTGTATTACTCAAACTAACCCTAACCTAACCGCTTTTAGTAAAGGTAAAGTAAAAGGTATCCAGTAAAAGTCTAAATATACATGTTGCAAGAATAATAAGGGTATCCAAAAGATTACGTAAACGTTGAAAAGATTGTCTGGCAAGTAACAGCGCTTTTTTATTTGTATATTTTAGTAAAAGTTGGAACTTGCTTCTTTCTTTCTTAATATATAAATTCTAACGTTCGATTGCTAAGATATAATCGATTAAATGAAAGGAAATAAGTATTGGGATTTATTAGTTTTTTGGTAAATATAGTAATCGATTGTCGTTGAAACCAAATTCGATGTTCATTGGTCACTCCACACTTGCAACCATTTCTGGTGGACTGCCATGCGCACAGCTAGCCAGCTGTCTGGAGAGGGTCCACTGATTTGGACATTGCCCCCAACCCTGCACGATAATTAAAAGACTGAAGAAATATATATATATATATATATATATATATATATATATATATATATATATATATATATATATATATATAATCAACCACTCTATAATAACGACAGATGTGTATTTATTTGTATGTAAATAAATATCAACCACGTCACACAAAATTTGGCGAGTAAAATGAAACCGCCGGACGAAACTATTTCCCGTGTTATGGGGAAGTGAGAAAGCAAATATCAAGTCCGCTTCCTCTCCGCCGTCTAAAATGAATTCGGAAAGAATTTCTTACTCTATTTCCATAATGAGATGTGGTCGTTCTTTTATTCACTTTGATATTTTTTTTTTCTTTTAATATAATTTTATAGTTTAAGACGTTTTCTTTTTACCTCACAGAATGAAAAGTTAGTTTATATTTACGCTAACGAAGCATATTTTTTTCGTTATTTTTGATCGTTGGTATTATATATATATATATATATATATATATATATATATATATATATATATATATATATATATATATATATATATGCGCGCGCCTGATCGTTCGATATATACATATTTGATTGTTAGATTGTGTTTGATGTGCTGTCGAACTGCCTTTCATTGTAGAACCTCTGATATGTCTGTCTGCTGGTCAAACCACTGAGATTGCCACTTGACATTCATAATCTATGCGCCGTCTAAAGTTGAGTTACCTGCGTTCGAGACATCGATTTTTCTCTTGATTTCCATAATGAGGAACCGGTCTTCGATTATTAACTAAATTGCCGGAAAACCTTTTTAGATGTCAAAAACTTGTTATCTTCTTTCCCAACCCGACGATGGAATGAATACTTTGTCTTTCCTTCTAAAAGGCCGTTGGTATCGGAAAGCAAAGCTAGACATATTTTCGACACTGCCAGAGATTTCATACCATTTTAACATTAAAATGGCTTTCGTTGCATCACTTATTCTGATTAATGTATTCAAATGTCCCATGAATTAATATTTGATTAATGTTTTAAGATCCTATATAAGAAATTGGCAAATACCATTTTCATTATTGTACTTTATAAATAGCGTGTATGGTGAGTAGAACTTTTCTATAGTATCATTAATATTACATGGGTTGAGTTGCATTCGTTTAAAAAATTGGTTTCCCATCGTTTTTCGTCTTACGTGGATTGTTTTGGTCCAGGTAAAGGTTGAATAGATTTTATTACGAATGTCCACGTACGATCCTTCTGTTAGACATCGCTAGAGAAAATAAATGTTTATTCAACACCTACCCACAATAGGAGTATGTGACACAAGGTCGGAAAGTGGAATTTGAAAAGCCAGCGCCCGAGAAGGTGAGCCCTCTGGCCATTAAAAATTGCCTGGGCAGCCCCGTCGGCATTCCCCGGTAGGGGCGCCCCAGGCAGTAAGCAATAAACTTACTCCTCCGCAAAGAGGGGAGGCAAAGCCTGGCAGGGTGGACCTCCTAGAACTGCACAGGACAGACCCATAGACAGGCGTGAATCAAGCCCCGAAGGCCAAGACAATACCAGTCTATGGGGTGCAGTATCCATCGGAACAGATACTACACTTTGATCTCGACTAGAGTGAAATTCCTACCTTCCGACCTTGTGTCACATTCTACTTTGTGGGAAGTAGATAAATAGGTGAAAGGCATCGGTCACTTAAATAGACGTGTAAGGTACCGGAAAAGTACTTTGTGATGTCACAAAAGGATCACATCAAATAGGGATAACGTCATCGATCAGAACAGATCATAGACGACTCGTGATCCTTCGAAGGGGTAAAGGTCATCTATTAAGTTAGTGACTATGAATCTATTACCAATGGAAGTGTCTTTGCATATCTATACTCTTGTCTGTAACACTATTAATTAAGAATTAAAACATAGCAAGAAATTCCATAACTAATATTTCCTTACTCTCGATCACTGAATTGAACTCCGGACATTTTACACTGATCATTTGATCACTTGGGTCAGTTGAAAACAATAGTGTAAATTGTTTAAATAAAACGTGATTGTTTTTCCATAATCTATTTTACAGGGTGTATTTGTTAAAATTAACTCCCTATTAAGTTATCGTAATTCATTACTGAAATACATTTTTTAATGAATAAATATAAGGTTTATAGCGTAAGGTTTTATTAAGTATTCAATATGGTCGCCAGAAGTCGTCACCAACTTCTCATGTCTGGGGAACTGCATCCACTGATTTCACACGGAATTTCTTTTGGTACTGATAGGTCACCAATTATTAAATAAAAAACAGTTAAGGAAAAGGATTACTAAGTGATAGTCTTTCTCTACTCTATCGTAATTTTCATGGCATGTTCTCGACTGAGTGTCAATCTATGGTGTCTCACCCTCTATAAAACATTAACAAAAACTCGTCTAACTACAACCACTGTCAATAAATTATTTTTCTCCCTCTGTGTGACTAGAATTGAACGGAATTTTCATGAGCAAAATTTATTTCCTCTATGGAATGCAGTACCACCACAAGGCTTCTTTCCGGCTGACTATACCATTGCCATGTTCAAGTCCAATGTAAACAAATTATTGTTGAGCCGTCCTCTTAAATAGTCACTTTACTCGTCAAACCCAATAACCCTTATCCTCGAGTGGCCTGTGGGCCTTGATAAGTGATGTTACTTTCCACACACTCTGTATTTTAATATATACTTATTAAAAATATTTTAATTTAAATCATAAACAATTTAATAATGTCATATATTAAAATACTTAATTTAGTTGCAATGCTCATGGAGAAAATTGTATCTTCTAGATGTCTTATCAATATTGTTGGCCACAAGAATTTGTTAATTGAAAACTATAGTTTTACTTTTTATGTTGTATACTTGGGAAAACATTTTTATTGTTAACAGAATTAGTACACTAAATGACATCACAATTTACTGACTTTTACTCGGTAGGAAAGTAGGGTGTACAGTTATCCGGAAAACTTTTTGTTTAATTTCGTGAGTCAAATAAAATCTTATTTTCTTTGCTTGCGTTTTTATTGTCCTGTTTTTAATTTTCTTGACTTGTCAATTTATTCCGTCGGTCTTCAATTGTCGTAACGATGTTATGATTATGTTTGCGATAAAAGACTATATCGTTATATATCACAAAAGAAAATAACTTTTCCTTTTTATATATAAAATTATGTCTTTGTCTGCTGAATTGAATTCCAAAATAAAATGACAAAACCTCTTTTTCTTGTGAGATTGTCATTCCTAACTAGAAAACGCGGATGCCGCTTTGCCCTTTGCTAACGTCATCCAATCTTCGATTCAAGAGTACGTGTTAGTGTCGTGTCCACGAAGAGATGGTTTCAGTTATTCGATTCCTATAGCAATCAACTTTTTTGAGTCATAAATACCTTAATATAAAGTTACCACTACGGTTTAATTATGCCAAGATTTTGCCCTTGAATAAATCTCGATAGCAAATTACGATATTTTCTTTTTAAGTGAATCGGTATCGTGTTTCTATGTGAATATTCATCCAGCAGAGACCATTTTATATTTAATAAATTCGTTCTTATATATATATATATATATATATATATATATAACAAGTAAATGATAAGAATAAAAATTGTACAAAATATACTATATCTATTAAGTCATCAGTTATTCAAAACAAGGTGTTTTATATAAGAGAAATGTTATTATTCCATCCTTAAACCATGGCTTTTCAAAGAATGATATCTTATCGTCAGAGAAGAGTGGGCAAATAAGTTTGCTAATGAGAGATTACCAAAATGTCAATATTTGAAAAGATATCAAAATAAAAATGATATAAAATACAACAAAAAAAAATAGAAAATATAGGCAAACGTTTGCCGTTTAAGGTACAAAAAGATTTCGCAGAAGCAGATTCGAGGTTAGGTAAATTCCAATCCTGGTTTAGGAAAGAATATTGGTATCTGAAGTTGTAAAACTCCGTTGAGGTTTTGTATAAGTAGAGACCATTATATGGCTCAAATATATAACAGGTCAAAGTTATTTCATACTGTGATTTAATGTCAGTTTCGAAACAAAGAAAAATTAACACGAGTTTCTAGAAGATTTTAAGAATTGTTGTCAAATGCAAACCGTACACCATGAAGGCGAAATTTTATGCAAAAGTTTTCAAATGTACATGAAAACAAAACAAAAATCAATGGCGAAATAGAAACTGACACACTTCAAAAATGATTTCAAATCACTCATTCGAATATTCAGAAAATATTCGTTTGCACATCGAAACTACTCACTGGATAGACTCGTAAAAATCAATGCAGTTATAAGTTTTGAAATAACTATTTAAAGCTTCGAATGTTGAGATTCACTTAGCTCTGGAATGTGATTCTCATAAAACTCGATGGTAACTATATAAATAAAATGTTTATATATATATTCTTGCTCACTCACGCGCGCGCGCATGTGTGTGCTTACGTTGTTTAAAAAAACAGAATATCAAGGAAAGTAAATCAACAAATAAGCTTTTAAAAGGTTTTTACTGAACTTTTTTAATTACGAAAGATATATTCTTACAAGAAAAGAACACCACAGATGAAAATACATTAGATCGGTTGCGTGCGTGGTAAAAATTTCTTCTCTCTTCTCTCTCTTCTCTCTCTTCTCTCTCTTCTCTCTCTTCTCTCTCTTCTCTCTCTTCTCTCTCTCTCTCTCTCAGAGAGAAAAGAGCTTTCATTTTACATATACATTCCACCTTTGCACACACACACACACACACACACACACACACATATATATATATATATATATATATATATATATATAATCCCATTTTCGGCTTTCCCTCCTTTTTAGGTACGAATAGATTCTACCTCTTCTTCAATTTCTGATCCACCTCTTCTGCTCAGTTCCAACGCAACAATCGATTATTAGATTTTTTTCTCATCGATCACATCGCAAAGTCACTAATTCATTTATGCTATTGATTCCTCTCGATGTTCTTTGCGATAAAGTTTAACCATTTGTAGCCATAAATTTGGTCATCTTTAGTATTCCGTTTAACTCGTATTACTTCATTTGATAAGATCAACCATTTTCTCAATGGAGATATCGTAATCGATTCTCGCCAAAGATATTAGCATTTATCGAACGCTTACGAGTTTCTTTTTAGGCAGTTAAATCTCTATTAATGAAAAATAATGAGACAACTTTACGTGTTATTTCTCGCTTCAACATAATTACACATGGAATTGTTTTTACTTTTAATCGAACATTTATTGAAATAAAAAAAAATATAACGTAAACTAAAACAGACTTGTCAAAAATTTTATTTCGAGCTTCATTTATATTCACTCTCTTTCACCCATCGGTCGCACACACTGACATTATGTAGCCAGTTTCCTCCTCTCTGCCTTCGTCACGTAATCAGCGGCCCGATCGCTATCGGTCTGCTTGCTGATTCGACATCTGTGACTCTTAGTTTCTCCTTATCTATAAATTTAATAGTTTTAAAAGAGCAAAATTATTTATGCGATTTAAAAAGAAAATCTCCCGGGAAAACGTCGTATATGTATACTGTTCAACTATCAAATATATACAAAAATATATAAGCATTTTTTTTAACCAGTGAGAAAATTAAAGGAATTTCCTCAAATTAAATGCGTGGGTGTAAAACCATTAGCATATTAACAACGATCTTATATGTTCGTTCGTCAGTCACATTTTTTAAAACGTAATAAATACATTGCAGAATTTGTCTCGTTTCGAAATATACCTTAACTACTTTTAGAAATGGGGAATATTGTATTAATAGTACATTTACAAAAAAAAATAAAATAAATAAAGCTGATGCCATGACCGGATATCGAAACCTTGATATTTTCAGTGTGAGGTTCTATCAACTGACCTATTTGGACTGTCTTACATATACAGCTTAAAATATTACCATAACAAAATAATTATAGCTTATATTTAATTTACTACAATAAATGGGCCTTAGAAATTTGAATTTTGAAAAGTTAACAGAAGGCTGTTATAGCCATTCATACGATGCGAATATTTATTTATTTTATATTTATTTTGGTCTAACATTTTTCGTGAATAAATTTTATCTTCAGAGACAGGAGTTTTTTTTTTATTAGTAATATAAATATTACCTTTGTTTAGTAAGGTATGTTTCAATCTTTTCTAATTTAAACAAATACTTCTGAATAAATTCAATTCTAAGCTAATCATTATCTGAAGTTTTGAAAGATTTTCCAATTCATGAATATTTTTTCAACATTTTGCTTCAAATCCTCTGTTCATTTTAGTATAAGATTTTAATAAGTTTTAAAAACAAAATTATATCCGGTTTTCTGAAAAAAAATAATTGCATAAAATCTATTCTCTTGTATCTGTCTTAAGGATACAAAATGTTGGATTTTTGATACAACAGAGGCGCCTGTGTTAATTATAGTTTTCTTTGGTTTAAGAGTCAAACAAAAAGGACCATACTACTTTGTCCTGTATATGTATGTATATATGTATATATTATTTCTTATTTTAGGGGTAGAGCATTGCGATTAATTGAAAACTAACTTTTAAGAGTGTTTTCCCTTAGTGTTTTTAATGCGATTGTGTTAAAGTGTGTTACTTTTAAACTTATACTCTGAAATTAAATTGGTCTTTAAAAAGTTAACGTGAATATCATGGAACGACTGAATATATTTTTTTCAATATAAAATAACCAAATTAAAATTAAAATAATCATGGTTGAGACCTTTATTTAACTGGAAATTCCATTGTGTATATATGTATGTATAAAAATCTTACCACGTCGTTTATCTCTCTCTCTCTCTCTCTCTCTCTCTCTCTTATATATATATATATATATATATATATATAAGATAGAGAGAGAGAATCTTTCTCCTCGGGTCTGAAGAAGTTTTGGTTGATTTTGCTGGAATCGACCACTTTATTGAATATCGATTTCCATCGCAGCCGGTTTACGTTGTCCAGGTTTTCAGACAAACTCTATTTTCTACACCGACTCGAAAGTCTTGTAAACCGCCCCGAAATGATTTTTTTTTAATTATCAAGTTTTAAGTGTCATCATAAAATAACATTAAAATATACCAGAAATAAATGGAATCTTTTTTATGGTTGATATGATTGGATCAGTGATACTATGAGAACGTTATTGCACTTACTTGTTTACGGAAACAAATCATACTATTTACAAGGGTACTGATAATTATAGTATTAGTAATAAGACTAATATAAATCACATAAGTAATAATAGAAGCCTTAGTAGGAATATTACTCCTACTACTACTACTACTACTACTAATAATAATAATAATACGAACTATTTATGCGAGGTGATTGGAAAGTAATTCCCTATTAAGTTCTCGTAATTTATTACTGAAATATAATTATTACAAGGAATGAAAAATGAGGTTTTATTTAGAATTTAATATGGGCTCCAACCCCCCCCCCCCCCCCCCATTAGCGTCTCACGCTGAAAATCCCGTCAAATGATTTCGCAAAAAAATCTACTTTTGAACTAATGAATCGCCACTTATGAAGGCTAAAATCGCTGGGGATAAGAGTTAACGAGATGAATAGATTGAGTGTTGAATGCTAAGAGAATTGGAAATCTCCACATAACTCTAACCAATTCACAAAACAACCGACTTGGAGAACAGCAATTCTTCTTAATTTTTCAAAAACTTCGTTCGTGAAATGTAAAAAGAACTTAAAGGGCAACATAGAGTGAAGAGAGAGTCCCTTGTGAAATCAGTTAATGTGGTCCCCAGGCAGTTCGAGAAGCCGGTAGTCTAAGACTTATATTTCAGTAATAAAATACAAACATTCAATAATAGAAGTCACTTTCCAATCACTCTGTATATTCGAACTGTTGTCGAATTTTGAAATTCGGTTGCAATTAATTTTATTCAATTTGTTTTTTGTTTGTTTTTAAAACTATTTTAGGGTTATTTTTTTTTTAAATCGTGACGTTTATCGATTGTTTTGCCAATAGATTTCAATATTTTAATTGATTCATCAATTATCACTTAAGATCGAATCTTAAATCATCCAAATGTACTTCAGTAAAGAAAACGTATCTAATAACACAATATTCTTTTATTTTTCTACATCGTTTTATTACTTAAATAGTCTGAATTTTTTATAACATATTTCATTCGACATTTCATCAATAACGATCAGAGATTGACATTTCGATATGTTATATTCATAAAATCTGCATTTCTTTGTCATAAGCTGTGCAATAATAGATCATGAAATACGATAGACCGTTTCGCGTATATATATATATATATATATATATATATATATATATATATATATATATAATGTCTCGGAAGTTTCTCAACCATTAAAACTATATTAAAAAAATAACAAAAAAAAAAAACTTATAGTCCCAAGTCTTCCAGTGGAAAATCACTCATGTAAGTCAATTTATTTTTTACAGTTATTATATTAGTTTATTTATAACACTATTTTAAGGGATCATCAGTTGTTTACCATGAAAAACTGTTTCGGGAATATATATATATAAATAATGTGTGTGTGTTTTCAACGTATGTTCGCGTAGATAAGTATTGGCTCTTGATAGAAATAAAAACAAATTAATCACGGCAACTGCAACTCCCCGCGTTTTTTTCATTTATAAACTCTGTACAGCATTTTTATGACAATTGGTAGCAGAAATAAATGTTATTTTTTGTTTTGTTTTTTTGGCAAGGGTGGATAATATATTTTGGATAACCTTTGTCCTTCTACGGTCACCAATTAAATGTACATTTTTCGCGATTAAATCATATTAAAAAACTTTGTTGCGTATTGTTAAGGCTTAGACATTTTTGAATAGACTATCGCATCTCTGATACAGTTTTCAGTCAGTCTGTCATGCTTTAATTTGAAATGTGATTTTCGTTGGTCTGTCATGCTTTAATTTGAAATGTGATTTTCGTTGGTCTGTCACGCTTTAAAATGTGATTTTCGTTGGTCTGTCATGCTTTAATTTGATATCTGATTTTCGTTGGTCTGTCATGCTTTAATTTGATATCTGATTTTCGTTGGTCTGTCATGCTTTAATTTGATATCTGATTTTCGTTGGTCTGCCATGCTTTAATTTGATATCTAATTTTCGTTGGTCTGTCATGCTTCAATTTGAAATGTGATTTTTATTGATCTGTCACGCTTTAATTTCAAATTGCATTTTTGTTTGTCACGCATCGGTTTGAAATGTAATTTTCATCGCCAAATGCACATATCCTATGAACGCGTGTTAAGAATGACAATTCTTGTGTTCTTGTATCTTTTCCCCCATAAACTCGATTAAAACGTCTTCAGAATTGGATGCCGTTGATCGACGAACCGATGGATTTTAATTCATCTTGAAT
>OY744521.1:155588576-155590550 GCA_963556195.1 Sepiola atlantica | reverse complement strand
TTGAAAAAAAACAACGACGTGCTCAATTGTAGGTGCTACAAGAGTTTATATAAAAATGTTGGTCTGCCACTATAATCCGGTTTCTACCTCATACTCAGCATGGCCAGGTCGATGAAACTCCGCTACATCGAACAGATACCGTATAGTTTTAACTTTATACATATATATATATATATATATATATATATATAATATATAATCATTATTTCATGTGTACGCATATAATATTGTAAGGAAATATGATATATTATGTATTTCAGTATTTACCTAAACAGTGATCGATACGTGAGTAGAGCAAGGTAGTAACGGACGCGTCTGTTTAGCTTAATTGGCATACATATATTTTCATACTTTACTATATGTGTGCGTGTGTGTGTGTGTCATCCACGGGCATATTGTTTCGCTGTATCAGTTAGCGCTCCTAACCACTGTATCAACCTGTACCTGGTGTTGCATTCACTCTCTTCGAAGGGAGAAGTTTCTAAGAAATATTAAATTCACAAGCGCTACCCAGTCGCATGTATCTCCCTAAAAAGAAAGATGACGACGTTAAATTTTGCAGGCAGGTTTGGCCGACCTCCAACGTACAGCGCCTGGTATTCCTCAAGCACCTTCGCATAATTAAGCGAAAACTCCATGTTTAATAACTACCGATGATGGCTCCATTTGGCAGTTGTCGATTTCACTTACCAAAGTGTTCAACTCAAGAAAAGGGCATATGTAGTCAACAGTGATTCGCTGTATTAAAGCCCTCAAGTGTGACTAGAGGGGCAAGTGCCTCAAGTCGAAATCGAAATTCAACCGTTTAGTAGACAGATGGCGATCCTAACCATTCGGCCGTCAATCACGAGCCATGAGTATATGCTGAGCTTTCTGCTTGGGGGAAATAACGGTTTCTACTTAGTGTACAGTATTACTCTTCTCTATTAAATAGAGTATTTTAGTTAAACGATAGCGTGAACGTAAACGCGTAGTAAATAAGTAATTATAACATAGATATTAACAAGGGGTGGTCAGGGATGTAGGTAGACATCGCTTTTCGAATTCGATTGTTTTTATTATTGCAAGGTTAAGCCGAGAATGTAAAGCATAAAAAACTGTTATTGTTTATCTGTTGAAGTATGCCGATTTGAGGAATGTGTTAAAAAAAAATGCCAGAATTACAATCAAGTGAGGGAGACTTCAGGTCGAAGTGAACTGACGTCCCGCCTATTGCTCTCTCGAGCGGGAGCTTAGGAGCTGACGGTGTATGTGAAGTAGTGAGTGCTAAAAGAATGTATTCATTCTATTACAATAAAGTGTCAGCAAAAAAAAAAAGTTTCTCGTATCAATTCTTCATTTTTGCTGCAACATTGATCACATTTTGGTCCCAGTAAATCCAATCAAATTTACTGGGGAACAACGTGCAACAAGCCATGTAAAAGGATAGTTCGAAGATGTGTACGTCCATAGACCGTATTTGTTTTCCAAGGCGACTTTAAACCCGGATATGGTAGTTATATTCACTGTCTCCTCTAGTAGGTTGTTCCACGGAGCAGAAACACGCAAAAAGAATGTTGCCTTCTAATGAGACGCAAGTGACTGTGGTACAGTGTGTGTTGGGTCTCGTGGTCAAGATGGGATGAAAAGAACTACTCCAAATGTGTATTTAAATTCCCGGTGATGATGTTTGACAAAAAAAAAACTAGATAATAAAACTTGAGTTGGAAGTGAGTGAACGTTTCGCCTTTTTGTCCCCTCAAGAGGGACTGAGGAACTCTGTGAGGATGAAGGTACTAAAAGAATGTCTTCATTTTACTACAATATATTGTAAGCAATAAAAAACATTTTTTCTTTTTGAACCAGTAAGGAATAGGGCATAACGCGGCAAGATAGGAAAGCTATGTGTACACATGTTAAAACAAATGTACATACTGACGTCTTATTTTATTTAGATAGATCTGTATGAGAGAGAGAGAGAGAGAGGTATAGTTT
>OY744521.1:155581076-155583576 GCA_963556195.1 Sepiola atlantica | reverse complement strand
TTAGATAACATAACATAATAGTTTGCACCAACGAACGACGCTGACATTAATAGTGACAATAATTATGCGCATTTTTAATATTTTTTTTCTATGTGTAAATTTCTAGACACTTTGTGCGAAGCTATTGAATAATATATATATATATAATATATATATATATATATATATATATAATATTAACGCCCACTGACTGAAAACTCTTTGTCCTAAATTTGTGTTCGGTTGTTTGTTTTTCTTTTTAGTCATAAACCAGTGCACTATAGGCGTATACATTGCATGTTACCACGCTTGGACGATAGAATCATTGAATTTGGTGAATAATGAATTCTCTTTGAAGATCATGAAAGGTGCATTCAAAGGTTATTCAAAGTGAAACTATATTTTCGCCAACAAAAAACGATAGAAATCACAACTAAAAGTGTCACTTTTGTTCAATAATCATCACCGGAGTAGCATTCAATACGCCAATTTCAGAAAGTGTCTCGATTGATCGAAGAACCCGTAAAACTCCTGTTTAGATGTTATCAGAAACGGTGTCGTATATTGGTAATCATTACTATTACAGACATGAAGTATTTTAAAAGAAATACAGTCGGGTAATTTATCAAAAACAATTTATTTTAGTTTATCTATTTGTGAACTACTTTCGTTAAAAATATATACTTAATAGAAGTTATAAGCCTTTTACATCTGCGAAAATACCGATTCTGTGCAGAGCTAGTTTGTTTTGTCAGTGAGTAACGTAAACAAAGATGGCTACTTTGCTTAGAATCGGTAATTGCGCAATCGCCGAAAATCTTCGATTCCCAATAAAGTGAAATATAATATAGTTAATTATCGGTGCCTATTAAAGGCCGGGTCGAGACTAACTAACATAACACGGTGTCAAGAATTTATGTATTTTAGTAGGTTTTTTTTTTAGTCTTTTCGCCGATTGATTATATATCTGATATAACATTGTTTAGTGAAATTTTAAAAGTAAGACGTAAGTAGCATTTGAGCTGATACATCCAACTTTATTCTAGATAAACAATTTTAATGGGTTTTTTTGTTGTACCATGTTATTGGCAGTTATAATAACGTTTCTCGCTACAGTTTATTTTTTTAATATGTAGTCACGCTCGAACAGCTAGTAAAATGGAAGCATTTTTTTAAATTATGATCTAAAAATCGAAATCAGCAAAGGTAATAACTCATATTTGTCATTTAATTTAAGAGGTGTCCCCCTTAAAACTAGCATTTTATATCTTTTTTCTGTACATGTTTAAAATATGTGCAAACAAAAGTTTAACCTAAAATACCTAAACTGTCTTTCAGGCAGTTACAGCTACTGGGTAGATATATATATATAGATATATAAATATATATATATATATAAATATAGATATATAAATATAAATATATATACATATAAATATATATATATATATATATAAATATATATATATAGATATATATAGATATATATAAATATATACATATAGATATATATATATATAAATATATACATATAGTATATATATATATATAAATATATACATATAGATAGATATATATATATAAATATATACAATATATATATATATATATAAATATATACATATAGATATATATATATATAAATATATACTATAGATATATATATATATAAAATATATACATATAGATATATATATATATATAAATATATACATATAGATATATATATATATATAAATATATACATATAGATATATATATATATAAATATATACATATAGATATATATATATATAAATATATACATATAGATATATATATATATACATATATACATATAGATATATATATATATAAATATATACATATAGATATATATATATACATATAGATATATATATACATATAGATATATATATACATATAGATATATATATACATATAGATATATATACATATAGATATATATATATATAAATATATACATATAGATATATATATATATATAAATATATACATATAGATATATATATAGATATATATATATATAAATATATACATATATATATATATATATATATATATATATATATAAATATATACATATATATATACATATAGATATATACATATAGATATATATATATAGATATATACATGTAGATATAGATATATATATATAGATATATATATATAAATATATACATATAGATATATATATATATAAATATATACATATAGATATATATATATATATAATATATACATATAGATATATATATATATATAAATATATACATATAGATATATATATATATATAAATATATACATATAGATATATATATATATATAAATATATACATATAGATATATATATATATATACATATAGATATATATATATATATAAATATATACATATAGATATATATATATATAAATATATACATATAGATATATATATATATAAATATATACATATAGATATATATATATAAATATATACATATATATATATAAA
>OY744521.1:155523576-155576076 GCA_963556195.1 Sepiola atlantica | reverse complement strand
TAGCCTCAACAACCTTCTGTCGTAAATAAACTAAAACTAGCGAAAAGCGAACTCTTCTGTGATTCGTTTACGTGACATGTTTTCTGTTTTTATATGATTTGTTAATCTTTACACATTTCAGTGGATGTACATATATATATATATGTGTGTGTATGAAAGAATGTAAGAAATATGTTAATAGTTTTTATTTCTTTCTTTGTTGACAAATAGGAATAATAAAAATTGTCTTTTAAAATACGTCTTTTCGGCCGCTTCCTCAGATTTTCATCAGTTTACTGAAAAGTGCGCGCGCGTGGTGGTGGTGGTGGTGGTGGACGGCAATGGAATTAAAAAATGCTTACATATGACATATCTCTGACCTCTTATTGAATCTTCACACCTAGAGGGGTCAGCAACGTGGGTGGTGCTGTTGACATTTTCCAAAACTTAAGTGAATAAAAGGCCATGAAAAAAGATCAAATGTTCTGTTTGGGCTAAGGGGGAGAAAAAAGAGAATAATGATTTTAATGTAGCACATTTTTAGCCAACATTGATTTGCTGTCGTGGGGAAGCAGCGGAATCGGGAGATGTTTGCCCCATGTCAGTGTTATTGAGAACATTCGGACAGAGAAACCCCTTTTACAAGTTATATGGAGGATAAAATGAAATTAGCTAGAATAAATTGCAGTATAATTAAATGGATAATAAATATCTGAAGAGAATGGGTAAATATAATATATTATATATAAAAGAAGTAAGAATATGAAAAACGTGAAAATATGGAGAGAAAAAAATGTTGATAAGGAAAATGTTGGCTAGTTTGTATTTTTGTAGAATGAATAATCATTGAGATATATATATATATATATATATATATATATATATATATATATATATATATATATATATATATATTAGCGGGACCTGGGTCTCGACATTGTCCGATGAAAATTAAGTATCTCAACTCACAGAAAGAAATTAACTAAAAAGGTGCATTACACTTAATAAGTATCGGCGTTTATCCACGTTATAGACAATATTCATTAACAGAGCTGTGAGTATTATTATTATCATTTTTATTCACTAGGAGTTCGCAAACAAATCATTATCAGTGATCATTCACTGGCAACAACAAATGTTGTTCACTAGAGTCTGAATGGCAAACCTCCCCAGATTTCCAATACTATCCGCTTCTTTGCGTTCTTTTAACGACTGTCTACTGTTTATCTTTCACTGTTTACGGCCGTTTGCTTTCTTACTTTTAGTTTTTTTCTGGAAGCTGAGAGGCAACAAGCATCCTCAGGATTCCAACTCTCTCTGTGCCCTTTCATCAGATGTCTTAATGGTTCACTCTCTTCTCTGTCTTTTTATCCTCATTGGCCCTTCATGACCATTTTTTAATGACACCAACAGATGCCGATGCCGCCACGTATGTTTTCTTTTTTATTAATTTTTAGTAGGAGGTAGATTATGATTTTTTTCCTTCTCCACTCGGCCAGATTCAGTTTCCGTTTCCGGTTTCTTGATTTCGTGCAACGCTCTCTTCGTTTTTCGTGCCTCCAACCGCGCTTATACAGTGCTACTCTTCTCCGTACTCTGGAGTTTTTTTGTTTTTTTTTAATATTTCAGCTACTTTCATAATTTGTATTGTATCTATCCACCCTTTGATTACAATTTTTAGTACTGTTTTCCAGGTTTCTCTGGGGTGTTCCTAGTGCTCGTATGATTATTAGTATTACAACGATTTCTGTTTTCGCCCTTCTCTCTTCTCTTGCCATCTCTCGGTCGCCTCTCACACCTCTCTTCCTGTCATTCTCTCTCGGCTCTTTCTCCTCTCTTAACGTTTTTCTCGCCTCTCCTCTCGTATCTTTCTTTGTATAATCGGCTTTTTCTTTTTATTCATCATTTTACTTCATTCCGATTGCCTTTCCTTCCCAAGCTCATTTACATCTTTCACTTCCCCGCAATTGTATCTTTCTTTGTATCTATCACCCGCCCTCTGAAATTTCCATTTGAAAAAAAAAATACCAGCCACTCCTTTCTTTCTCCCTATAATTCATGCCGATGACTTCATAGTTTTGGACATCCGCTTCTCATAATATCCGATTCGTACAAAAAATGCCTTTCTTCTTTACAAATGTCGGTGATCAAAAATACCTCCCAACGAACACCAATCATTTTCAAAAGTGTTGATACCTACGTTTTGTATAACACGCCACAAATAAGTTCTCTTTTTAAATAAATATAATATAACAGATATTGGATCAAAGGTTCTTTCGAAGGTAGTCCTTATTTGTTTGCGTATACGCAACATGTTAAGTAATGATTATATATATATATATATATATATATATATATATATATATATATATATGAATGATTTTGTTTTATTCAAACCGACATGTACAAAATCTGCGACACTGGCATGTCGATGTTATCAATCTACAGCTGTCAAAAGCTGAGACCTCATCAGGCAGAATTAGAATTTGATCCTTCCCTTATACCCAAAATACGATCTAAGGGAAGGATCAAATTCTAATTCTACCATATGAGAGCTCAACTTTTAACAACTGTAGATCGATAACATCGACAGGCCAGTGTAGCAGATTGTGTACATGTCTGTTTGAATAAAAACAATCATATACATAAAAGCTCTATTTGATATTGGACACTTTTTATAAGCCCGGTTCAAATTCTTTGGATTCCTATCCTGTGGATGTTTACTTTACCTGGATTACTATATATATATATATATATATATATATATATATTTCATGTATCCACGTAATATTTTTATAAGGAGATATATTTTAAGTATCGATTTTCAGTATATATTTCAACAGTGCTCAGTACGTGAGTAAAGCTAGCTAGTAAGCGATGAAAATATATTTAGTGCCATGAATATATTTTCATAACTTACTATATATATATATATATATATATATATATATTTATATTTATATTCCGACAGTGTGCTCCTCTCCTCTCATAGTCATCTGGTGATTTCTACGACTATTCACGGTTGACCCACCTATCATTCTTCCAGTCTGTCATCATCTTACAGCCACGCCTTTCATTCAGTCTCTACCTTACCCTATTTCTGGATCGTATTTTTCTTTTTTTGCTATATTAAGGCATTCGTTTCTTTTCAACTCTTTCTACACCAAAGATTAAGGTCGTTTGAATCGACCGAAATATCGGTTGGTTTAAGAGATGTCTGTGTTTTTATTTCTTTTTTAATTTTTACTAGTCTTTTTTCATGCATATCAACTATTCCATATACTAAATATTCTATCTACCTGGATTTTCTTTTTTAGTATATATATTTTGTCAAACAATTGTAAATCCGATATCTTGCTTTGGGTATAAATTATTATAAAATGATGTAATAAATATTGAAATATATAGTAATCGATGTTAAGTTTGTATCCAGAGGGTAAACACACCTGGAGAATCTCTACTGTGCTTATATAATAGAACTCAATAATAAATAGAGCTATTTATTCATGATGCAAGTTTTAATTATATAAACATATCAAGGCTACATATTCGTGGAAATGTTTTGATCGTAGATTTAATAAGTAACGATCTCCTCCGGACATGTTTTTCGACCTAAGGAGATCGTTGCTTATTAAAGCTGCAATCGAAACATTCCTATTTATTTTCATAAATAAAACTTTTATTATAAATAAATAGCTTTATTTATTATTGATCTTTATTATATAAACAGATTCTCCGGATGTTTTATTCTGTATAATGTGTAGCCTTTATACGTTTGTATGAATAAAAACTAATATATATATGTGTGTGTTTATGTATGTATGTTTTTACAAAAAGTATATATTTTTAAGTATATACCTTCTTTAATATCCGAAAATGTTCCAAATTGCAAGCTCAATGAAGTTGTATCACATATAACAGAGCATATATAAATTATAGGTGCATTCCAGTGACCAATAAAAAAAAAATCGATCCACTACCATACCTTTCATCTGATTATCCAATTTTTTCATCCTCATATGTCGTTGAGCGATCACCACCAAAATGTTACCTCTTTCATATATAAGCAAATACTTTTAATTCCACTGTGCCACTTTGTCAGATGAAAAGTATTGTTATGGGTTGATTTGTTTTCTTTGGTCATTGGAATGCACCTATATATATATATATATATATATATATATATATATATAATAATTTAGTCTTCAACCCCTCTTACTTATTAAAGGGCCCAACGGCATTTGAACAGTATATATAAACACATTCGGGAACGGGTACCTCTACAAGTATATATGTATTAGTTATTAAGTTTGATGGGTGGACCTGATGGTTATGCTCAAAATGCTTTGACCGAATATATACAATTATATATGGGTTATTGATTATCGTCAATCATTCGTTTCTCCCACTGACGTAAAGTTTTATATTGAGGGCGACTTTTCAATGATATTGGTATATTATGAGATAGCATTGTGTGGGGGGAGCACAGTCAGATCATGACTAACGTAGCCTTTATTGAATGTGTGAGTGGTTATGATGAATAGTGACAGGACGGTACACCAAATGTAGCATTCATATTTTTCAATTGTTAGAGACAAAGCGGTCCCAATACAATTGGGAACCAAATTTGAATTCTTGCACACAAATTCCATTGTCCAGGTCGCACCAGAACAGCGCCAATTTCCATCTTCATTTTATATATGTATATTGACTAATTCCAAAGCCTATTACTTACACCTGGTAAGAATGTTCATTTTAACGTATCCTTCTTTCTCTCATATATATATATATATATATATATATATATATATATATATATATATAATGTGTGAGTGATTTTCTAGTGTATGAAGTAAAGTAAGATTTGTCTTTATTTCACTGACCGAAATAGCTTAATAAACCGAAGCTACATACAAATTCTCTTTCGTGATTCGTGATCACAATCTATTGGTTTCTGCCCCGAAAATGAAAAAAATGAATGTCCAATCGATTCTTATTTAATCCACTCATCAGGTGTCCTTTGCTTACTATTGCTATATAGAGAGACGGTGGGAGAACCCTCTTATACTTTAGTTCTGTCTTCTACCCGATCACCGTGTGCTCTTCTCATGAGATATTTATTCTCATATTGGCGTATCGAAAATAATACGGGTGAACATTTCCGTAATAAATTTTTAAAATATGGACTCGAAAAAGAGACTAATTTCGTTTCGTTGCAAATACCAACGGTATGAAACCAAATATTTCTTAATCTTGCTGCAAGAAGTCAATAATTTATCGTATTTTTTAAAATTTATTTTAACTCCTAAAAAGACACGAAAGGTTGAATTTTTGGGTTCTTTGAAAATGCACAAGGCATGAAACTGAAATTCCATTGATTTAATTTCGTCGCTGTTCTTTTCTTACTGACTTCATTATGTCAACAATGCACGAGGATGGAAGCACAACCAAAGGGAAATAAATCTGAATTTCCCGTTAATGTTAACTTTCTTTCTCATCATCGGTAATCAGCATAGCGATTTAATCGTTGGCAGAAGTCACGACTTTAGTGAAAAATTGCCTTCCTTCGTAAACTTTTTTAACACATTTTTTTTTAATCTTCAGACTTAAGGCCAAAACACCAATTCCCAGGAAAGATTCATGTTGGTCCTTCTCAAAATGTAAAAGCATTCAGAATTTCTTTTTTCGATTCTTTTGTTTGTTTGTTTGTTATTGAGAGGGATTTCTCTGGAAAGGTTTTTCCTTTCAATGTTCGACAGGTTGTTGCCGACTACATCAGCTTAACTGTTAAAATTAGACCTCGGCCCGCCCCTTCCATTTTAATCTTATTATTCTTCTTCGTCAAACGTTTATACAGACACGCAAGTCCTAAGCCGAGAGAAAGAATTATAGCCCTGCAAAGCAACAAATATTCGGAGGGGTAAAGTGAAGGAATGGAGTTATCCGGGTGCAAAATAGAGAAGAGTGCTTTCCACCCTACCAATGACCACCCGGCACTCTTCTCCGACGGCTCTCTCCATCACAACCGTTCCCACACAGATGGACGTTCGAATGTCCGTGATTTTTCGGAATTTTTGCAAGTGATTTGCTTTTAAATGTGTGAGGGAGAGAGAAATAGACAGAGAGGAGGTTAGGGGGTATGTGGCCTTACGAATACACTGTCGGTATTATTTTTTCTCTTCTTCGCCACTTCTTCTCCTTAGCGAAATCGACTTAAAATGTATAACACATAAGCAAAACAAGCAAAGAAGAAAACACTTACCAAACAGCCTTTATTTCACTCTGCGCACGTACTTAGATAGGCATCATGGAGACGTCTGTACAGAAGGGTTATGGGAACATGAGGCGTAAATTGCAATAGATTTCGGCCGTGCTCCGGGCACAAAAAAGGGGCTCGTCCTGCGCGAAGATCACGCTGATCAAACTATTTGGCAAACCCGACGCGGTAATAATAGGTGTGAAATACACACACAGACACACACACACACATATATATATATAAATATATATATATTCAAGCAAACTACATCATTTTCATATATATGTACATATATATATATATATATATATGTACATATACACATATATATGTACATATACACATATGTGTGTGTATATATATATGTACATGTACACATGTGTGTGTATATATATATGTACATGTACACATGTGTGTGTATATATATGTACATGTACACATATGTGTGTGTGTATATATATGTACATGTACACATATGTGTGTGTGTATATATATGTACATGTACACATATGTGTGTGTATATATATGTACATGTACACATATAAAAGATTAGAAAAAAATTAAAAAACAAAACATCAGAATTCTGTTTTCACAATGTTTGCTTAAATCAAAGAGTACTGGCTAAATAAACATATAGACATCTACACACACACACACATATATTATATATATATATATATATATATATATATATATATATATATATATATATATATATCTATATATATTACAGCCGTGTGATATATATGTCTGTGTCTGTGTGTATTTAAGGTTAAATTACAACAAAACATTCAAAACAAGGAGAATACTAGCTGTGGGGAGGATCTCTATATGAGTCTCAGTCGGTCGGTCGGTCTGTCTAAGTTTGAAATAGAATGAATGGACGGATTTCAATACCCGTATATTGTCTTATTTGTATGACATTTTCGTTTTCCCCTTTTTCTATTTTATTTTTCATGTTTTCATTTTCTCTTTATTTGGGGTGTATTTGTATTTTTCTTTTTTCATTCATCTTTTCTTCGCGAGTGTATTATTCTTAGGTGTGCGTGTGTTCCAATGGGATATTGGGCTGAGAACAAGACAAGGTTAGGAGATGGGTGTTTTGCATGCACATATCCCGGGGTAGAGAGTGACCATCCTTTCGTAGTTAAATCCGAGCCAAAGTGGATAAAACATTTTTTTTTTAAATCTCGATTTCTCTCTCTCTCTCTCTCTCTCTCTCTCTCTCTCTCTTGATCTTTATCGCTCTCTCTCTCTCATTTTATCTTTATCGCTCTCTCTCTCTCTCTAATATATATATATATATATATATATATATATATATATATATATAATGAGAGATAGAGAGAGATATCTCTTTTACTTGGTATTTTCATCTCTAAATTTTACTAATATTCTCTCTATTCTTATTTTTATTTTTATTTCCCCTTTTATTTTTCATCCGTTTCTATTTTCTCATTTTTCTTTTTCTATCCATCCTGTCTTTCTTTCTCCCCATTCTATCTCTTTTCCTTTTTCTGTCTCGTTCCTTCTCCCAATTCTCTCTTTCTCTCTCTCTCTCTCTCTTTCTCTCTCTCTCTCTCTATTCTGTTTGTCTCTCTCGCACACTTTTTTCTCCATGTTGTCTTAGAAGAAAGTAACAGCTTCACACGGAAATTATAATGACGGTAATTTTAAATAACTCTGGGTCCGTTTTCCTCCCCAAATATGTGTTACACAGTTTAAATAGAAATGGAACAAAAACAACAAGGCAGTAAGTAAGGATCAAATTCATCATAAGGAGATTGCAAGCTTTTCACACTTATCTTATTTCAATGTCAAACGCACTTTGCTAATATTATAAGCAAATGCAGGAAACGTATAAAGACAACAAAACATATACAACATTTGTTTTTTTCGTTTTACAGCAAATCAATCCGAGTTGGGTTATTTAATACTGAAGGGCAATATCTATATAGACAATTCATTACGTGAAAATGTAAACATCCCTCAACCCCTTTCCGAGTAGGAGGAGCACTGCATGACTATCCGGAATGCCGCGTGTTTTGGATTAATGAAATCAGGTAGCAACCATCTCTGTCTACGTCATACCGTCCGACGGCTTCTGAAGAGTTTCATCGTGCCCAAGTTCACACGCAATGACATGTAGTTTTTGATATCTCTCTTTTTCTATCTATATCTCTCTCGGTATTTTCGTCTCTCAATTGTACAAATATTTCTTACTATATTTTTATTTCCGTCTTTCTGTCTTTTCATCCCATTCAATCCTGTCTCCCACTTTCTTCTCTCCACCTTTTCTTTCTCTTCTTTTCTCTTATTTGTTTTTCTCTTCTTTTCTCTTATTTTTCTTTTTCCCCTTCCTCTCTTTCCTCCTCTCTTTTTCCTTTCATTTTTCTCTCCCTTTTTACCCCCGCTTTCTCTCTTTTTACCCCTTGATATCTCTCTCTCCTCTCTTTACTTTTTCTCTCTCCTCTCTTTACTTTTTCTCTCTCCTCTCTTTACTTTTTCTCTCTCCTCTCTTTACTTTTTCTCTCTCCTCTCTTTACTTTTTCTCTCTCCTCTCTTTACTTTTTCTCTCTCCTCTCTTTACTTTTTCCTCTTTCTTTACTTTTTCCCCTCTTTCTTTACTTTTTCCCCTCTTTCTTTACTTTTTCCCCTCTTTCTTTACTTTTTCCCCTCTTTCTTTACTTTTTCCCCTCTTTCTTTACTTTTTCCCCTCTCTCTTTACTTTTTCCCCTCTCTCTTTACTTTTTCCCCTCTCTCTTTACTTTTTCCCCTCTCTTTACTTTTTTCTCTCTCTTTACTTTTTTCTCTCTCTTTACTTTTTTCTCTCTCTTTACTTTTTTCTCTCTCTTTACTTTTTTCTCTCTCTCTTTACTTTTTTCTCTCTCTCTTTACTTTTTTCTCTCTCTTTACTTTTTTCTCTCTCTTTACTTTTTTCTCTCTCTTTACTTTTTTCTCTCTTTACTTTTTTCTTTCTTTCTTTACTTTTTCTCTCTTTCTTTACTTTTTCTCTCTTTCTTTACTTTTTCTCTCTCTCTCTTCACTCTCTCTCTCTCTCTTTACTCTTTATTTCTCTTTCTCTTTCCCCCTCGTTCTTGTCCTCGTCTTTTTTCTTTCTCTTCTCCTCTCTCTATAATCCTTTCCGAACAGGAAAAAACATGAATATCCAAAACACAGCGTGTCTTCGTTTGGTGAAGCCTTGTGGCTTCTGTTGTATTTTCACTTACCAATGCGTGTATAACCCATTATACACCCGTCGTGAACCCAGGTTTTTTTCGTCTGTTGACAAAACCTTCAGACGCCGATGTTAATTTACTAAAAGGTTTATTTAAAAGACAAGAACGGTTACAGAAAAAATCAGAGAGACTGATTAATGGCGTGAGAAGGAAAGAGACAGACAGTAAGACGAATTTTTCGTCTCGCTACATCTAGTTATAGTGTGTGCACTCCACCCACCCCCATTGGGGACGGCAACTGGACACGTCTTCTCTGCTTAAAGTGTCGCCAGAAAAGATATAGATTCCGTTTGGATGTCACGTGGGTTTGTTGACTTCGATTCTGGGACAACGCCACACCCTTAGGTATCACTCAAAATTGTCTATCCAAACAACAGCTTTCATCATGTAACATCGGCCATCCCTGCCCTACGGTTTTTGAACAGGTTTCGTCGTACCAAAGTTCACTCATTCGGCTTCAGTTGACCCATGGCATATAGTCTTGAAGCACTTTCCAAAGGTGTCATGAGGCGGGATAGAACCCGTAACGGGACAGATTAGAATACAACTTAAACACGTGTGCAATCGGGGGATGGGGGGGGGGGGTTGTGTTTGTTACTTTTAACACCTAAAACACCGCTTCTCTTATTTGATAGGCAACGCTCCAATCCTTTTGATTCAGTCAAACTTAGTAGTTCTCTCCTTGAGTAAGCCTCTTGTTTTATAAGCTCTTCAAACTGACGTTAACTCCAGATCTAACAGAAGATTTACATCCAATCTGTTGCTAGGGGTGCTGGGAAATGGTTGGATCATTCTATCGCTCGAGAAAGTACCCGACCCCTGATGCAGTCCTCTACCTATATAAGAGTCAGATACGTCCAATTATGGAATACTTCAGCCTCATATAGGGGAGGGGGTTGCCTTTCAGAACACTCTTTCTTGCCTTGACAGAGTACAAAATCGACTTCGAAATCTAGTAGGGGGTGAACTCTTTTGTTCCTTACATCACCTTTCCCAGAGAAGTGACGTTGTTCGCCTCTCTCTACCTATCTATCTACTTCTCTTTCGTAATTTCAATGGGAGGTGCTCCAATCTCAGGTTACTCCTTATAAAGTATTCAGAGCAAGAACTCTTTTTATTACCACAAACTTTCCTTTATTCTTTCGTGTACATAGCGTCAGGTGGAATTTTCACGAACAGAGCTCCCTTGCAACAGCTTTCATGTCTGTGAAACGCATGACTGGGCGACTGCTTCTCTGCGGGTTCAAACATAGTCGTCTTCTAATCCAATGTTAACAAATACTTGTCATAAACCATCCCCATCATTGATTAAGCTTAGTTAATTACATTAATGATTTTCCATGATTTTACATCCTCTCATAATATTCTTCATCTTTCAAATGACAATTATTACACCTCATTATCTTCGAGTGGCTTCTGACTTTTAGAATTGGCGACTTATTAATAAAAAAAAACCCTCCTCAGATTGACTTGCGACATCTAATAGGCCAATGGCGCACCCTCAAGAATACAGACATTTTAATGGCTCTGCTGTTTTATTGATGTCCTTATTTGGGTTTTTGTTTGTAGATTGGGTGTTTTGATATTTTTTCTCAAACCATTTAAACACGGTTAAATACCATTTATACCTGGGCAGCTCAGAGCTCACACCTTTTAAATCAATCCTGGCAATATGCCTTCTCTTAAGTTTTTCTTTAAAAAGAAAAAAGAAACTAGCTAAAGTACTCCATATTGTTGAGACTTCGATCATCATCAAGGGAGACCATCTATAGATATATCAAGGAATAAACTAGAGAAAATTTAACTGGTGTCATAGACGATATAGTTTTGCTGACTTCGACTCCATTCATCACTAAATTGCTCCCGATTCCACAAGTCCTTCTTCACCGCCTATCAAAACTAATTTTATAATAAAAACAACATTGAGATAAAATGTGTCCTGCAATTTAGCATTTGAAATAATTATTTTCAGGCAACACAATGCATCTTTACTAGTATTATAAGACAACACTTCTCTATATCTATCTATCTATCTATCTGCCTATCTATCTACCTATCTATCTTTCTCTGATATTGAAAACTATTACGAAGTTTCACTTACAGACAGAACCCACATTTTCATTCAGTAAGATTAGCTTGTACCCGACCTACTCGAGTACCTTAGCAAGTACAATAAATAATACTCTGGAAGCCAGGTTTCTTAGCATATTTATTTTGAATACGCTTGGTTGGTTCTTCCATTTAGAGGAGTCTTTATTTGTTTTGTTTTTTTACCTTTTTCTTGTGTTTTCCCCAGTTGAATGTCTCCATCACCTTTTGTCGCCTGTTGCAATTGTTCCAAGGGCTGCACATGCGCTGTGAGGTATCGGTGTGCATCTCTGCATTGGAAACGCGCCATTCCTTTTTTTTCGCGCCAGTCGACTAATTCCGTTCCGGACGAATATTTGTCGGCGCGAATTGAACTTTTCTCTCTCAGATCCGAATATCGAACTAATGAACACATAGGGTAGTGATGTGTATATACTTGGATTTTGTAGGTGCGCACTGCGCAACTCTACTTAAGGATACATCCGTTATTGCACAGGTACTTTTGTTATGACAGACGTTATATACTACAAGTATTGTAACCCGTTGGGTCATCCATTAAGCTCGGGTTAGATTTTTCATCAAGAAAAAGTGAGTTATCATCAGAGTTCATCTTTTAGTATATGCTGGCATATAGAAATTCTGAGATCGCACTAAACCGATTAATGCCTCTATCAGCCTTCGTAAGATGCAGGCGTCTTAAAGAGAAAAACACGATTGCTTCCAATCATGTAGACTGATTTTTTTGTGCGTTATGCGGGCATTTGCTTAGAGAGTGTGATTGGTTCTGTGTCAAGCCTTTCTTAACATAAAAATGCTTCACGCACAGGCACTGTTTGAAAACTTATTTTCCAAGCAAGGGCATTTCTCAAAGAAAAGTTTGCAGCCTTTATATATATATATATATATATATATATATATATATATATATATATATAGAAAACTAGATTACACAATGCGATTTATTTTCAAATATATGAAACATTTATTTCTTTTGTTTTAATCCAAATATTTCTATAAAATTGCCTTTTCAGTGGCAGACATTTTTTTTTTCATTGGCGACATCTATTGTCGTAGCGTTCAAGCTGGCACGTGTGTATGTATTGAAAGTAGTCGAGAGATCTCGACAATAAAAAAAAGAAAGAAAAATGTCTGTGCCACATTCTGCCGAAATATTTGGATTAAAAAAGAATAAATGATTCATTTATTTTTTAAGAAATATATCATATCGTGTAATCTGGTTTTCTACCTGATTTAATATTTTTCACTAATCGATGCTTATAAATGTAGCTCGACTACTTTCAATATTCATGCATTTTAAAAAGAAAGGAAAAATAAATCTTTTATTTGAAACACGTTGTTTTGAGCAACTGGAGCGATAATAGATATTGTATTTTCACAATATTTATTCTTATTTCTTACTTATATATGAGATGCATATATATATTGTGAACTGAGTTCGATCCCTCCGAACGACATGAATTAGCATCCCTACACTGAAGATTGCGTAAGCATGAAACATTGATGTCTGTAGGTAATATTAATTAATATTATATATATATAATATTTTTTAAGTAAATATTAATTATTATTACCTTCATACATCGGTGTTTCATGCTAACGCTATCTTTAGTGTAGGGATGCTAATTCCTGTCGTTTGGAGGGCTCAAACCCGGTCCACAAGTAGCCACAGACTCGTAGCCCTGTCTATTTTCCTACGGCCGTCAACATTATATATATATATATATATATATATAGTCTAAAGAAGCTCTGAGTCATTAAAAAAATGTAAAATGCAGTTTAAATCCCCAGACAAACTAACTAAATCCAAGATATTGCAGACTTAAAAAAAAAGGGGGGGTTAATTATCTAAGAGTTAAACAAAAACAGGAGACCTTAAGCGTCTAATATCAACACGGGGATCATCAGACTACCGTATGATATAATAATTTGCATATCAAATAACATTAATTAAAACAATAAAAAAAATATATAAAAATACAAATAATAATAATACTATCTAAACACTACATCCAAGAACCATTCTGCAATATGGTAGCTAGCAATAAAATTATATAGGAATTAAAGTTGCATTAAAAAATAAATAAAAAATAAAGCTTAAGTACCTTTGGTATATATATATATATATATATATAATTTGTGAAAGATTTGTTTGCCACTGAAGGTTTTGCGCTAAAGTGTGTGTTTACTTTCCACGATTCACAGAGTGTGCTAATTTGGATGAGTTATCTTTTCCTCTAAAAGACAACTAAATTAGCCTACAGAGTACAGACCCACACATGTTCATAAAGTGCTCCTTCCATCTATTATTGATTATCTCATCAATTACCCTATTAATCGTGAGTTACCTCTTTCTTATTCTGAGTCCTAACATATCCTGAGTCGCATTCGATCTTTCACGTTTACATATATCACTGTGCCATGTTTTCCCCAGCGTAGACAGTCGTGTTGAATGCATACTTTTTCTGCAACGAAGACAGAAAAACTACTGTTTACCTATTGCTCGTAAAATTTACTTGTCTGTCTATTCAGCGAAACGTTAATGATTTATTTTATTACTTCCAACCTAGCCATAATCTATCTAGGCTTTACAGTTCTCTCTTTATTCCCCGCCGCGCCAGCGCCCGCCATTAACTTTGTATTCCGCATTTTTTCTGCAGTTAAAATAAATGTCTTCTATTGAAGTATTACGACGAGTGCATCTTTGGCATTTAAAGCCATCGCTAATCTCTGTATCGATTTATGTCAGAATTCTACAAATCAGATACGTTGATTTATATTTTAGTAGATTGTATTAACTATTATCCAGCTAAATTACCTCGACAATTGACTGATATAAAAATCAATCTGCATATATTAATCCGTTTTTAGGTACCCGAGGAGTGCAGTGTCCTTTCTGGGGTTGTTTTCCAATTCTTGAGGATTTATATTGTGTTCATGTTATCAAATAGCACTTATGTGCCATTCGCCTCTAAAATGATATGTTGTTTCATTTCCGTTCATGATATTATAATATTTAGTTATTAAAAGCAACAAGCCGAGGAACATTTTCTTATATTTTTTATGTTGATTGTCTTAAAAATATGTCAATTATTTTATGTTGGGATGTTTTTCGTTATTCATGCGATTATTCCTCGAAACTCTTACGATTGGTTATACTGTCTCCTACATTTCCATAGTTTTTTATTTTGTTGTATTTTTTTATTTTCTGGTTTCAACTATGGTTGCGGAGTCGGAAACTATATGGTTAGACTCCTAGGCTTCCAAACGTTTCGACTCAAACTCCTTATTTTAAAGTCTTCCAATATTAAGTAATAATCAGTCTCATTAAAGAGTCTGACTTCGACTCCTCGCCTCCTAACGGTGTCATCCTAACTTGGGAGCTGTGAAGCGAGATGTCTGTTTACATTAGTTTTAAACCTCTGCAGTACAGTCGGGGAAACAGCGAGCAGGGAGAGAATTCCAGAGTCCGGCAGCACGAGGAAAGAAGCTGCTGGAGTAGAATGTTCTCCGGCATCTGGGGACCTCCACAGTGAATGGATGGGACATAGCTGATTGTCGGGTTGTTCTAGTGTATTTGCGTCGAGGGGCCACTAGAGAAACTAGTTCATCGGAGCACAATCTATTTAAGTATTTGTAAAACAGGCACACGGATGCAACATTGCGGCGACAAGACAGGGGCTGGAGCTTGGTGGATAGTGAGAGACCTATTAAGTTGGCTACTTTTTTTGGAACTTGTATAAGAGGGAGAGACTAGTGGTTGATGCACCAGCCCTGATGTGACAACAATACTCCATACATGGGCGGATGGTGGCTTTGTAGATATACAGGATAATATCGGGTATGAGGAGTTTACTAGCACGGTAGAAGGTGTCCACCTTCTTTGCAGCAGCCTTGGCAATATCTTTAATGTATTTGTTTCAATTCATGTTATCTGTGAATGTTAGGTCGAGTAGTTTTAATGTTGAATTCTCAGGTAGGGTGTTAGTTTCCATGGCAATTGGTGCTTGAAGAGGTTTCTTGTAGTTATTGAAGGGAAGGAGCTTTGTGTTTGTGGCATTAAAAGTTACCAACCATTTCTGCCCCCAATCCACTACAGCCTGGAGGTCACTTTCAAAGGATTCATCCATTGCCTCGGATATGTACGCGTTCGTTTTGCCCACTTGACGAGAGTAGGGCGTGGTGTCGTCAGCAAATATATCTGTCTCAGACTCGATGTTTATCAGGGAGATCGTTTATGAAAATCAGGAACAATAAAGGTCCGAGGAATGATCTCTGGGGTACACCTGCATTTATGTCCTGTTGCTTAGATGAACGGCCATCGAGGAAACCTGACCTCCTAACGAGTCCGACTCCGACTTCTAGCTTCCTAACAAGTCCGACTCCTAGCCTTCTAACGTGCCCGTGTTCGATTTCGCAACCCTGGATCTGACAATATACACTTTTAATCCCGATTCTTTCTTAGGGGAATTACACAAATCTATTTGATAAGCGTTTCAGATAAGTATTTGGTGCTTTGTTAAGACCTGAGCTAACTTTGACCCCCGTCGTTAGAGTTAGGGGCTAAGTAGGAGTTAGGGTTTATGGTTAGGGTCATGGTCAACGTTGGCGTGGGTCCTAATGTAACAGTATCCAAGTATTTTTTTATGAAGATCAAACCTTTCCTAGTTATGTAAGGCCAAGTAACTATAAAATCGACAACAAACGTATGAACATTTTAGGTCTTTTCATTTTTTTTATTGTAGTTTCAAAATAGGATTTTAAAAATATTTCAATATTTTATCGTTTATCGTTGTTCTTGAAATTTGTTGGTCAATTCTGGTGACATACACCCACTGGTACATTGCATTCGCCTCATGTCATGTCGCATTTTGTCATGATCTCTTATATTAGGTATTTACACTCCTTCCCATCGCGAGATGTGACATAAGGTCAAAACGTGAGAATTGAAAGGTCAGCTGACTAAGAAGCGCGTGCACTCTGGTCCACAAAAGTACCTGAGAAGCCCCGTCAGCATTCCTCGGTAGAGCATTATCAGGCGATTAGCAATAAACTAACCCTTCTCGAAGAGAGGTAAAGCCTGGTAGACTGGATCCTCTAGAACTGCACAGAACTATACCTCAGCCCAACAAGAGCAGGATTATAACCTACTTAAAAATGAGTTATTTTCTGTCAGACTGATTGTCGAAGACGTATCTTCAACTTGGATGAACAATGTTTTACAGAAAATAAAGGAAAATCTTACATCGAACATGGTGAAGACAAACTTTATGGATACATGCGTTGTTTTTTCTAAATTTCTATGAATGATACGTTTATTTTGTACTTCTTTTCATTTAAATCATCATCCTGCTTTGTTTCAATTGATACGAAACTCGCGCATGTGCAACACGCCTGTTTTCACATATCTTGCCACAACTCGGTGGTCTTAATCAGCATTCTGTAAAAGCCTTCACGCAATACAACTTTATAAATACTGATGCTATTTTATTAGTTTTCATATTTCTCCGCATCTCTCTTTCCCCCTCTCTTTCTTCCCCCTCTCTCTCTTCCTCTCACTCTCCCTCTCTATCCGTCTTTCTCCCACTCCTTCTTTCTATGTCTCTCTCCCTTTCTGTCCTTTTTTTTTCTGTCGCTTTCTATTTTCTTTGTATTCTACGTTTGAAAGCAAATTTCCATATTCACTCCGGGACTATTTCTTCAGCTTGAATTTTCCACGGAAGTGTAAATCCAAATCCTATTAGACATTTTACGCTTCGCCCGACAAAAAGAATCACTCCTGTCATTAGCATCTCGTATCTTTCCGTTTTCGATTGATCGCTTATTCTATACACATTTTTATCCCAATTCTGATATTAACAAATGTTTACTTGGCGATACCAATCAATCACTTAATCCATTAGTGTTTAATTCTTTTCTTTCACAATTTCCTATTCAAACTCTGGTTGGTTTAACTAATTTTCTTTTTCTGTCACAATAAAATTAGCATGAAGACACTGCTTTTATGCCCATTCTTTCTTCTTGTTAATTTATTCTTTTAAAAAAAAGAGTGATACAAACATTCTTGCATTTGATTGTTTGTCCAAAGCGTTAACTGGTTGCATTGTAAGAAGTTTACACGGATGTAGAAATAATACAATAATAATAATAATCATAATAATAATATTAATAATAAATAATAATAATAAATAATAATAATAAAAAAAATTAATAATACGCTAAAGCATCATCTTCCACCACTTCAAAAAAAGATCCTATCGTCGAAGTTACAATGCAAAATTTTTAATTATTATTTCATCTGATAACTCAGTTGTACTGAACGTGAAACTCTAACTAAAATACTCTTTCTTCTCCTTCGGACAATAATCAAACGGTATCTGTTCTGTCCCAAAATGGTACAATAACATCATTGTGTCGACGTTCCAGCCGGACGTTCATATGTCACAAACTTCTACAAGGGTTTTGGAGATAGACGTCTATAACCAGATATATTCCTAAACTAAATTAACCAGAGTGATCATATTAGTATGTTTCACCTTGAACAAATGTGGTGCAATAATACTGTTCGTGCCGGAAATCCATAGAA
This sequence comes from Sepiola atlantica, assembly GCA_963556195.1. Taxonomy (NCBI): domain Eukaryota; kingdom Metazoa; phylum Mollusca; class Cephalopoda; order Sepiida; family Sepiolidae; genus Sepiola; species Sepiola atlantica. The sequence continues at coordinate 155,557,907 of OY744521.1, read as the reverse complement.
TAGAAATATGTCACGAACTCCTACAAGGCTATAACTGTGGGATTACCACAAGTCTCATTAACAATAATTAATAATAAATAAACGTCTTTATTCAGAGATTTTTCCGAATACAAATGTTAACGAGAGCGGAGAGTTACCTATAACGTACTCTTCCGCACAACCCCCCAATTTATTTATTCTTCATAATAAGTAAATAAAATATTAAAAAAAAAAAACAGTAACATAACAGTAAATTAGTAATCAAGTGCTATTTATACACTCCTCTCCAAATATAAAAATACACACTAGACAGACACGTATATACACATATTAGCAAAATATGCTCCCTCCAGTCGCATATATTTGCTAGTAGTGTGAACGAACATATACTACACTGACCACAAAAAAGGAAGTAATGACTGAGAAAATGATATCATGACAAGAGAATAGATAATACACTACTACATCCCCTCTCGAAAAAAGGAGAGCGTAGTTCATGGGAATATGGACCCATGACAACAGAACATATACTACCTCACCTCATCCTCCAAAGGAGGGTGTAATACTTCGGAGGATTACCCCATCCCATTAAAAACCGAGGAGGTAATTCTTGGGAGGACAAACTTATGACAACTGAACCGATACTACACTACCCACCCCCATTTAAAGATAATACAATAATAGATGAAAATGTTTTTATTATTTCATTCATTTATAAGTGCCTAGTCATTATTTGTTTGTTATTTTGGCCTTTTAGCTAAGATTAAAGTGTTGTATCTGTTCACAGCGACATCAGATTTTTGATTATCGGCAAAATTATTGCATATGATATATGAAAATATTACAATGAAAATTAAAAATGTGTATTACAAAATAAAAAGCTGTTTATGAAATGAATATGCAAATTAAGAATGACTAAATATGTTTGTGGGTGTTAGTAGATTATTATATATATACGGTATTTTAAAATGTCATGTTGTATCCTGAAATTGTAGATTATTATATATATACGGTATTTTAAAATGTCATGTTGTATCCTGAAATTGTAGATTATTATATTTACGGTATTTTAAAATGTCATGTTGTATCCTGAAATTGTAGATTATTATATATACAGTATTTTAAAATTTCATGCTGTATCCTGAAATTGTAGATTATTATATATACGGTATTTTTAAATGGCATGTTGTATCCTGAAATTGTAGATTATTATATATACGGTATTTTAAAATGTCATGTTGTATCCTGAAATTGTAGATTATTATATATACAGTATTTTAAAATTTCATGTTGTATCCTGAAATTGTAGATTATTATATTTACGGTATTTTAAAATGTCATGTTGTATCCTGAAATTGTAGATTATTATATTTACGGTATTTTAAAATGTCATGTTGTATCCTGAAATTGTAGATTATTATATATACGGTATTTTAAAATGTCATGTTGTATCCTGAAATTAAATAAGCATAACTTGTTTTGCTGTTAAGATAAGTGGAAAAAAACTATAGCATTTATTCATTGAGATATAGAAGAAAGGCGGCATTTTTGTACGTGTTTCTACGACGTGGAACCATCAAGAAGAGGTCGTGACGATGACTACCATATCCAAATTTAAAGCTGCCTTTAACAAACATACAGACTGTATGTGAATGTACATGTCTTTCCCTGTCTTTTTATATGGTTTGTTGCACTTTACTATATTTTCTCTAATAAATGTGATTTGATTAATACATATGTACATACAAATATACATATCCACATATGCCCATTCTGAGAAATAGACTCCATCAGAAGCAAACACAATTGAGAGTCGCTGCATGAATGGTGCATTATATGAATATTTAAACAATCCTGTACGCATAAAACAATGCGAATGTATGCTATTATTTAAGAGAAAGGATTGATTTTGTCAACACGTGGTCAAGTTTGTGAAAATGGTGGAAGAAGTTTTGAATAGAGCTAATAATGGTGAAAGCCAATTTACAACCTGACGAAGAACACAAAGAAGTGTTTTGTTAACATGGCAGATACAAGGGTCCTTTTAGATTCCAACATTTAAGTATGAGTGGGACCGGTGGCGTGCAGGGGTCTGGTGATACCCGGGGCCAACTCATTGATTGTATGCCCCAAAGACTAAAGTATAACTCCTAGTACTGAAAAATATTATAAGAAAGGCAGATAGTTCTAAATTATTCTATGCAGCCCCCCCCCCCCGCCAATTTGGATGACCGGGCCAGACCCGTTACCTTCTCCTCTGCACACCACCGAGTGGGACCTTTTAACAAGTACTCTATGGGGAGAAAGCCATAGAACGTGTGCGAACGCACCCACACACTATTCAAGTATGGTTATCGATTGACACACTTTTAATCTATTATAACTGGTGTTTATACCTCCACAATATTTGCTTTAGTTATTGCATGGTCGTAAAACAGTAGATTACAAAATAAATTTTATTTCTGCAGATATAGTACATAATGTTTGGGAAATTGGTGAATTACTTCGGGATTATGTTCTATATGTGTAAATAATGAAAAGTTCCCATCAAAGAAATATAAAACATAATTGTTTACATATGTGCATACATGTTTCAGCTGCGATCTCGTTTGAGAGGCAACTTCCTCAGACCTTTAGAAAAAGTCATTTTTCTGAAGGTCTGAGAAAGCTGATTCTCGAGAGATCGCAGCTGAAACATGTATGCACATATGTAACAATTAATGTGTATAAATAAAAAAAATTATATTAAAAAGCAGCTCTACTTGTGATTGAGAACTTTTTTATAAGCACTAGAGTTTCATTGGATTAACATCTAGGAAATAAAAATAATACATGTTATATATATATATATATATATATATATATAACATTAGCTGCCTTCGACCGCAACTATTTTCTTTGAATTCATTTCATTCTTCTTGCGTTCAACATCTTCGACATTTCCTCGGAATGCACGCTCCCGACTAAACCGACAACCCCAGCTATTGTAATGCCCTGCAACTCACAAGATAGACCTTTCACTGCTTACTTACGCTCCTTCCCACGTACACGCTGCCACCTTCTACGGCCAAGTGCTTATATTTTCCATTAGTGGCGGTGTTGACTACTTGGCCGCACATCTCTGCGATTTTCTTGTTTCTACATCTCTTAACTTCTCTAAAACCAAATCGCGTTCTCTCGCCTTCTTCGGCGCTTCTTCTCTGTACAATTTCCCACCTCTTTGTTTCCCCATCTTTCGTTTTACGTTCCGCGCATCTCGTGGCTATATTCTTCCCCTTTGCCATATCACTGTTTCTCAATTGGTTTTCCTCTCCGTGATTCTCTTCATCTCATAGTTTCTTTAACTCTTCATTCACTTTGTGTTGGCTATTTTACGGCGTATCAATCATTTCGCTATAATTTAACGCCGAACACACAATATATATTTGTAAACTATTCATTCAACACATGGTATTAAACATGAATTAATAAATATCTCCTGAATTTCAGTCTCTTTGGAATATTTAAAGTGTTATCATGCATAATGTGGGCACAACTTTCCATTTAAACATTCGTTTTTTTTTTGTTTCAGATTTGCATTAAATTTCATCTATATTCATTAGAAAGAAATTAAGCACGATTCCCTTAATTTTAATTTTTTATTAAGGTGTCTTGAATTTGTAATGTTTTCTAGAATCAAAATTATCTAATGGATTTTGCTCAAAATTGGAATAAAGATTCTAGACATAAAGTTTAGTATCATTATATATTGGTTTTAATTTTCGCAAGGGGACGTAAAAGTGGTGCAAAACTGTTCTCTTCAGGAAATTAATTTTACCTGTACTGAGAGGTATTCTTCTAGTGGGTGTATATATATATATATATATATATATATATATATATATTAGGCATTCACAGCTGTTTCGTTGTTTCGCACCTCATCAGTGTGATTCATTCCTTACTTTCCTTGTCAGTCAATTTTGTATTTTTATTTTCCTGTCAAAATAACAGTCCACTTCATAGCAACTTGATCATCGCCTTTCTTCTACTTAATTCCTCAATGTGTCATTCATTCATGAAAATAAAAATAAAGGAAAAAGAAGTGATAAAGTATTTCCTTTTTTTTTCTTATTATGTACGTGTGAAGAAAATGTCCTAGTTCAGATAACATCGACCAGCATCGTCTCTTTTTGGCAATTTGTAAGTTACTTCGCCAACAAATTCCCCGGGTCATTAACACGATTTCTTTTAACAGGTAGTTTTTATTGCACATCTGTATAAATAAATAAAGTCCCCGCGCCACCAATAACCATGGTGATTCTTTGTGCCACACTCTGACGCTATCCACGCTCGTATGTTTTTCTAGTAGATAATATCATAATCCGCCGAGCAAAAGAGTTCCGGAAATAGACTAAAAATAGCAAATGCTGCCTTAATAAAAACAATGCCAACTGATCATAGATAAAATTAAAGGAAGAAAAAACGATATCTCCTGGTTTTGGTACGAAAACAAACCAATAACGCACGTGATGTAATTTGCGTAAAACCGAGAAAGGTACACAGAAATAAAATAAAAAAAAGAAATTGACATCACTTTAACACGTTCATTCTTGAAAAATGATCTCAGAACGTCTAGTTTCAACCCTTTCATTTACATACTTGTACTATGTGATTGGCCCGATTTCTATGTATACCAACTTGTTTTGAAGCAGTCTGATCTATTCTGACGTAACAGACTATTAGTGATTTTATTTTTACTGTTGAGTCAGCACTTAAAAAAAAACACTCATTATAAAAACAATATTTCACATATATATATATATATATATATATATATATGTGTGTGTGTGTGAAATATTGTTTGTTTTTTTTTTTAATTTATAATGGGTGTTTTGTTTTTTTTAATTAGAGATGGGCGGTTTTACCGAAAAACCGCGGTTTTTCGGTTTCGTCTCCATACCGAATACCGAATCGGTTTTTTTTTTAAACCGTAACCGTTCGGTATTGTGTTTTTACTACAGTAAGCCACCATATACAAGGAAACACGGTTGAAAAGATTTTCCGATTTGAATAAAATTGAATATTACCAAAAAATGTTATATTAGTAAGAGGACAGATTGAACAAATATATGATAAAAACATTTAATGTACTTAGCAATACACATCGACCAGAAAACTGTTTGGATAATCACATATTTGAGGGTAGTTCTATTAAAATAGTCATATCTTAAAAACTAAAGCACTTTAAGAGCTCAAAATACCATCATTTTGTTAGGAAATGAATATCCTTACATTTTTCGTACCCAACTAGTAAATAAATTAACCTTTCATCTTTGTTATGCATTAAAATTATAATTGTACGTTGTTTTGTCTTTCGGTAATAGTAATTTTAAATTATCTTATCCTAAAAAATATTGTCCTTTTTTGAGCGAAAGTCAACAATGGCTGCTAGTATTGCTGATATAACAATCAATCAGCAGCAGCGTTTTGTAAAGCTTTGTAAAATACGTTTATAAACTTCTTTAAAAGTAAGATAAAAATACTTTTTGTGCTTAAAAAAGTTAATCCTATTTGGTTCTTTTATAAAAAATACTTTAAAAAATACTGGTTTTCACTCAACTTTCGAACTTCTAGTAGTAATGACTTTCTAGTCGCCAATTTAAAAAAAAAATTAAGATTCTACTTTTTTAGGCGATTACGTCTTAAAGTCTTGGCGAAAAGAAGAAAAAAGAAAACAACAAAAAATAGTTTAGAATTTAGAGTGGGGGATCAGTTTCGCATATAAATTGAATGTAAAATGATCTCCGATTTCCCGGCCATTCTTGCCTTTTAGTGAAATTTATAAAATAAATAATTACTCTACCATTAACTCTAGGTACGACTAACAAGCCCACCTCCTAAAAATGCCTTCTTGAACGTATCGTACCATTAACCTTAAATATGAGTGGCAAGCCACCCCTAAAAAACTCCCTTAACCCTAACACTAAGTCCGAATGGCAACCTCCATCCAAAACAAAATTCCTTAACCCTATCACTAACGCTAAGTCCGAGTAGGAAGCCCTAATTCTACAAAAAAGCCCATTAAAACCACACATAATCATCTAAAAAAAAAAAAAAAAAAAAGCAGACGCCCATTAAAAAAACGCACAGGATTTATTTGCCATAGAAAAAAATTGATTAATGCCCTAAAACGCTAGAATGGCCCGGAAATGGTGAATTATTCTACATTAAATATATGTGAAACTAATCCCCCACTCGAAATTCTAAATGAATTGTTTTTTTTTCTTTCTGCTAAGTTTTCAGGGTGTTCACACTTAATTGCCCCTAGCCGGGGAGACAATTAAATGCTTATCTTTAATATTGAAGACTATTCTTTATTTTTAAATGACTGCGATTGAGTCACTTGAGCCATTTGGTGCTAACGGCCGCTGGCGGCCGGGAAAAGTGCTGCCGGCACTTATCAAGGACAACAGTCTCTCGAATATAAGGGTTTATGATACTAAGCGTTTGTAAAGATTAATCAATACAATGTCTACCGCTCTTCCTTCTATCGCTCTCCGTTTATTAAGCGTTATAGGTAATCCACTTCCTTCACTCGCCACCCCCCTTAACCCTCTTTCCATATTGATAAGAGATGGTGGGGGTAAAAGTAGCAAATTATTTAACTAAATATGTATAGATAGATATATATATAGAGATAGATATATGAAAAGACTAATTTTTGGATTCATGATTTTTATATATATATTTTAAATTTAACTGGTTTTTCAAACTCGCTTTTTCTTAATTTAAGCAATCTAATAAAAACTCAATGGATGACCGAACGGATCAGTTTTTCTAATAAAACATAAATATATGCCACGGTGTTTTCTACACCAATCTGTACAATTTACTGTCAATAATAAATTCTTTTTGAAATAAATGTCTGGCAGGGTCACTACTATTAAGAGAAAATGTCTCTTTCTCCTTCCGTAAGAATAATCGCCATTGTCAGCTAAATATTAAAATTAATAAAATTAAATGTGTTTATTTAAAACTACTGTTTTAATTGACGGGACAATATAATTTTATTTTTAGAACATTTTAAAATTGATAAAGTCAGAATTGTTTATTATATGGTCAGACGATCTGGTTTGTGCGTGAAATGTGATAACGTACGTACGTACGAACATGAACTGCCTTAACGTATTGACACAGGTCATCTGAATATGACGTATTTCTTTTTGCCAAATTCTAAAACCCACTTAATGCATAAGCTTATAGCGGACAGACACACAGACATACTTAATTTATTAGATGTCCAATGATGGCGTCATTGTACCTTTCAAATTCTTGCTGCTCCCTGTTTCCTCGACAGTAATAACATGCAGAAATTTGAATGTAATGCAAACACGCCTATTTCTGCCCAGTTTCCTACACAGGTTGCGCCCCCTGTAAATCTGGTCCTTACTACAACGGTCCCTTACGCTCAAGTGTCAATATGCCTTGTTTAGTGTGAAGAAAAGTAAAACAAAAAGGTTTTTTTAATAACTCTTATGGTGACTTAACATGTCGCGAAAATAAACATTGATGATTGAGAAAGCGAACCCTCGTCTGCGTTTACCCTAACTATTCTAACTGCCATTTATAATATCTGAAACCGAAATTGATTGCTTGGTTTTGAAAGCAGTACCGAACCACCATCATCATCCAATGGGAAATCCACATGTGCAAATGATTGAGGAACCTGCCAATCCTTACATTTGCAAGTCAAAGCTTTTAATGGATTTATGTGTTTTTCTTTAACATTCGATAAAATGGAAAAGAGGGGAGAGACTAGGAAGGATAACTATCCGATGTAAGAATGTTAAAACCATATCAAGTAGTTTTTCTTTTTCTGCTTCAGTAATTATGAAAATTGGGATTGTGTTCGCACATACACACACGTATATATATATATATATATATATATATATATATATATAATCTCAGCATATTATGTTGCGTATGATTTGTTAGCTTTCAACAGTCCCACTGTTTCCATTTTTCTATGTACGCCGTTTTCCTGTCCATTTTTCTTAATAGTTCATTCATTATTTAGCTAAAGTGATTTTAAAAGCAACGGTATTAATAATCGCATAGATTTTTAAAATTTACATTCCTAAAGAGTTTAATGTTACTATGTGTGTGTGTGTATGAATGCATGTATGTATGCATGTATGTGTATACATATATATATATATATATATATATATATATGTAGACAAATTATGAAGCACTTTCAAATAACCTCACCCAATTGTCTTTCTGTTGTGAGTATATCAAGGGGTAAAAAAAAACATATTTATCTCTTAGCATAAATTCCAGAAAGTAAAAGTGCTTCTTATCGTCTCGGTGTTTACCATTAAATAATTTATACGTGTAGATATTTGTAAATCTGGCTTCCAGTCATTATGTTAGTGATTTTAAAAGGTTTTATTGTAAGACTGCATTTTAAAACGTTATTAGATGGCGAGCACGTTAAAGTTTTCTTTTCTTTTTGTTCTTCTTTTTTTCCCTGAACCTGTTTACATCACTATGTAATATGCTTCCAGGTTGGCATTTCCTAACATCCGCCCGTTTAATTATAACAAACAATTTTTTAAAGAAAGATTCCAGAGTCGAATTTCTCTCAGTCAACTCTCTACCTCGAAGTTTTGAGTCGAGATTTTTTGTTGGAATCTTTGATTCCAAAGACCCAATCTTATTTCTTTGAAATCGACTTTTCACCTCATACTGCTTGGCCTTTTGGCTAGAAGCAAAGTGCAGTATCTGTTGTGGTGCTACACTTCATTTTTTCTGTTCTCGGTCGGTGAAACAGGAGTCTTTCTTGATTGAGGTAATTTTTAATTTTCTACTTAACAAGAGTATCTTTTTTTGAGGAGCTGGATTTACCCACATTAAAAACGACCTTGTGCCTTTCTCTGCCCTCGTTGGAAGGCAAGTACATAGGAACTTTCCACCTAACAAACAAAAATACTCCTTTAAAATTTAAATATCATTTAATAAAGTAAGTGCTCCTTTTGTTTCGGGAGCAATGGAATGAATGTCTGTGCGATGAAAAATATATAGTCAAGCGCAATCACCAAGAACTTCTGAACCGGAATTGGTCGTATCCATTGACAATGAGAAATCCAAAACAACCAGAGGCAACACTGATAGTCAGATAGGTCTACTTTTATTTCGAAGTTTTTCATTTTCCTAGGCCAGTTGCCACACTAAAGCTTGTGTATAGTCTCTCCTGTTAGTTAACCCATAGCTAGTTAGTGCTACCAGATTAGGATGTCAGAAAATATCGGCTTCCTGACCCAAAATCCAGCAAACATTGATGTTTTCTTGTTTTTTTCTCTTTGCAAAGCCACATCATGTTCTGCAAAACCCAAAATAACAAAATACAATTTAAGCGATTAAGTGTGGTTTTACAAAGATTTCTATTTGGGAGTTGCCACTCGAACTTAGGGTTAGTAGAAAAGTGTACAATATTTTTTTTACTATATTTTCAGCATAATCCCTCCCCTAGTCAAGCGACATATCAGCACCCATTCTGCTGTGTGTGTGTGTCAATAAGACAGCTTTCATCGAGATAAAATTCCAAAATAAAATACTCGTTAAAAGTATACAGGTCGGTAGAGAATTTAATTCTACTGCATTTGTTATAAATTATTATGTTGTTGTTGTTGTTGTTTACGAGGTGTCGGCTGTTACGTATTCTGGAGTTTTACCATCAATGTTTATCTCCTTTTGATATATTGTAACATTAAAGCATTACTGTTTCTCTGGATCCGTTTCTATTTGCATAAAAATAATCAATTTGCAATAAAGAGTAAGTCGGCTTCTATTTTTAGCTCTGACTTCAATAAAAAGCCAAAAACAAAGGGTTCGGTGTGAAATTCTGGCCACGTTCTTAAGTTTGACAAAAATATTCCCAAGTTCGACAAGATACACCCGAAGAATATCGGAGGTTACGTCGGCCGAAACGTTCTGAATACATCAACCAAGATGACAATAGTAATTCCAATCACAACAAAAACTCATCCAACTACCGCCACCTAAAGAGCTTTTATTTCTTTCTCAGTGTAAAAAAAAAACAGAACTTCCATAGAACAGTTTCTTTTCAATGACTTCCCATCTGTGTAACTCAAGACCCCGGCACCATTTTCCTGCTGACTACAACATGGTCGTCTTCAATCCCAATGTCAACAAATATTTGTTGAGCTATTCTCTTAAATAATCAAATTCTGCCTATTCCAAATTCCGAAAGGTAATAAATGCAATGGTTATGCTTTTTCCCACCATTTTAGACTTACTCATAAAGTGTGGGGAGGGAGTAGTAGACTTGGACGTTTTGGGTATTTATTTATCCCGCCTTTGAAGGCGGCTATTTATTCTAATAGTATTTATTCTTTTTAGGGAGTTAATAACATGCTGGGACATTAGTACAGTGGGCTGCAGAACAGAAATGACTAAACTTAAATGTTTATAAAGGTTTTCGACTGAGGCATATTAGCGATAATCGGTCGATCATAAGTAGACGTATGACTAAGTTAACATTTTCGAATAGCCCGGAGCGCCGTGGCTCTCACTTTCACAGACTTTTGATAATAATTATTTACACAATGTCTTTCTCGGATTATCATTTTTGTCTATTTCTCTATTTATATAAAGTTTGGTATATGTTTACATATTTGTATGTAGAGGATTCATTCCTAGACTAATTGACTGATGATTATGAATTTTGGAACACAGTTGCTAAGAGTAAGGGTCGTAATGTGAAATATATGTATGTTAATTTTATGCAAAGGCGGTAAAAAGGGATAAAATTCCTTCGTGAAAATTCAGATAACTCCAATTATTGTGAAATTTTAACAATAGGTATTAGACATCAATTAATATTCTCCGAATTTCCGCTTCTTTTGGGTATTTTTAAGGGTTCAATGAGTCATTACATGGATACAACTTCGAATTTGAAAATTTAAACACTTCAAATTTGCATTAGATTGTTTTTTAATGACTATGGATCAATTATGCAAAATTCCCTTAATTTCAATTTTTTAAGAAACCAGAAATTTTAGAAATTTTCTAGAATCAAAATAATGTAATGGATTTTAATCAAAATTGAAATAAGGATTCCAGGCATAAGGTTTAGTAGCCCTAGATTCAGATTTAAATCTTCGTAAAGGAGGCATAAAAGTGGTGCAAAACTATTCTGTTCAAGGACTCAATTTTACCCGTTTTGTAACGAGTACTCTTATTTATTAAGATATAAATGAAAAAACAAAATATTTGCTTTCCTCCCAGGCATCATTTTTACTGTTTTGTTTAACGTATTTTTCTGGTTGCACGTATTACATGTGTCGTGTTGCATGATATATTATAGTCTTGTCAACAAAATAGTTTTATGTGATTCCCTCTATTTGTCTTTGTCTCTTAATAAATGCGAAATTTGACTTCACTTTGAAATTTACACTCTTTCTACAAACCTGAAGACTACGACTCCTATGTTTCTCTTTACATTTGGTTTCATGCTTTTCGACCATAAAGAAATATCGACTCTATCGTACGTATCGAAGTTGACTCAATATTTGCTATTTCAGTATGTAGGCTTCTCTAACCGAAGCTGCTTTCTTGTCAATCAGGTTTTGACGCGATGTCACGTGATTCCAACAGCGTGCGTCGCCCCCGTTATACGACACGATCGAAGCATCTGCAGTTTTATAAGCAGATGTATACGTTGTCATTTCAGTAGAAGCAGGCAACGTACCACAATTCATACACACTTTTCTTAAGTCTTTTTTTTTTTTTTTACTGAAAACCATTATTCTTATTCTCAAATTTCTGCATTATTATATAAGACACGTTGTACAAAGAAACGCACGTCTCATAGCAATTGCGTTTTCTATCAATGTCTGTTTGTGTCTAACCAGTTTTCCCTAATTCTTCAAATAAAGAATGAAAGAAAAATCCGTACTTTATTATCTTCATTTATTATTATCCAATGAGACACGTCATCATCACAGTATATAACATTTACTAGCAAGTAGGTCCGGCGTTGCACGGGATTGGATAAGAAAGCCTATGTCCTTTTCCGGCAGGTTCGCCTCGACACACAATTAGACAGGCCAAAAATTGCCGTGGCAGTTTCAAGCCTTTTTCTGTCGGGGTAGGGTATGATTCGGCTCAATTCTGGGAGGTGCACTCTCCTAGGCAATAGACATTACCTTCTTTCTCATGGCGAGAGGTTGGTTTATTGGAAAAAGTGGAGATTCTTTTTACTGCAACAGTTCAGTATTAGTTCTGGCGCTGGTAAAAGAAGTGTCAGTATGAGTGTGTGTCTCTGTGTATAGTTTTTGCCACGATATTGTAATAGTAGCGTTTATAAGACTAATACAGTATGTGTGATTAACTTAGTTCTTCTCAAAAATAGCCAGTTAACAACTTAATTTGGTCATAGTGGGGTTCGGTTTTATGATGACAAAGAGGCTCTAAACGGAGTATTTCGTTTCTGGATGAAACGTGTTTCCAACACATTTTCTGGTTGGTCAAAAATAAATTTGCATAAAAACAGACTCCATTTTTTGACTAAGGAAATCTACTGATGTATCTGTAATTGTTTAGTATTATTTGTGAGTAATTCTTTTATATTAATATGACACGAATCTTTACTTTTTTAATGTTGTCGAATTGCGTTTGAACATGATTAATGACATATGGATCTTCGAGAAAAAGTGTCTCTTAGTATAACACATAATATCCATACTCTACTCTATAATAAAGAGCAATGTGTATTTATTCATATATATATATATATATATATTATTCGTCCCGTCAAACAAAAGTTAGCGAGTTTTAAAAAAAAACAAAAAAACTGCTGGACGAATTAATTTCAAGTGTTTAGGGGAATTGAGAAAGCAAATAGCAAGCCTTTAATGTATTCCATAATAAGACTTTATTCTTCTATTCTTTCTATACCGATTGATACGTTTTTTTTCCTTTTAACTTTCCAGTTTGAAACGTCTTATTTCCTTTTTCTCACCAATTGAGACGTGTTTTATATTAATATTAGTGCGAACACTGGTGAAGGATAATTGTTCCATCATTTTTTAAGGAAGTGTGTACATTTTCTGATTTATTTTTTAAAATCAGAAATGCAATCTCCTACACCCACATTTATAAAGAAAGTATTGGCGATATTTCAATCGACATCGGAGTTTGAAGAACCAACACAATCAATATTCTTTGTTCGTTTTTTTTTCGTTTTTTTTTATTTGTATGGAAGCAGAATTTTATTTCAAACAAATATTTAGCTTTTGAAGCCTTTCAAAAATACTCAGAAGGTTGTCAAATCAGACTAGCGGCCTCGTTACATCCGACCCACTGACTTTATCCGACTATGTAGCGCTGCATCCGGAAATGTTATTTTCTTTGATTAGCAAATAATGAAATTCGCTATTGAAAATTAAAAACCAAATCTCATTCTGGCAGTGGCTTCAATTGAATAAAAACTTTATTTTGTTTTAATTCTTTATCAGGTGCGAATGTGGGTGACCAAATTCCGCCAGCAGCCTCGTTTTCATTCGATTCACAAAAATTATTTGAATTCATAAGTATTTAATTTAATACTGATCCTATTTTATTTTAAGATAACTTAGTATTGTGTTTACGTAAATTTAATATTAGCAAGGGAAAAAAAGAACTCTTAAGGATGATAGATTCAAATTTATATTATTTTATGTATACACGTATATTATAAGGTGATAATATACATTGTGTGTAGATTTTCAGTATTTACGTTAACAGTTCTCAATACGTGAGTAGATCTTAGTAGTAAAGTATGAACATATACTTATGGCAATTAAGTAACACGGGCGCCTATGTTTAGCTTAAGTGCCATAAAGATATTTTCATACTTTACTACAGGACCGGCGGCACAGGTATAAAAGGGGGGGGGGGCTCTCCTAAAAAGTGGGGGGCCCGGTTAAACACATGCATATATAACTTCATTATTGATGACCGTAAAGTGAGGGGGGCCAAGTCAAAAAGTGTGTGTGGGGGGGGGGCGGTGCCGCCGTCCATGCTTTACTATATCTATATGTATGTACATATATTGAAAGTAGTCGTGTTACATTTATAAGTATCGGTTAGTGAAAAATATGAAATCAGACAGAAAACCAGATTACACGATGCAAGATTTTTTTCAAGAAAATGAAACATTTTTTTTTATGCAAATATATTTAGGCATGACATGCCTTCCCTAGTGTACAGACTTTTGTTTCAGTGTCGAGATATGAAAAAGAAAAAAATATGTCTGTACACTGAGGAAGGCAGATTATTCCGAAATATATTTGGATTAAAAAAAAATGTTTCATTTATTTGAAAAAAATATTACATCCTATAATCTGATTTCATATATATATATATATATATATATATATATATATATTATATGAGGAGTTATTTTATCACCGGGGAATGCCAACAATGCTGCTCAGGCAATTTTAAGGGACCAGAGTGCACAACCTCGGATGCGTTCGCAAAGTCCCCCCCCACCTTCCAGCCTTGTGCCACATCTTTAGGCGGTAGAAGGGAAATAAATACACCCCCCTATAAAAATGGACTGCTCTTATTCGGCGTTCGGTCTCGTTTTAGATGACTCATGACATCTAGGTAGAATTAACTCTATAATATCACCTTTATCCACTGATGTACTGTATAACAGCACCAATTGATTAAATAAAGGATTCGGTTTTAAATTTTCGGAAGGCTACCGACTACGAACAATAAGCATCTGGAGAAAAAAGGCGAAGTGTACAGCGGCCGAAACGTTATGAATATAACAAACAAAACGAGGACATCAGTAGGAAACGCACAAATAATCAGTGGTCCACGTGATTGGAGATCTTAAATTGCAATTAACTTTTTTGCTCGATAGAACGAAATGTCTAGTGTAACAAAGTTTTTGCTCAGAATTTTAAGTACAGGAAATTATTTTTATTGTTTTCTACTTTGTTGCATTTCCTGTCATCCCTTCGTTTATTTTGATTGTTTTGCAATTTCAACAAACATGGCGTCTCCGTTGGAAAATATCTGCAAATGAGGTATTTTGAGATTTCGGTTAAAGCCAGGCGAATTAGTTACAAAGCTTGAAAGAAAACAGGATATCCGTAAGATGCGTCCAGTCAATCTTCACGTTTAACGAACAAATGCTATTTCAAATTTGAACGTGACAAACCGACTAACACTGTTTTTGTTTTTTTCATAAAGATGTTTGCATTTGTTTTTTTTATATAAACGAGTCTCCCGCTTATAAAGGCCAAAAAGACACTATAGGATAAGAGCTTGACGGTGGACGATAACACCTCGAGGAGACTAGTAAGGATGGTTGCAACTGGTCAGCAGTTGATTATTTAAGACTGCTGAACAAGAATTTGTTTACATTGGACTTGAAAACGGCAATTTTGTAGTCAGCCAGGAAGCAACCCCGTGATACTATGTTCTACAGACGGGCAGTTCTAGGAAAGAGACTTTCTTTCATTGAAGTTCTGCTTAGTTCTAGGTACACAGTGAGAAAGGGAAATTATTGACAGGGGTTGTAGCCGGACGAGTTTTTGTTGTGAATGTTTTACAGGGGAGGGAGGCAATAGATTGAAGATAGAGTAGAGAAAGACTAGCAACGTCTCTTCTGTGAGAAAGAGGCTGTACGGAGGGGGAGAGGGCATCGACTAATACATCTATTTAATCACCGCGTTTAAAAGGGAAAAGCCTAATACAAATTGAAGCCTAACATACCAACAGACAAAACCTCTTGTATGAATGCAAGGACGCATCGGCAAAATACATCACGTACAATTGTTAAGCAGTTTGTTCCTCTATTTCTTTTCAGTTCGTTGTCTCCTTTTACGTTTGTTTATTTTATGTTATATTTATTTTAAAACGTCGGGATTCATATTAAGTGGTATGCCAAATGGAAATTACTCGGAGCGTTTGCCTTTGGAATTCCCTCCCTGCTCGTTTCCCCTACCGAACCAAATGTAGACATGGTCGTCTCCAAGTGTCAGTGTCAACAAATACTTATCGAGCCGTCCTTTAATGTAATCAAATCTTGCCAAATCGACACGTCAAGCTCGTTAACCCTTATCCCCGAGTGGCTTTTTGGCCTTGGTAAGTGGCGACTCTTTAGTATAGATCTAAAGAAAGGGTTGATATGCTATAAAAAGGACAAACTAAAGCATAAAAGACGGATAAAAAATGTTTAGTCATGAACTAGGTTACCTTTTATATAAAAAAAAAACATACACCCCTGACCTTTCACCAAGAGGCACCCGGGGTGCATCTACCCTTCGTGGCTGCTTGCATGAACGCTCTGCGTTTCTGTTAGCTCATCCTTGTCGTATTAACATGCTGAGACAACACCGAATTCACATCTGCAAACTGGCATATAGACTAACGAACCACAACTTAATGTCAAGCCCCATAGTGTATACCTTTTACATTTCTTCTATTTATATGTATATAATAATACGATGAGTTTATATATAAAATACCAAAATAGTCTGTTCATCTGCTTTCATTTTTGTTGTTACAACGGCTTCGACTCTGGTCGAGTTGAGTCTGCTTCTTACCTGGCCTGCACTACATTCCGTATAGTGGCTGCTCATTCACGGCGGTCATTGGCAAGGTCACACGAGATGGCGAATCGATCGTGATTCCACTATCGAAGACCAAACACCTGTGGACCTGACAGCTCGGCCAATTCTTCCTTGATGGTTGTTGTCCATGTACTCAGCTGTTAACCGACACCAACGAATAGTATTTCTTATGTCGGATACCTGGCAAATAAATGTTTATCACATTCAAAGAATGTTTAAATCGTGCTAGATGCTTCGCCAAAAACTGGATTATAAATTCCAAAAACATATTAGAATGTACATTCATAATCTAACTTAGTGATTTTTAATATAAAATAAATGTGGATACGTTTTATACACTTTATACATTTAAGTACTGAAAAAGTACTGATATTATTCAGCCTGTGTAAATTCAGACCCCAGCATTTCGCACTGTTGCCATCCTTTGGAATGAGCGGTCTGTTGGTCTCCGGAAAATAGTGTTTGAAACGTTACACGAATGTTCCGTATTAGCTGTAGGCCACAGTCTGCTTACTTTGGTGCAATGCGGCCGTCCAAGTGTATAATTTTTTTTCCTTTCCGTTCCAGGCCACGAATGTCAAGGGTACCAGGCCGATCGACGCCAACCATGTACAGATAGTATCATCATGGATATGCAAGAAACTGTAGTTAACGCTTAAGGCACTTATACGAACATTTTTTAGAGGTGATATGCTCAGTATTGACACCCGATGCAGACGACTTGACAGACACCATATAATTGATATGCTATTATACATGCATATATATTAATCAGATGTTCCATAATCATTGTCATGACCAAACCTGTTGTATCAAACATACCCAAGTGAGAAGAGAAGAGAATCAAAAGCAGATGGTAACTTTCAGTTTCTCAGCTGAATGCAAGGCGAGAAACTGTCAGTCGCTATGTGCTGTTGACTGCCTCTGCTCTTCAAACTTCGAACTACACTTACACTGTCACCGATACTGAGCACTTTTTCATTTTATATATATATAATCTCAAGTTACTTATCTTTATATATTAGTGTGTACAGTATTTACTCTTGAACTGATTAATCGATCATTACGAATTTTGGAACACAGTGGTTAGGCGTAAGGGGGCAAATGTGTGCTATATTTATTTTCATTTATTTTATGCAAAAGTGGGTAAGTAAAGAAGTGGAAACCCTTTGTGAAGATTCAGATATCTCCCGATTTTCTGAAATTTTTACAATAGGTATTAGAATTCAATTAATAAATATTCCCAAAATTTCAGTTTCTTCGGAATATTTAAATAGGTGTATAAAGGACATAATGTGGGCACATACTCTATTTGAAAATTGAAATATTTCAGATTTGCATTAAATTTGATAATTGATCATTAGACATTAAGCAAGATTCCCTGAATTTCAATTTCTTCTTAAAACTCCTTAAGCTTCAACCTTAAATTGAGACATTTTCTAAAATCAAAATCATGCAATGGATTTCCATCTAAATTAGAATGAATAAGTATATTTGACATAAGGTTTAGTGTCATTATATATTGATTTATATCTTCGTAAAGAGATATAGGTGACGCAAAACTATTGTGTTTGGAGTATTAATTTTACCCGTGCTTGGACGGGTATTCTTTTAGTATGTATGCATATATATATATATATATAGCCCCCTTTCGAACGGGCACTGTTAAGAGAAATAAAATTAGCCGTCTAATTTAAGCTTCAATAATGCGAAAGTTTGTGTCCACGTGATCTGTTAAACATTGTTGGGGCGGCCGACTATATTGTCCGCTTTAAAAATTACACAAATAAAGTTTATTTCTCAGTTTGTCGCATGGCTGTATAAGTTGGCCTCTTGGTTAGACTGTTCGGGTTTGAGTTAAAAGTGACTCGGGTTCGAATCGTGTGACCGGCTGAACAGTTTTCCTTCACACTGACGATTCTATTAGGGTGAAACGTATAGCTGTGTAGATAATAATTAAAAAAAATATAATTAAACTAGCAATAAAGGGAAAAGCTTTTTTATTAATTATATCTGCCATTCATACACACACACATACGTACATATGTGTAACACATGATATCGGCCACGTGTCAGATTCCGCCCTTCTGGGGATGCCGGTTAAATGCCTCCAGCTGATGCTCGAAAATAGAAGTGTTAATTTCCAGCACTTCCGGTTTCATAGAAACCACTTGGCAATCACTCCGGAATTGTTAATATAAAAATTTATCGAGTTGATAAAATTGGAGTTGGCAACCGAAAGAAGCCTTTTCTCCTTCTATATCCGCCCCTTCTCATTATAAGAATGGCTAATATTACATCATGTTAATACTTTATTTTTCTTGATTTCCAGTGAGATGCCAATGAATGAATAACAAGGTCTTAATGATTTCCCGTGTTCTCCATAAAAACGATATAAAATAAATTCCCCCTGTGTGATTAGACGATATTCAGACAAGTCACTTAGGTTGGGTAGCGGTGGGCGACTCACTGTGGGTGTAGTGGAACTGCAGCACCCCTATTAATGTTTACACACACATATATATATATAATTTAATAAATGTTCAGAATTTGTTTCAAAACATTTTTATTCATACAATTGTTTCTGCCCATTTTCAAAACATTTTCTCTTGATAATAATATAAGATTTTTTCAAATGACTTCAGTGAATTGTTCCATCAAATGAAACAAAAAAAACAAAACCGTTAACATCAAAATTGTTCTCATCATTTTACTTACCCATTTTCTTACTAAAGCAGACCAATGAAAAACTTTTTGGTTACATCCTTATGTAGGTAAATACCAAAAGCGAAATATTTAAAACGTCTAAAGAGTTTTAGACATTTCGCTTTAAACGGGACTAGTGACCCTTTCTGGAGTAAGAACTAGCTAGAATTTTCCTAATTCCAAGATGACCATATGGACGAAACACGGATATCCCCAGCGGACATGTCAAATAAGATTCGGTAAATAAGGTCATAGCGTCTGGCCGACTTTTTTTTTTAATTGAAATAGAAATATAAACAAAGTTTAAAATATAAATTTAACGAATTAAACATCTTACGTAGTTTGAATTTTTTTGTTAGGAGCTGATCACTTGTTAAGTTTCAAAATATAATTTTATCTCATCATTCTATCTAATGCAGCCGTAAAGAAAAGGTGTTGGCTCGAATAAGTTTAGCTATCCATGGTTCTGAGCGCAATATATCTGCAAATGTGTAGCGAAATACTATTGTATAGCTAAACGTTGTTATGCCTAATAAACAGCTCTATTAATTATCGCTCACTTTTATATGAACAGTAAGGATTTTCTGGATTTTTACTCTGTTGATCTAAACTTACTAGATGACTATAACACACACACGCACACACACATATATATAAGTATGTGTGGTAATATTCCAGTGATTAAAAGATTTAGTTTTTAATCAAATCAATTATTTTTATTTTTGCATGGCATAATTGCTGATGGTCGTATAATTGTTTCTCAGCAAGTTAAATGCAGTCATTTAAATGCATTCACTCGCTGTTCCTCAGAGACCGAAATGGAAGACATATGTAAAGTGTCACATCAAGCAATTCGTGGAGAAATAAAAACAGAAAGCCGATAAAAACTGACACCCCCCCACCGTTAATAGGTAGAGAGAATTCTAATCAGATCACTATTTTGATATATATATATATATATATATATATATATATATATATATATACATTTATACTAGATATATATACTAGATTAGCTCTATTTTATGCTTCAGTAGTTGTGTCATTTATTATACAAACCTATCCTTTCTTAAGTCTTGTAACTCTTATTTGACGAGTGACATTATGAGCGGATCGTGGTGCAATTATGACGATAATACATTGTGCTCTGAGAATAGAAAATTATTTGTGCGTTTGGAGCCCATATAACTTTAAGTACTTTTTTCGTCTATCTTTATAATTGCAAATAAGATTATTTAGTCACCTTTTTTGTGAATTATTTTAACTCTGTTAATAAACACTATTAAGTTGATCCAATTGCCATCACATATTTTTCAGTGCACAAAGATGTTATGCGTTCCAATGATCGGAAGGATCAAAGTTTCTGACTATCCAAAATAAGTTTCCACAATGAAATGCCAAAAGATATTTTTTTACTTTGAATTTTACGGATACGGCGGTATCATTGTTATTTAAATTTTGTTTCGGCATTTTTTTTAGATAAGGATTGATAATTTGTATCATTCGGACTATTGTTTTCATCTTAGATATTATTCTCACAACATTTAGGCTAGTGTAACCTCTGACCATCTTCAGGTACATCTTGCCGAACTCGGGAATCTTTGCGGAATTTCAGACTGAACGTTTTATTGACTCCACGGGGGTTGCTATGTTCTCGTTCTGTCAGTCATTATCGTCATTGAGTAATTCTGAATTATATTTTTAGTATCGCCTTTTAGAGTTGAATGTTATTTAGCACTTTGCGTCGTGGGTCTATCGCCGATGGAACGAGAACAATCTACGCCCGTATAAAAGTTCAGTTGTAGCGATTGAAAAGGAAATAAATGCAACCATTTTAGGTATTTCCAAAGGAAATGTAAGAAAAGCGGTATTTATTGAAAACCTAATTTTCTGTGGAATTTCTACGTGTCCCGTTAGAGTTTGACCTCCCCACACGAGCGCAACTCATTCCTGACCCTATAAAACTATTATAATTTTTCATTTTACTTTTTTTAATTCACCTTATAACTTAGCAAGAGAATGTACAATTCCATATGTCCCTTTGGGTATCTTTACGAATAGCCTTACAACGAAAACGCTGAAAAAACAAATATACAACAAATAAAAGTTACCGTAGCCGATAAAACTGAATTTCCAAGTTAACTGTGACAGTTATTAATGATTATAATCCGTTAAAAGTGCTATTTTCTATAAATTAATAGTTTTAGCGTACGTGAAGTGAAAAAAAAGTAATGGCCGCTTCTCGATAGAAAAAAACGAATCCAGAACGAGACTGCAGCCTCGTTCTGGATTCGGTTGTTTTTTTACTGAGACTCAGTCAAAGCGCAATTTTTGCATTTTTCAGCCAAGCAGAAGAACAAAACAAAACTACATTTTAAGCAAAAGTTTTCAACCCGACTCGCGAGTTGTAGGGCTATTGTTAAACATTCCCAAATAATTTTCTTTTGATCTACATGTCAGTGTGCTTTTATTTACATATTTTCATTCGTCACACTGTAATGTTTTTTTTTCTCCTGTTGTTTCTGTAAAAAATTCCATACCCTAACCTAACCCTAAACCCTAACCTAAACCTAAATATAAACAGAACCCCAATTTTTCATATTTCAGTAAAGCAAAAGAACAAAACCAAAAAAACAAAAAAAAAACGCCGCTTTGATTATGAGTCCCGGTAAAAAAAAAAACACACGTGACACCGATAGCCAAAACTAGAGACGCCATTTTTTTTAAAATAAGAAGACAAATTTTTTTTTTTTTTTTCATGTCTAATAAAAACCCATTTACCATACGTAAACATACAAACAAATGGAATAGAAAACTAGGAAAATCTCCGGTCTCGACGTACGTCGCATTTATTTGTTGCATATTTATTTGTTGCATATTCATTTTTTGACCACGTTCTACAACTTTTACTTAACCCGACTCGCGAGTTGTAGGGCTATTGTAAAACATTCCCGTCCCTTTTATTTTGACTTTTCTTTTCATAACTTTTCTCTCCCTTCCTCATTAGGTGACCGCAAACTTGTCGAATATGCAAGCCTTCTTTCGTGATTTCGAAAGAGGTGGATATTGAATAAAACTTTCAAAACCTGCATCAACTTTTCGACTGACAAATCCGCTTACCTGCCATATTTATAAAGTAGTAGTTCTTGGAATTAATACCTACTACATACTATATATTTTTAATGTTATTTTGTATATAAGGTTTTTATTGTTCACCAATTCCCCACTTCATATTGTATATTGTACATATGGGTTTTAAGTAGGCAGTTCAGTGAGTGGTTTTTGTTTTCGTGAATGGCAAATGAATGAGAAATGTTTCGTGTTTCTTCGTCAATGATTGTGGCTAGTTAAGATAGGTAATACCAGCCTTTCCACAACGCCCTTTTCGGCCTTGTGCCACATTTCGTATCTATCTTTATTTACAAATAAATATTTTTTGGGTGTCTCTGAAAGTCGGTATGGCGCCAGGAATACGCAAGTCTTTGGTTTCGCATTCATTGACACATTCTCCACTTCACATGTTCGCCGAGCTATAACTTGCTACTACAATAACTCTTACTCGAGAGCCAGTCTTAAGAATGCCAATCTACAAGAAAACGTTCCCCACTTATGAGTTATAATACTTACCTACGCGGCTAACTGGTGTCACTGTATTAATCACGCTTCTGCTCGTAAAGAACTAATTGTATGCTCGTAAAGCAAATGGAATGCAATTGTAGGAGTTGTTCGCCTCTAAAGAGGGCGGTTTTCCCTCTTTACGGTCCAGCATTTAGAGTGCATAAACTGACCATTTTATCAACGACCCTTAGAGTTGACCTTTTACGGTATCTATTATTATATCTTGACTTCGGTATTAGTCGTGGGCGTTTCTTCTGTATTAATCTAATCAATGGTGTCTATATTGTACCACTGATAGAAAGAGAAAAACGGTTATGAATAACTTTGTTTTGTGAATGTAATAGAAACAGAACAAATAGCGATATTTTCAGTTCAATTGTAGCATAGGATTCATTGAAATATCCATTTCACCTGTTTTTCTGTAAGTTTGATTGTCTTAAATTGTATTTCTTGTTCTTCAATAAAATTTGAATTTAGGTAAAAGCCCAGAATAGTTAACACTCGAGAACTCGTAAACAAAAGATAAAAACAAATAATTTATAGCAAACACAGCATAATTAAATTATCTACAGACTCGCATACTTTTAACATGTGCAAACTGGGTGCTTCTACAGAATTTGATCCAAATCGACTTTTACTAGAACTAAATCTAAAACTTGGGTTAGGGTTAAAAATTAATAGTTTGGTTCAAATTCTGTAGAAGTACCGGAAACTGTAAGAAAAAAAAATACTTCAGAATTTTATTTCGATGTTCGTATGTCTTATCGACAAAGCAAAAACAAAATGGCGGCGCGATGATAGCTTAATTTCATGATGAAAATATAAACAAAATATTTATCCTACCACTAACCATATGTCAGAGTGGCAAGCTCTCCCCCCAAATAAAATCCCTCGTAAAACCACACTAAATCGCCTAGGTTTAGGGATGTTAGTCTTTGTAGGGGGGAGGGTCTATTCCATCTGGACTTAGGGCTAGGATTTTAGTGTATTTTTTATGGGAGAAGGAAGATTGCAAAGGAAGGATAAAGGCCGATAAATTCGACTTAGGATTTATCGTCTGCACACTTCGGGTAAGTCGAGAATTTGTCTCCAAAAATCTCCGTTAAGCTTTTGGAGGTCTATTCTGCACAAGTACCAAATAAGCAGTAGTTTTTGACGAGCAACAGTTTTCATAAACTGGCGAAGAACATCGTAAAAGTCTTCTCTTTTCAACTTTACAACAATAGAAAATGACTACCTTATTTTCACGTAAGACTCTTACTTTTTTGATTACTCGTAAAAATATTTTGTTTTTAATTAAAAGTGGATTAAAACTTAGCAGGTGTTTAATATCGTAACTTTGTCATTAAAATGTTGGTGCTTCTACAGAATTTGAACTGAACTGAACTGAGTGCTCTGTTAGGGTTTAAAAAACATTTCGGTTCAAATTCTGTAGAAGTACCAAAATGCTTTTAGAAAAACGTCAAGCATTACGGTTCTTGTCTGATACTAAATTTTAAAAAACAGTAATTTTCTTACTTGCCACTATGCCGATGAGAAAAAAAATAAACTGGTATTTCGACCACTGAGTATTTGGTTTGAAAATGAAAAAGGAATAGTCCAAATATTGAGGAAGAATTCTTTTTTTTTTTCTTTAGTATTATTTTTTTAAGACAAAAGGCATAGTTCCTCTATTATATGA
This sequence comes from Sepiola atlantica, assembly GCA_963556195.1. Taxonomy (NCBI): domain Eukaryota; kingdom Metazoa; phylum Mollusca; class Cephalopoda; order Sepiida; family Sepiolidae; genus Sepiola; species Sepiola atlantica. The sequence goes on along the minus strand of OY744521.1, from coordinate 155,533,280 downwards.
TTTTTTTTTTAATTTTATTAATAGACTAGATATAATATGCGAACCTCCCATTTGAAGATGTGACGAGAGGTGGAAGTCCGATATCAGAGACTATGGAATAGGAGGGCAGTTTTTCTTTGAATAATTAATACGTTAATTGACTTTAAACATTTTGAAGAAAACGCTAGTAGAGCTGATGGCAGACAACTGAAAAGTACCGACACGATTTGTTAATTAAAAACAGTTGCCGTAACAATTACGGTACATCTTACCGTGAGTATAATATGTACTATCAATTTTGTAGGAATTTTCTATTAAAATCTAACGACTACTTCCAGACTATGGTTTTAAGTAAAATGACAAATGGGTTTTTAGTAATAACTTGTAGTTCGGACGTATACAAACATTTAATCAAAATTAATACTACTTCGGCCACTTCCGGAACTGACTCTGAATTATCCGTCAAATCTACGTTAACTCTGGAGAAAATCGTCTTCTATTATTTTATGATAAAAACTAAAACCGGTACTTGTAAGAAATGGGCACGTAGAGGATTTCAGTTTTTTGGAGTTAGGATTATCCGTTAGTTCGGACATTTCCGAAGCTGTTTAAAACAAAAAAAAATTAAATTAATACTAGATCTATTGCTTTAGGACGGAGTTCTATATACAAAATTGCGATGTCGCGGATTTCTTCGTCGCCGATAGACATTCAAAAGGGATTTTGAAGACAGTAAATTTGGGCTAGAATTAACGTTTATTGGATAAAGTCAAGCATCGTAATTCAGTTGTGCTCCTAAACAAAAGATAAATAGCATTTTTGGAGCCACTAATCCAGAAAAAAAAAATCAAAACTAATTTTAACAACGTTCGAAGTAGTAGCAGTATGAAACTTATTTAATTTATTAAATAGGCATTCTGCAATTTAAAATGTATCTTTTATCCCAAAAATATTGTTCGATGGCAGACGCGAAGTACATGGAGGAACGCTGGCTTCCGGTGGAAAAAGCTTGAAAGTGTATACGGATGTCTGAAAGTGATACATTTTTTTTATTCATATTAATTTCAAACTTTCCTTTTTGTCATATTAATTTCAGACTTTTCTTTCATCATAATCTAATAATTAACATAATACAGACTATTTGAAAAATAATTTATTTGTTTTTATTTGATTGTTTTCAAAACAATTTTTTTAATAATAGTGAAAACCTTTTTTCTTGAAAATGAAGTAGCTTCCGGAATCAACCTTTTTTTCTTAGAAATGGAAATGCCCTAAACCCTAACCTTCCCCAAAAACATTATTTTCACTAAATATTTTCCAAAATACATTAAATAAAAAAACACATTCCGTTGCTCAAAAACATTTCTTGAAAAAAGATTTTGTTTTTCTTAAATTAAATTTTTTTTAAAGTTTTGAAAACAATCAAATAAATTATTTTTCAAATAGTCTGTATTATGTTAATTATTAGAATATGATGAAAGAAAAGTCTGAAAATTATATGAATAAAAAAAATTTTTGGTGCTATTTTACTTATAGGGCGATCAAGTTAATTGTGTTCATGTAAAAGCATTATTTTGTACTTACTCAGTCATATTTTATCTCTCACGCCCCGAAAAAGAATTTTAAAATATCAAGCAGAACTTTAATTAGAACGATTTTTCCATTTCCATATGGGTTATATGAAATGGCGAGTCTGCGATTTTCGGAGTGGCCGGTTAGTGGCCGGTTAGCTAACTAAGGGCAGATAAGTGTCCCCTTGTCTATTCTACCGACCGCTCACAGCCCAAAATGTCGGCTCGGGCACAAATACAGGTTGAACATCGAAATGGAAAAATCGTTCTAATTAAAGTTCTGCTTGATATTTTAAAATTCTTTTTCGGTGCGTGAGAGATAAAATATGACTGAGTAAGTACAAAATAATGCTTTTACATGAACACAATTAACTTGATCGCCCTATAAGTAAAATAGCACCAAATTTTTTTTAATTGTATCACTTTCAGGCATCCATACAAACTTTCTTCAACCTTTTTCCACCGGAAGCCAGCGTTCCTCCAGGTCCTTCCCGTATGATATAATATAATAACTTTTTTTTTTCTAGTTTAGCAAACAAATCAAATACTTAAAATTTTCTATGTTTAATTAGTTTATATTCGCTTCTTAAACGGTGTTAGTACCGTACTTGGGTATGTCAATTTCCATCTTTACCTAACTTCTACAGCTTCATTGTAGTAATTGTATTTGCAGAACTCTGGAGAGGGGGGGGGGGTTCTTGTGTAGCGGCCGGTCAAGACAACAGATAGGAAATCTGTATCTGCTTTGCCGACTGAGTTTATGCAAATGTTGCCGACTGAGCTTACTAATTTACATAGGTGGAGCTATTTTTAAGATTAGAATCCATCGAACCACGGGTGACAGGTGGGGTGGCGAAATCTGTTTTTTTTCTCCACGAAGATAGACACGGAAGGTCGGCGATAGTTAGTGTTACTGTTAAATTTACAAGGACGAAAAACGTTGCTGGTAAGCAACAAGGCAATTCGTTGCAACTTCAATAAGCGGGAAGCAGAGAAGGAAATGCTACAGAAAGTAAGAGTTTTGTCCCCCTCTTCACATTGAGTAATGTTTAAAGCTTTGAGTTGCTTAAATCCCCCTCCCCATTTACATCGACAAAAACATCCGACATTATAGCTAATACGAAGAAAAGTATTTAAAATTGTGAGGGAAAAGTATGCTACTTTGTATTTGCAGGAGAGAAAGTAATTACTATGAATACATTACCGAACTGTTTTTATAGACAAAACATTAGAAACAGTTTTTCAGCAAATATAATTCACTTCGAACTAATGCCGAATACTCTTCATGTCTACATTTTGTGGATTATCAAAAATTGATCACTTAGTTTCAAAAAAAATTATGTACATTTTTTAGGGCCCCCCCCCCTAAAAAATGTACATATAAAAATGTACATATACATATGTTAATTTCTTTAAATTTATAACACACGAACAGACTTGAAAAAGAAAATCCTTTATACTTATGTGTAATTCGAACCCTGGTATTGGTATCGTAAAAACTACTGCCTTAGTAATGCCAAACAAATCCTTTTTGCCAACCAATCACATGTTTCTATCTGCGTACGACCAACCAACCCCCAAGAACATCATAACGTTTTAATAGTATATAAATATTTACTTTTTATTTTACGTGTTTTTTCACCGTTCACTTTTTGAAATTTCTGCTTTTTGAAATAAACTTGAATCTTTGCCCCCCCCCCCTCCGCCCGTTTCTTGCCATGATTTTTGTCGCTCGCAAATCTTTGAATTTTATCTTAACTTATATTTTATATTTCTGATACAAAAAAAAAAAAACTTTCTGGTAGTTTTAAATTACATTCAAAATAATTTCATTGGTAATTTATCCCGCCTGTTTTGTTTTTGTCATAATATCGGGTTTACCACTCAATGTTAAAATTGCTTTTCTCTTAGTTTTTCTCCTTGTTATCCAAGATTGAATTTTCAATCGCACGAGATTAGAACTGATTATTTAAACATGAAGCATTTTTCGGTTTTGTTCTCTTCTATTTTAAATAAGTGTTTTCTTTCTTTTTTTTCCTCGCTATGTTCTCGTCTTAAGCATAAGTATTGCGATAAGAGCTGATAAGTATTTTGAGAAATAGCAAAAATCTCTGCCTGCCTTCGTGAATTATGCAGCACTGCTTTGACCGAAAACCACACCGATTTCGATTTACTATTCATAGTCAGGAGTTCTGTTTTGCACTTAACATTATTTTTAATCTGAACACTACGCCTATGGCTTCAATTTTTAATAAAGCCAGAAATATGCGAAGAAAATAACATTTGCTTGTAACTGTTCATTTTGTTCTCGAACATTGCGACACTGCGTTATATTTGTTATTCCGATAACTACGCAGACATTATCGAATAGAAAGTTTTCAAAGAATATTTTGAAAGCGTAAAATGAATCCATTATGTAGCGTGCTAGGAGCTCTGGTAGCAGACCCGTACCATATTGAAAGCTGGATTTAGGACGCTAAAACTTACACACTCGAAAAATGGTTTCGAATCCGCGTACTACCTTTTCTTTTTTCATGTACATTAATGATTAAGTATAATTTAAGATGCCAATTTTTCTGTGCTTGAGTTAAACCTCAATATCTAAAAAGGAACTCTCTTTAAGAGATATTTAAAGGGGAGATACATCTACTAATAGATAAATCTACTAATAGTTAAAAAAGCTCCCCCCCCCTCTCCATGTTAAGAATGGCGACAATTTTTACATATTAAACCAAGACCATCGTAAATGGTCGTGGTTGAACTCAAGAAGCACCAATTTTGCTTTTTAATTTTTACTTTAAATCAACGAGAGTGGAAAACTTTTAGTTTTAGTAAAAGCAATAACTAAAAATATTGTTTTCCACTCTTGTCGATTTTAAATAAATGAAAATTAAAAAAAACAAATGTCTTAAAAAATTATAATAAATGTACATAAAAGAAAACAGACCGTGGATTTGAGACCATTTTTCGAGTATGTAGATTTTAGCGTCCTAAATTCACCTTTCAATTTGGTACCGTTATGCTATCAGAGCTCGGTGCTATGCGCAAAACTAATGGCAGTACAAATAGGTGTTCGTAGATTCAGGAAAATCCGCCTTGCGCTCTGCTTTAAAGGTGAACGGTCACTTTCTTACAAAATAGTATTTTTACAGTACTTGTAAGGAATGGGCATCCGGGGATTTTAGTTCTAAGTATTGGCAGAGAATTCAGATTCAGTCTCGGAAATGACCGAATCAGTCACTGATGAAAGTAGAAAATAGTCAACAAAGCCCCCTCCCCCCGCCGTTGTCCCCATGAATGAGTTTCAAAATAACGTAATTCTTCAAATATACCTTAACATGGGAAGGGGTTGGCTGTGTTAACTATTCTGTAGGTTCACTAACAGTTTTAAGTGAAAATAAGTTTGGGTGCAATGAAAAATAGCCGGAACCATTTCACTGTAAGTGATTTTCCGACCAATCATTTAGATATTACCGGAATTCACAACACGTGAGTAATAAAGTCCAATGGTCTTTTTTTATAAGTTGTCGCTATAACAAACAAAACCTATTATTACCTATTGTTTGTATTGTTCTTAATTTATCCCAAGGAACAGGAAATTGTTACAAATGACTCCTACTCTTCGACGATTAAGTAGAATAGAAAGTATTTAATGTTTAGTCAGATTGTTTTTTTTTTCCTTTCTTTCCAAAAGGGTAAAAATAATGCAGTATAGTAAACAACCGATAAATAAAAATATTTTTAAAATACACCAAATTACGCTTACCAAACGCATAGCAATTTGGTTTTCTCTCGGTCTGTCTACTTAACGTTCTGAAATTGTTTTCAAAATTTTATTATAAAATTAAATTTCGTTCCAAGCTCTTTTAACGAGATACAAGAAAAATCGCTGCTTGTCGCTTTACTGATGGGGGAGGAGTCATTCTTAAAAAACTAGTTAAGGAAAAAAAAACTTACCACTAACCTTAAGTCCGGGGGGACTTTTTTCTTTCTTTACTTTTTCGAAAATACGCGTAGGAATGGGAGAGGGTTGAGAAATAGATGACTGAATGCCATTTTCTATTTCTGAAAATACAAATCTGACATAGGGTGCCATTTTTTTTTTTTTTTTTTTTTTTTTTTTTTAATTTAAATTTTTTTTTTAATATAATAACTGACTTTATTTATTTTAGATTTTATTTTATTTACATTTATTGGTAATGGCCTACTATGGAGTTTCGTGATTAAAAAAAATATGTATAGACGATGAAAATGTTTTTTTTCTTTTAAAATATTGAATAAGGAACCATTTCGAATAAAAATCTGATTATTACACACATAATCAGAAGAAAAACATGTTTGAAATGTGTAAATATGCTACAAAATAGCGTAGAAAATGCTACAAAATAAATGCGAACAAGCGGAAATAAGAGCCAACGAAAAATGGAATGGAAGTACGAAACGAAACCAGCACTTAAAAGGTAAAATAAATTAATGTTCGTATTTTTAAGATAACATAAGTCGTGAAATCTAGAAACTTAAATATCTTGTTTATAATTAACAAGATTTTGTTTCAGTACTCCATGCTTCACAATCCACATTTTCGTATGCTTCATGTCGATGTTGCGTGTTTTAGACAAAAAATGTATTCAAACGTCTTAAAACGGGTACTAGATCGCTCTTCCTTAGCTAGCCTCTTTTTTAATTATTTATAAAGATAGCGATTATATTTTTCTGGCCTAATTTTCATTTCGGCGTTTCACGTGTACGATGCAACTTGCTATAACTTACTGTTTTTTTGTGCTTATGCAGTTTACGGATCGGACTATTTTTTAAATAGGATTTTCAAGTTAAATTCAGTTTTTACGGTATATTTTGTTTATTAAATTGTTAGGTGAAAGTACAGAATAGTTAATCATCCCCTTCCCACTTTTGGACTTGCCCCCCCCCCCCTTGCTTTACGGTCATCAATAATGAAGTTATATATGCACGTGTTTAACCGGCCCCTCCACACACACTTTTATAACTGTCCCGCCGGTCCTGATACTCGTTTACACTATTTAAAACAAAAGTAGAATCTTTACGTTTTTAGCGAAGATTGTTAAGAAACTTTTGAAGTATCACTAGTATGTAGGTAGTAGGTACTGAAGGAATATTAATAATCAATTTGGGAATAACGATTTGTTCAGGGGAACGTTAAGAAATCCTTCAGAAAGTTTAAGTTTTGTCCCATTCCAGAGTGCCCCTTCTGTGGGAATAGATATCCTCACATTAAAAACTGACCTTGTGTCTTTTTTTTTTGTATGGAGGGGAGGGCGAGTAATTAGGGGCACATGTCTCATAGTATTAACTTCTATAATGGATTGAAACTCTAATTTATTAAAAGCCTCGTTTAATTTTGCTAACAATTGTGTTATGTTCGAATATTAATTTCATTTACAGCACTTTTGTGTGTAAAAAAAAATGTTCAAAGTTTTTTTGTTTTGTTTTTTAATTAAAAAAAAACGGTTGCCTACGATTAAACCCATTGAATTAAAGTTACATTCTCAAAACTTTTTTAAAAGTGAATTAGAATTTTATTTTAGCACAAAAAATATTATTTCAGAACAATAATCAATGTTCTTCAATGTGAACAAAACAAAGTGAAACTGGTGGAAATATTTCGAGTCTTTTCCATTTAATGCCTGCTTATTTCCCCGTAGTATCTGTTCATTCGTTATGATACCACCCTCCAAAGCAGTACCCCCTCCTTTTGGGATGGGGGTTAGGGGTACTGTAGTGGCGGACATTAAACAGAAAAGGTTCGATATTTCACTGGTCCCTATCATACAATTGAACAAAAACACTTATTCTTTCAAACATTCTCTCGTGGTTCGTTCAATACGTTTTTATTGTTAGTGAAAATATGCAATCAGTTAAACTTTTAAAATGTCAAGGCTGAATTCGACACATTTGTTCTGTGGCCATATTTCTTTTGAAAAGAATTCTAAAGATGAAAAAAAAAATTGCTGAATTATTTCAAAACAAATGTCATCGCTTCCTAACTATCATACACACGTAATTAATCTAGAATTGTTTGCGAGTGAAATTATACAATTCCTAAGGATGGTAGGATATATAATTATGGTTCTGGACATTACCACTGGCAATGTGTCTAACAATTGATTATCATCTTGGAACTGGGAGACAGTATAGTTTATCTACATCTGAGGACATATTTCTTTTGTTCTCTTCTTGATGTGTTTATCTTGACCAGAATAATGCCTGAGGGGAGTCTAATCTTTAGAAGAAAAATGTCATTTTTTTCTTCCCCCCCCCCCCCCCCGCGCCCTTCCATAATTTTTACTTGTCTTAAACTTAAAAGCTAGCACTCCTTTGTAAGGAGATCCTTTCCTTCTTTTTCCCCCCTCATACAAAAGCCTATGATTCATCAAGGACTCTAATTTATTTGAACAGATAAAAAAATATAGGCCATCTTGACACGGCTATGTTATTAATCTTCATCCTTTCAATGTATATGATGTTTTTGAATTAGCAAATTAAGCAAGCATACTGGATATTGAGATTGAACAAGTGGACATAGATAATGGATACCCTCCTATGGGGTGTCTCCATGATGAAGACTCTATAATGAAGCAACGGTTACACAATCCTAAACTGCACTTCTACTGAATTTCTCAAGTGTAGTAGCAGGAAGAAATCCAAAACTAGAAATGTTGCAATAAACGGGGAAGCAGTTTTCCTTCTAGAAAAGTTGCCTTACCAAGTCTTAAACGTCTAGTTTACCGTACTATTTCAAACATAGGAACAACAGCTATAGAAATGGTAGCCCACACCGACTCTGGCTCCTGAATTTTTTAAATTTCAGACTCCGGCTACAACTCCTAAAACAATAAATTTTATTAAATTCCAATTCGTTAAATCTGACTCCACATCTCTATATAGGAGGAAACACCTATTCATACCTTTCCCAAGATTATTAAAAAAGTGATATAATGGCGCCAAAGGAACTTGAACACGGCTATCCAGGTCCAGTAACCATTTCAGAACCCCACCCTCACTTGAACCCCCCCCCCAACAAAAAACAACACAGAGAAACAAAATCGTTACAAATAATGTGAATACAAAATCAATAGTAATAATGATTATAAAGTGTGGCCTTCATCTGGTTTACTTTAGACTGATCTGAGGAATTTTGCCAAAGCATTTTACCTTTTCTTTTTTTAATGCCACTTTCATATTTTTCTATTGATTTTAGCATTCACTATAATTGTGATACTGGTGAAAAAGGAAAAGCACAAAGGAAAAATGAAAGCAAACATTCGCTCATATCAATAATAATAATAAAGTAATGTGAAGTTGATGTGAATTTTGAACAGACAATGGATTCAGATTTAATGGTCTCACATGGGTAGTACTTTTGTTTTTCTAAGTTCAACTTTTACAAGCATATATATATATATATATATATATTACACACACAATTTCAAAGCTCATTCATACAAGCTATATATATTACATACTATATAATATACTTATATGTTGGTGAATATGTAAAACACTAAAAATATTTATGGTCAAATCGGATTTTTCATACTTTATAGACTGGAGAGGGAGTTAAAAGGAAAATATAAAAGCTTACAGATACAATAGAATACTGTATTATTTTAGAAATAAAAAGTGCTCAATTACGTTTGTAAGAGCATGCTGTATTTATTACATATGATACTATACAAGTTAGGTGGATATATATATATATATATATATATATATATATATATATATTAGTACTTCATGTATCCACATAAAATATTATAAGGGGGTATAATTTTTTATGTGCCAGTTTTCAGTATTTACTTCAACAGTGCTCGATACGTAAGTAGAGCTAGGTAGTAAGCAATGAAAATATATATGACAATCAAGCTACACAGATGCTCCCGTGTTTAATCCCCGGGGTGAATCGTCAGGCTAAATTAGCCTGACGATTCCCCCCGGGGATGAAACACGGGAGCGTCTGTGTAGTTTGATTGCCATATATATTTTCATTGCTTACTATATATATATATATATATGCATCGTTCCTTTCATTAAGTCAAACGTTCTTATGACGGCAAGCCGCCGAATAAAGTGTTAAAATTATCACTGTTTATTCGCTATTTAGCGGTTGCTTTGTGG